>QANW01005126.1:0-144207 GCA_003254865.1 Dryas drummondii
CTCAGCCCCGCGCCGATCCGCACACAACCCGCGCGCACCAGTCGCCTCCGGCCCGAGCCCAGCTCGTCCGCTCCCCGCAACCCGCCCGCACAGCGACTCCCTCCGGCCCGAGCAGACCCCAAGCCCGATCTGGCCCGAGAAGCAGCTCTTCTCTCCAGCCTGCGCGACCCGAGCTCGCCCTTTCTCTCTCTCTCGAGATCACCTTCCGAGCCGTCCACCCGAGCACCACAGCCACGTCCGACCCGAGCAGACCCTCCGAGCAGACCAGCAGCTCTCTCTCCACAAATAGTCACATACAAAAAAAAAAAAAAAGATTCTCATTTACAAAGGGGGATATCCCACCAATAAATTGGACGGGATTCACTGGGATTTTGCGAAGCGTCTACTGCTCGGAATACAGGTGATCAGAAATTCAATCAAAAAAAAAAAAAAGGGATCCTTCATATGTAACCCCCAAGCTTTCCTGCAGTACAGCTTTTCTTGCTAAGGAACTTGGGGGACTTCTAGACAGCAGCTTAAGCAGGAACAAGTGTGTGGTTACTTGTCGTTCTGCTCGGACTCTTTTGTGTACAAAGTTCCCAACCAAGAAGTATCTTTTGCTCGGAAACTTGGGGGACTTCTGTTCGTATGATTAATCGTCTGGGCATAACGACAAGTCACACAAGGCTTAACATCATGCTGTTTGGGCCTAAGCCCTTTCTAGGCTCTTAGCCCCTGACCTACCAGGCTCCGGCCTCCTAGGCCATGACCTCTTAGGCTCCGGCCTCCTAGGCCATGACCTCTTAGGCTCCGGCCTCCTAGGCTCCGGCCTCATAGGCTCCGGCCCCATAAGCTCCGGCCTCCTAGGCTCCGGCCCCATAGGCTCCGGCCTCTTAAGCTCCAGCCTCCTAGGCCCCGACTCGTGTCAACTCACTCGGATCCTCGAGACCAGTGACACGTGGCGCTCCTACAGTGCAAGTCATCACAAGGGACACGTGTCATCACCGGATTGGTTGACACTCTTCCAAATGTACTATAAAAAGGTACCTTCTTTTCACAAAAAAGACAACTGAAATCATTATTATACTATTCACTCACTCTGCTCTCAGATCTCTCTGAACACTGACTTGAGCGTCGGAGGAGCTTTGGCCGGCACCACACCGGTGCCCTTCCCGCTCACCTTTGTGTACTTGCGCAGGGTGCTTTGGATACCATTCTCTCTCATTACTCACCAGTCGGACCCAGCTACCCGTTCCTGCTCCACTTCGACGTGTCATCCACTCAGTGGTAGGTCAACGTGCCTACGTGGTTCGACTCGACGTTGACTGCTCTACCATTTTTGGGCATCAACAACTTTGCATCATAATTGCATTGATCTTTATGGTGCCTTGATATATGCTCTACGCCATCCCCTTTGATTTATTGCAAAATTAGAGGGTTATTTAATTCCTAGCTCATAAGCTGATGCTACGTGTTGACTAGTAACATGCGCATTTATGTTGTGCAACATTTCCAGTACTTTTTACTTGGGATAGGTTACCATCTCTTACTTATATGGTCCTTGCAAGTTGCAACTCTACCTCCATCTTCTCAAACTAAAATAATGATTCTTCCTTTTACTTGTTCGTCAAGGGACTTGTGCACATGTGGGTTTTCATATATGCACCAATATTGTTCCCAAAGCTAGGGACACCATCTAGATTAAGCCCAATGGACCTCGTTAGGTTTGAGCCTTTATTTTAAAAGACTTTAATAATGAGATGTGAGATTAACATTCATCCACACTCATGACTTATATCGAATCACACAATTTTAATACTTTATACGATTTTCAACTGTTAGATTGGTGCAAGATGTATAATAAATATCACATTATCAATTATTTGAGGTTGGATGGTATAATATTTACCATAAGTTCACTCAATCAACAATTATATATGAATCGCTCTAGTATGTGTGGATATATAATTATTAATGGTGGGTAGAAGTTATAAAAGTGTATGTGCTTAATTGGGGAAACCAAACCTGATCTGTGGGAAGAAGTTCTCCAAAGAAACTGGGGTTCAGGGTTGACTGGGTGACCTGCTAATTGTGAAGTTGACAGCTAACTATCTCATCCATCCATTTGTCCCATTGGCCCATCACCCAGTCTCCTACTAAAATAGTAAAATCCCAAACGAAGGCACCACAATTTCAATGAGAATTATTACATATAATTGAAACTGTGCCCTGTTTTATTCGTAATTTAATTTAGTCATCTTATTCACAATTTTCAATTAACAATTAATTAATAATCATAGTAATCTTCTTTATAATTTTCAACATGGTCAGAGGTAGCTACTAGCTAGGATGTTGACGAGCTAGCTAGTGTTGTTTTCAAACTTGCCCTAGAAATGAAAAAAATGATTCTCACAGCCTCACGTTCAGCTTGTTTATAAAAACGTGTTGTAGGCGATGTTTCTTATTTGGCCGTCAAAGCCAATTATCAAACCCCTGATTTGATAATATCTAGATATTATCTTTCTCACATTACCTTCGATATCTCTTTAACTATATAATTAAGTTTTCTTAATATGAACAAAATATAATTCATTATATTATTATCTCAATGCCAAATGTATGTAGGTTTATGTGGGTAATACATGAGTCACTCAGCAAAGGTAAGGAAGTCATGTGTATATATATATATATATATATATTTTTTTTTAATGTACATATTGTGAATAAGGAATTAAATTTCGTTTTTTTAGGGTGTCGAAATCGAAACACATGTTTGATAATTTTTCGAGAAAATTTCGCCGAAATTTATCGAAATTTACCGAAATTTTCATATTTTCTATTTTCTCCAACTTCAGAAATTCACCAAAAATAGCTCAAAACTCCAAATAATTCACCGAAAAATTTTACGAACTCGTATTGATGAGTACTAATTTCCTATAACCTTAAAATAGTCAAATTACTTTCAAAAAAATTATGAAAAATCCTACTCTTATAATTTAATTCTAAAAAAAATAATAATAGTCAAATTCTTGAATTTTCATTTTCTAAAATTCATTTCCACACAACTAAACTCTAGAACCACAACCAAATATCTAAGTTAGTTAAAATAAATTTAAAGAAATTTCTAATTCCTTTAACCAAATCTTAAAACAAATTTGAAAAATTTAAGTAACAAAATTACCATAAGCCAAAATTTGGGTTATTTCACTTAGTGAAGACAAAGTTTGGCTAAGTAAAAGACACGGGAAAAAAGAGAGGAAAGATAAAAAATAAAAAAAAAAACTGAAGAGAGAGGCACGAGGAAAAAAAGTAAAGAAAGAAAAAAAAAATGAGGGAGGGTTTGGGGCCTTTGGGCAATTGGAAATAAGAAAAAAAATTTGAGATTTCTTTTAGTTATTTTAAATCTTAAATTTTAAGACATTTCTATATAAAAAAATAATTAAAAGTATCCTAAAGGGCTTAAAACCTAATATCCTAAAAAATATAGAGTATATAGGGTTTAATGTATAGATTATAGAATATAAAGAGTATTACGGTATATAGAATATATAAAGTATAAGAGTTTAGATTTTAGTGTATAATTAAATTATAGAGTATAAATAATATACTAATTTTGTTTATTCATTATACTATTTTTATTTAACAATATTTACTTCAGCGCGCATTATATTCACCTTATATCACATGAAATCTATTATATAATTTGATTTCTTCAATTTTTTTTATCAATTTAGTAGATAATATGTTAAATAAACATATGGAAAAGTTTCATTCAAAATTTCCGTCATTTCCATCTAATTTTTGTTGAAATTTAAAAATCTTCAAAATTTCCGTCGAAATTTCCTCGAAACTCGAAATTTTATTCCTTATTATTTGTGAGGTCCATTATATATTCACTCAAACTGTTAATGTTTTAGGTTTTCATTCAAGAATAATTTATAATAGAAATTAGGATTAAATATCAAATCTTAATAATTTTTTGGTTAGCATAAATATCATATAATATTTCAATAAAACTACTAAATTTAAATGTAGTTTTTTAGATTAGGTTATAAATATGTAGATTCCTTTGATTTGAGTTTTTTTCATTTGACATTTTTGTCTTACATATGGTAAGTGTTAGTTAAAATTTATAAGGTTTTAACAAAATTGCCCTTGAAGCTTTTATATTATTTTAAAAATTTGTTAATGTAGTATCAACTTCACATTTAGTTGTAACTATACGACACTCATAATTTCAAATTTAGTTGTGACTGAACGACAGTCACATTTAAGTTGTGAGACAGTCACAGTTAAATTATGACTTAATTGAATTTATTTTAGAAAAATTATAGTACAATATAGTATAAATAGATGTCAAAACAATATTTTTGCTCAAAATAATACATACTATAGTGGTGTGAGTTGTCTTTTTCAATTTACCAAGACAATCACAATTAAATTGTGACTGGATTGATTTTATTTTATTTTAATAAAATATAGTATAAATTAATGTGATATTTGTGATGTAAGATTATTTTTTTATTTTATTATAGTGGCATGTGATGTAATATTTATAAATTCTAATACATTTTATTTTATTATTTTGTTTGACTTTTTAACTAGTACTTAATCTAAAATATTATTTAATTTTTGTACCTAAACTAAAAAATTATTTAAATTTAGTAGTTAAAATCAATAGACCTTAATTTATAATTATAAAAATTAGATAAATCATAAATTATTAAGATATTTAATTATGACCAAATAAATAAATAAATAAACATAATATTTCCGATAAACATTGAAATATTTATCCTTCAATCAAATTGTTAAATGGTCTCCAATTTATATATTCAAATTTTTTACAAAAACCATCCTTAAATAATAACTTAAAAATTTTGAAGACTGGAGGTGGTTCTAAGGGCGGCTATATAAATGGTGGCGAAAATAATAAACAATCTGCCAAATACGTACATAAATGGTTGGGAATTCACAAGAACCCGATCATCAAATTATTGTTCTTGTAGATACCCTATTTTGGATACCAATTAACAACAGTATTCTTTAATATTCAAATATCATAATTAACTCATAAGTCATAACGGAGACGACGTTAAGATTTAAAGTGATGTAAACTTTGCTTAGTTATTGAAAGCTTTTTAATTCTCCACCAAAAAAAAAAAAAAAGACAAAGACAAAGAGCGACGGTACATCCGTTTTACGGGGACAAGATCAAATTATTGAAATGTCACTGTTGGCTAGGGTGAGTATTATATATGGTCTAAATGATTTAACACGCTACTACTTCCACTATAATATAATGAATAATATTGCATGTTCTACGAATTATATCAAATAATTATCCATTCCATTGAAAGTAGAAAATTATAAATTGCGTTAACTTATAAGAGAATTACAAGTGTCTTTAATGAGAGCGTTATAAATAAATCAGGGAGCTTGTCATACCAAAAGCACAAATTTGAACAAAGAATAATTATCTAGCTAAACGATACACCACACAATTAGCTTGTCGAGAAATATAAAACTTAAAATTCTAAAGGTTTTTTATTACAAATAGTCATAAACTTTCACCTAAATATCAATTTGGTCTTTAAAGTGCATTTTCATGTGATCCTTTATCTTAATTACTGCACATCAATATTGTTCTTATATTGTATTTCGTTTAAATTTTCGTCAAAAATTGTCATGTGCAATGCATGTGACATTTTCTTAGTGCCAAAATAGTTTTCACACGTCTCATAACCACCCAAAAAATCCTACAAATTCTTTAATTTCAAGTTTACCCTTAACAAAGAATAAAAATTAGAAAAAAACAAAAGAAAAAAAAATAATAATAATCTACAACTTGAGTCTAAAAAAATGTTTCATGCAGTGTATGTGACTATTTTTTACGACAATTCAAATGAAAATGATCGAAAGGAAAACATTGATATGCAGTGATAAATATGAAAAATTAGATTGAGTAAAAATGCACTTTAAGGACTAAATTAATATTTTAGTCAAAATTAAAAAATTATTTGTTATAAAAGGCCAACATGAAAATTCCCCAATGTACTCTAACAAAAATCGAATATCACCAAAGATCCGCCCACGCTGCACAACTACACGAGTAGTTACATAATCGTATGAGGTTAATTACTAGCCAAGTTTTCCATTTAGTTTGAATAGACTTATTCTCACAACTACACAAGGGTGTTTAAATAAAAGTAAATTTTCAAGAATGATGTAACACTTATAAAAGATTAATCATAGTATTAACTAAAGTAGCTCATCTATAAAATAGCAGTAATGGTCAATGAGAGACTAGTAAGAGATAATAAATTAATTTAATGTTTGAACTTAACGTGATTGTGAAATTAATCATTCATTAAACTCAAACTCTTGGATAATCCAACTTACTAATTAGGGGTGGGCATGGGCGAGTTGGGGAGTCAACCCATGCTTGTCCAACTGTCCAAGTAATAAATTTTGAGTGTTGCTATTTGCACACTTTTTTTTTTTTTACATACCATTTTTCTTCATTTATTAAATTACAGTTTTAACCCCTAATTCAAATGACCATTATACCCTCATTGCACACCCTAAACTAGCCATCACCAGTTCACCACCTTTAAGTGCACACCCACCCCAACCATCGCCGGCGCCGGCGCCTCCCATTCTCTCTCCCTTCTCCCCTCTCTCCTATCTCCCTTTATCTCTCTCTCTCTCTTCTATCCCTCTATGTCCTCACCCCGAGGCCACCTTCAGCCACCCCGCTGCCAACAAGGTCGTCGGCGGTCTTCTATATCCTTCTCTGTTCCAGATCAGATCGGTGACGCCCCTCCCCTATGCGCGCAGCCTCACCCCTCCCCTCCGCGCCCAGCCTCACCTCTCCCCTCCGCACCTAGCCGTGCCCTGCCCCACCTGATGCCAATATCGAAGGAGAAAGAGAAAGAGAAAGAGAAAGAGAGAGAGAAGAGGAACTCCGGCGATGGGTTGGGTGTGGGGTGCGGGGGTGGGTTGGGTGTGGGTGTGCAAGGGTGGAGTCGGGCTGGGTTGCTGCGGGTGTGTATGTGTGTTTCTTTTTTTAGTGTGGGAAATTTGGAATTTTATAGGTGTGTTTTGAGAAATTGTGAAATTTAAAATATTTTATGGGGTATGTAGAAGTAAAAAGTGTGCAAAAAGAAAAAAAAAATGTGTAAATAACAGCACTCTAAATCTTTTTTATCCGTGCAACCCAAGAAACCCATGAAAGGTTTATTCAAATTTGTCCAAATTATGACATTTTGAAAGGAAATGTCACAAAATTTTTTTAAAAAATACCCTAATTTAAATTTCAAATATTCCGTATGAAAATATCATAATTCTAAGACACAAAAAGTTTCATTGCACCTCAATTTTCAAAGGTTCAAATACCCAAACAAACATAATACAACCACTTAGTTTACTTAAACGCAAAACGTATCGGACAATAAACTAATTAAATTATAATAAAAAGTAAACATAATAGTTAGATCTTGTCTTTTGTGCTTTGAGATTGTTGTGTAGCCTCCAACATTCTCTTTTGGAACTTGGGTTATCACGTTTTAGTTTTCAACTTATTAACTTTAAATGCATATTATTGATATGTATAATATTTAAGTTCCTCCCATATTGCCAAATCTTCTTGTCCAAATTGCACAAATGCGGTTTGAATTCGGGTTGGTTGGGGCAGTCTAGCACTCCAGCCCACCCCTACTACTAATTGTTGAATAAAATGTTTACCTAATTTATATTTTAAACAAAATATTCAAACTCTTCTACTTGGAAGGGAATATATTCTTTTGAAATAAGTGAGATGATTTTCTTGGGTAAAAAAATAAAAATAAAAAAGATCTTAGAAGCAACTATAACATATAGGTGACTATCCACAATGGGAAAAATTTATTCAGACAAGAAATAAACTATTATAACTATTTTGAAATCTCTGTCCAAGTGAAATGGTCGGAAAAATTTCTTTGCATTTGTACAGTCTTAACATAATTCCCATACATTAATAAATAAATAAAAGAGCATAATTCCTAGTGGCAAAAAAGAGAGAGAGCATAATTCCTATTATATTAAAAATGATCCCGAAAAGTGCGTGGCCCAGTATATATGGGCTTTGTTGTCCCATTATGGATGCATGGCCCAGTAAACAATAGAAATGTAAAAAGCAAAATGTAAGAAATGGGGCATTCCGAGAATTGAACTCGGGACCTCTCGCACCCTAAGCGAGAATCATACCACTAGACCAAATGCCCATGCTGATGCTGATAACTATGAAAAGTGGTCTATAAACTTAATTAAATCTTGGGATTCTGGGCCAGTACACAAGTTGCTAAGTTAGCATGGGCTTCAACTCCCAAGATGCAGTATAAACTTCCAAAAAAGAAAAAACTTCTTCAAAGTTGCAAATGTGTTTGTTTTTTGGCCAAAAAGTTAGCAAATGTTTAAAGCTTCAAAATTATCATGGAAATTTTCAAGGGAGAAGTCTTAGATACAACCTACACAAACCAATAATGATGACATTAAACATGATAATTTAAAGGAATACTTAGAATACAGTCCGTTTTATTAGTTTTTCTTATACTAAAACTGATAGTAATTTAAGATTTTTAATCAAATCCTTTTATTTTTCTTCTTTAACGGCTTTATATTATATTTTAATTTTGAAATTTTGGGCGGAACATGCAGTCTCTACAAAACTCATTCTACATCCTAAGAGAGAAAATACCCTTCAAATTGGGAAATTTTTTTATTATGAATTAAAAATATTTTCTTATAAATTAAAATGACTTTATTATGAATTAAAAAAATTTCTTATAAATTAAAAAACTTTATTATGAATTAAAAATATTTTTTAATAAATTTTAAAACACCCCTAATATTCATCTAAAAACTATTTTTTCTAAAGTACTCAAGTCTAATTATTTCTAATTTAGATTCAAAATATTGCATGACATAAATCCTTTTAATTAAAAATTGATATGGCTTAGCAACAAAGATTATTTATCATCTTATATTATTGACTTGTTCTATGTGTTGTATTACGTACAAAGCAATACAACCGTTAGTGCCTAGGATTAAGTAATGACAAAAGTGCTAGGTTCTAGATTCATTGGAATCCCAGCTATAGAAACTAGCTAGAACCATAGCTAATTTAAACAAAACAAAAAAAACTAGTGACATATATAGCTAGTGATCCGCAGCTAATTAAAGAAGGCCAAATAACTTCGGTCATTGTAGTTTAAATGGGTAAAATTCTATTTTGGTCTCTATATAAAATAAATCAAATTGTGCACGTAAAATATTATTTTTGATGATTAAATTAATAAAATTACACATATATTCTCGAATTACAACTATTAAGAAATTATATCAACAAAATTGACATAATTAAAATTAAAGGGGCAAAATAAAACTTTGCCCCGAAGACATATTTTGGTCATTAAAGACACCTCTCAAACCCAATGAAAAAACGAGATCATATATAAAGAGACTATTAGACAACTTATAACTCTAATAGTCAACAAAAGTAGTTGATGACTTGTGAACAACTTGTAAGTGAAGACTCGTGAAGACCAACAAAGACTAGGTAAAAAAAAAGTCTTCCTTTGGAGAATTCCTCGACCCCCAACTATTTTAGTTCTTTTTGTTATCTCTTGGTTTTCAAAAATAAAAAAGATAAAAAAAAATTAGGCAATGAAGTTAGGAAGGGATGATGTGGCGGCCGGCGAGTAGTCCTGTGAAGTACATCAATGGATTTTTTTTGGTCTAACATCCATGGATATATTGAAGTCAAACTTTCTCCCATTTTTTGGTTTGAGCCAGCCACCAACACATTCTTTAATCTTTCTTTTTTTTAATCAGGTCAAAGAATGTTACGTACACATTCATGTACTCTTTTTTCCTATCCCCTTGCTAAGTCCAAATGGTAATTAAATATATCATGAAACACATCCTTGAATAGATAGTTACTTGGAAAGAATTCAAAACACTGTGCAAGTCATGTAACGCGTGGACACAAGCCAAAACCAAAGCCTAAATTTTCTGGAAGACTGCATTATTGCATTAATCTATTACAAAAAACAAAAAAACAAAAAACAAAAAGACTGCATTAATTAATCATATATATATATATAATCAACAAATCTGAGGCCAAGTACATGTAATTGTATATATCCACGTGCCAAAATTATATCACCGCGTTATTCAAACAAGTAAGGAGTTGGTCAATTTCATACCGTTATATATGCAATCATATATGTATACGTACAAGTCTATAATAAAACGATAAATATTCATTGAATCAATATCTTCACCTACCACTTTAAGCTTTTATTACAAATATTTGTATAAGATACAGACATGCATGGTTTCTCGTCTTCTTTCTCTTTCTCGACATGAAAATTTTTCAATAACCAAAAACAAAATCACTTTCGAATTAAGGTTACTAATTTGGAATGTTGGATTTGATAATTAATATGAATTATTGAGTGACATGATGAGTATCAAAGATAATCAAAAATTTTGTAAAAAAATAAAATTATTTGGACTATTTTAATTAATCACAATATGATCAGTTCAGATGATCACAGTAGAATCACTCTTAAACGATATTTCTTTTAATTTATTAAAAAATTGAAACTTCTTTCTCATTCTATTAGCGCTTATAAAGAAATTGTCGCAAAAATGAGCTAGATTTGTTGACAAATGGGTGATTAGACTTCGCCTCAACTATAATGGCGTCAAAAGCTTAGTCTAGTTTTGCTATTTCAGACATTTGAATGCTCATTTAATATTTTATTAACTTTATTTATAAATCGGAGTTTAGTAATAAAAATAGATAAATGTTCCATTCAGTAAGTAATTAAGCCAAAATGCCTCTTTTTCTATCTATTGAAAAAAGAAAAAAAAAAAAAAAAACCATGAATGCCTTTTCCTTAATTATAAAAGACTGATCAAATAAATAATGAATATATGAAAAGAATCGAAAATTGGACCCCCAAAAAAGAAGAATAGAATAAGAACTTTAAAAATTTTCATTTTTGCACATTTTATTCGAAAATAAAATATACCGAAACAAAAAAAGTGTAGAATTACGAATTTGCTTGCGACTGGCGTGTCTGCTGGTTTGAAAGTCAGAAGATCGGAGTGCCACGCGCGCGATGGTCTCCGACTCTCTGGAAACGAAAGCGCGCGGTGGCAAGCAAATGCTTTGAATTTAATCGCCTCATCCAGTCGGCCATTACATTACCGTATATTGACGGTTGACACCATGATGACATAGACTTTTTCTTATTAGTGCGCAAGTCTAACACTAATTCATTTTTTCTTATATATTCGTTCAATTTTTGGATATATAATTAATATTCTACTTACTATATATACAATAATACAAGTTTGGTCCTTCACTGTGTAACGTGTATTATTGGGTACGTAATTAATCATCACAAGGTGTTCGTATGTGGGTGTGAATGGGAGAGAGAAGGACCAAACATTCGTTGCAGAAAGTCTGGGTTTTTAATTTCCTGTCTTATTCACATTTCAAGTTTTCAACCATAAATCACAGAAATTAACACAACAACAAGAAGAATCACATACAACAACAACAACAACGTACAACAGCCGCCATGGCAGAAGCCGCCGCTGGCCCATCTCTGGAATACACTCCGACATGGGCACTCGCCACCGTCTGCTTCTTCTTCATCTCCATCTCCATCTTCCTCGAGCACGCCATCTGTCTCCTTGTAAACGTAATTTTTTCAGCTACCCCTCTTCTCTGCTCTTTTATATCCTCTGTAACTTAATGTTGATTTTTATTCGATTCTTTCAATTTGGTGCAGTGGCTCAAGAGGCATCGAAAAATCGCCTTGAATGATGCGGTTGAGAAGCTCAAATCAGGTGTGCAAATAAACCCATTTCATCATACTTGTAATGGGTTAATATCATAATTATCAGTAAGACTTTTTATGTATCCAAACACGCTTAACTGCAGAGTTCTGATTTTGTTGTTCTGTTTGTGGCAGAGTTGATGCTTATGGGGTTCGTGTCACTTCTATTGGCAATGACCCAGGATTCCATATCCAAAATCTGCATACCCACCAAGCTCGCAGACACCATGCTTCCATGTCGCAAAAAGGAAGCAACCCAAGAAGAAGAAGAAGAAACTGTTGAGCACTTTGTGGTCAAAGTTGCACGAAACCTTTCTTCGGGTGCAGATGCGTTGTTCGATGAAATGCTAAGGCAAACGCAGAGACGACTCGCCGCGGAGGATGAGGCAGCCGTTGATGATTCTTGCAGTGATGTAAGGGCGTGCTATAAGTAGTGGGTGATGGTTTTTAGTAACTGGGTTTTGGTGTTTATTGATTAAGATGAGATTTTTTTGCAGGGAAAAGTACCTTTAATGACGAAAAATGCCCTGCATCAGCTTCACATACTTATTTTTGTGCTGGCGGTGATGCATATTGTGTATAGTGTTCTCACCATGGCTTTGGGCAGGGCCAAGGTATGTGTTCAACGTTCATTGCAAGTTTATTAGTCTAAGTTTGAATTAATGGAACTAATTATACAAATAACGTTTTGGGTACTTTTATTTTGGAATTGATGTGTATAGATGAGGCGCTGGGAAGCTTGGGAGGAAGAAACTCAAACAATGGAGTACCAAGTTGAAAATGGTATATTATGTTCTTCTAATGCATCATGAGCTGAATGCTTCTAAGCTTTACATGACATGTCTGCATTTTGCTTTTTCCCCCAATACATGTTTGGCTTCAGGATAAGGATGGCTTTGGTGGCAATTCAAGGGCCCTACACCCATTGTCCATTTTCCATTTTCCATTTTTTACCATTCCCATTTTCTTTTTCCTCTACCCAGAAAAAAAACACTAAGTTTAGATGTAAACCATCATTAGTAAATGTGAAATTTATGGACCACTCACTAATAGAAGTGACACCCACCTATACAAATACATTTCACCTATATGTGATCTACAATACGATTTTTTATAACAAAAAAAAAAAAATCTATAATATGATTCATAAATGTGGTTCAAGTAGTTTAATTGTGAAAAAATATAAAAATAGAGTTGAATCCACCGAAAGGCACATTAATTTATCAAGCAATTGTCCATAATCCATAAGTATAAGTAGAAAAAAGGAATTTATCTTACATTCTAAATATGCTTTTATTGAACTTTAATATTATTTTTATATTGGTGGGTTAGATAGCCGACTCTAAAAAATTGATGTCTTAGAAAGACTGCTACATATTTTTACATTTCAAACAATTATATAAAGCCCTTAAAATATCACCAAGTGGTTACAAAGTCTTTGTCTGTAGACAGCGTCGACATTTGGTACTGATTTTTTATTTGTTCTCTTTGGGCATGAGCCACCTGTAATTTGGAAGGTCTTGCACATGAGCTGTGGCTGCATATGGTTTTACCATCGTTTTCTACTTTTCTTTATTCTTACACCGTTATTATATACCTTTCTTTGGCTGCGACTGGTTCAGAAAGACTTTATAATAACTGAGCTTTGTAAGACGTACGTTTGAAGTGAAAAATTGTCAATCTTAGTTTATGTTACCTGGTTAGAAAAAATTTGTACATATTCTGGAACTTCTTTTTCTCTTCCTAAAGAGGAGGCTTATGGCACCGTGCCATGCATGTATTTGATAGTAATACGTCAGAAATGTAGACTGGAAATATCCCAAATAAGTGTGCAGCCAATCTAGACACTATGCACTGAAAACAGAATTTTTGTTTGTGTTTCACTTTTTAATTCTGTGGGATTTACAGTTGTTATATAATAATCCTTACCACAAAGAAAAGAAGTACAATAATGAAACTGAGTTATATATTTTCGGTTACATTTGCTTTGCAACTAATTACTGACACTCTGTTAGTATGCAGACCCAAATCGATTCAGAATTGCTAGACAAACAACATTTGGAAGACGGCACATGAATTCTTGCACAGAGACATCGTTTCATCTATGGATTGTGAGTCCCTTTGATCATCTCGAAATGGGAGTTTTACTTGTTTGAATCTTTAGATAACAACACCAGCAGAGAATAAGTACATTTCTAATGACTTAGTTTTGGATGCTTGTGAAATGGAGCAGAAATGTTTTTTTAGGCAGTTCTACAATTCTGTAGCAAAGGTTGACTACCTCACCATGAGACACGGTTTCATATCGGTAATGAACTCAAGCTCAACCAGACCAATTTGATAACTGTTTGATGGGAAAAGTCCTTTTTGATGGAATCAATTAAGCCTATTGCTAATGAATTTTTCTGCAGGCTCACCTGTCAAACAGGCACAACAACTTCGATTTCCAAAAATACATACAGCGATCCTTGGAGGAAGATTTCAAGATCTTGGTTGGCATCAGGTTGTTGATTCTTTATGATGCATTATTTTTATGGTTATTGTAGAAAATTACACTAATCTTACATGTTTTATCCGAGTTATTGTTGATTGACAAACTTGATGTGCTGTCTTCTCTCCACAGCCCTTTAATGTGGTTTGTAGTAGCCATTTTTATGCTGGTGGATGTGTATGGTAAGAATTCTTCTCGCTTATTGTGTGTGTATTTCATTTTGGTTTGTGTTGAGATTGAGATTGAGAAATGTTATTTCATGGCATTTGTTTGAACTCTTACCAGGTTGGCATGTATATCTCTGGCTATCCTATGTTCCACTCTTGGTAAGTATATTGTATACTTGTATGTATGTTTAGTATATAAATTCCTCTGTTTCAAATACAATCATTAACTTCTCTTTTTAGGTGGTGCTGATTCTAGGAACCAAACTTGAATATATTGTTGCAAAAATGGCTCTTCAAATTAAACAACAGAACAGTGTAATCGTCGGAACACCTCTCGTTCGACTAAGCGATGACCTCTTCTGGTTCAGGAAACCAAGATTTGTCTTAGTGCTGCTACATTATACTCTATTTGTGGTATGCCCTCCCTTGTATCATAATGAAGGAAAATTTAATTAGAATTTATTACTTAGTAGATCCTAATTCCCTAATATTGCTGTGTGTAACATTAATTGGACTAATATTACTTTCTTTGTACCTTGTAGAATGCATTTGAGCTTGCCTTCTTCATTTGGGTTACAGTAAGCTTGCTTCCCTATCCTTCATATTTTGCATAATTCAACATTTTGAAATTTTGCATACCTTATGACAGAATTCTCATTTCATGGTTTTAATTCTCCTTGCTCTTAGGTCCAATTCGGGTTCAGGTCTTGCTACCACGAGCACACTGTGATCATTGTTACAAGGATTGTCTTAGCGTAAGACTTTTTTCATTCTGATCACTTCAAAAGTTATTTTATGATACTAAAAAGTGATTGTAAATTCCTTTGATTTGTCAGGGTGACAGTCCAAGTCCTCTGCAGCTATATTACTCTTCCTCTGTATGCACTTGTGACACAGGTAAAGTAAATCTGAAATGTTGTTTATAGGCTCGTAGCAACATTGACAAGAACTTCTTTCGGTTTTGACCAAATGCATTTTAAGGATGAAACTGAGTTGATATCTGAAGTGTTGTTGTTTATAAATATATACAGATGGGTTCACAATTCAAGGGTAAGATACTAGAAGACCAAATGGCAGGCATTTTAAAGCAATGGCATTCTGAGGTGAGGACGAGAAGGAAGAAGGAAGAACAACAACTTTCACAATCTGCACGCACATCTTTCTCCTCAGAATGGAGCTCTGTGAGGAATAGTTTTTCAGCATTCGCTTCTTATATAAGACCAACTTCCAGACCAGCTGAAAGTACCAATTTCTCTAACACATTGGAGATCAGAGATGATATAGTAGATCCAGATCAGGGAAGCTCATCAAGGGGTTCCACAAGACCATTCGAAGGTACCCATTTCTCGAACAGATGGGACACCAGAGAAGAAATTGTAGAACTAGAGGAAAGCTCATCGAGGGGTTTCAGAAGAAGTGGCGATTATGGGATATGAGTAGAACCAGAATGCTTTGAGTATATAGGAGGGTTAATGGCTGGAGGTCAGCTTCTCTGCAAACTCTGTGACGGACACTCTTGTACAGCCCCCATTGTTTATAAATGAGAAAACCATTACTTTGCAATGACTATACGAAAATAGTTTAGGACTTCAATTCTTTGAATACTTCGGCACGATTGGGCTGCAGATTGGATTAGATCCATGGAAAATACATGCATAGCATGATAAACAATTATCCTCAGCCAATGTCTATCCAACGCCAGAGCCTCAAGAGTCCTCAATTCATCCAAAGGCTATGTCTTTATCTCCTGGGCCTTATCCATCTACTGGATCATCATCAGATTCTATTAGATAATGATTGCTTTGCTATTATCTCTTTATGTATTACTTATCCTCTGTATAAAGGATGTCTTGTACCTTAGTTAGGTTTCTTGTATGATTTTTCTATATAATGAATGCAATACAGAACCCTCTGTATTAGAGAGGATTACAATTTATATTATGGTATCAGAGCAATAAAAGTCACACGACTTCCTTATACTTTGGTTATTTTCTTTTCTATTTTTCATGGCTTCTATCTCACAACCCAGTACTCCTATTACCAATCAGGATGAAATACCTATCCCAGCTTCACCTGTTGCACCTCCAATTATGTCCACCACCACCACCACTGTTATCACTTCTCCTTTTCCTACCATTCCTGTCAAACTTACTAAACTTAATTTTCTGGCCTGGCGTGCTCAAGTCACTCCACTCATTAAGAGTAGAGGTCTGTGGAGTTTTGTGGATGGCTCCAGCAAATGTCCCCCTGCATTTCTTGAACAAGATGTGGTGAATCCCGCCTTTGAAGAGTGGATTCAAAAGGACCAGACTGTGCTTAGTTTTATCAACACCTCTCTCTCTGAACCTATTCTGGGAGGAGTTGCTTTGAGTACTTGTGCTCATGATACTTGGACGGCACTTGAGGCACGATATGCCTCTCAATCTCAACATTGAATTCTGGCGTTACGTAATGAATTATTGCGTACTACACGAGGTGATGCTTCTATTTCTACATTTTTTGAGAAAATTAATCGTCTTTCCGATCTCTTATCTGTGGTAGGACACCGTGTTCCTGAAAATGAGTTGGTTTCTATTATCATGGACGGTGTTGGCCCGTTATATGACAACACAGTGAGTTCTGCACAGGCTCGTGATAGTTTGATCTCGCTTGACGGTCTTGAATCTCTGCTTTTGACTGCTGAACGACGATATCGTAACCAAGGGCTCTTGGGACATGATTCTGAACCGCCATTACAAGCCATGAGTGCTAATCGTGGCAGAGGTCGTGGAGGCCGTGGTGGTCGAGGTTCTTTTAATTACCAGGCTCACAACCACCAGGGGTCTCGTTTCCATGAGTCTCCACATGCATTTGCTCACGGCCCTGCTACTAATCCATATTCACCTCATAGGCGTTTTACTCCTGGTATGTTTGCTGCTGGTTCTGTTGGTAATTCAATAACTAATCGAAATGCTTCTATTCTTGGTCCAGCTCCATCGAGTTCCTCTTCGTCTGGTTTTTCAAATAGCAATCACACAGCCACAAACAATTCCACTGGGCGTGTTCAGCGTCAAATCTGCGGCAGAACAAATCATTCTGCTATTGATTGCTACCAACGTATGAATCATGCTTATGAAGGTCGAGTGCCTATGGCAGCTTACCAACCTTGACGAACTGCACATATTTCCTTGAATGTAAGTAAGGATTGGTTAAAACGATTCATACAACAAACTAAAGAATGGGGAGAGAAGAATCTAATTCAGCAACTTGGATAGGATTTAACTTAAAAGCCTAGGATCCCACTATTGTGGCTCTCTGTGACCCAATTGGACCCATTAATGGACAATTGGACATGGCCATGAATATTTTTGTATTCATTCATTACAACAGATTGGCGGTAAACAATTTTGTCATTTACTGCTTGTTAAAGGTGTGGAGTTAGGAGAATCCGTTACTCCTGACCACATCCTCAATAATCATTTTCTTACACTTATTTTTTGTTACTTCCACAGCCACAACCACAACTATATATATACACTTGGATTTCTTTTGTAATCTCTCTCTCTCTCTCTCTCTCTCTCTCTCTCTCTCTCTCTCTCTCTCTCTCTCTCCCTTNGTCTCCATACTCCATGGCTGATAGTTCCTTATGTCTTATTGGAGCCATAGATCGTCTTTGGTTTCACAAAACCATTCTCTTCTCAGAACCCATCTCATTACATGACCCCAAAAGCACTGAAACACCTCAGCAGTCCATCATCACAAGTTCTTTCACATACCCATCATCCAACCTCTCCTTGTCACCTCTTACAGACGAAGAGATCTCATCAGCAGATTTCTCATCTCTGTTACACCAACAAAACCCATCAGACTCACCACAAATGTGTGCTACTCCACAGGTAATTAAAGCTTAATATTAAATAATCGGTTCTCTGATCTCTGTTTCAGTTTGTTCTCTGTTTCTCAATTCTCATGCATATGCTGGCAACAATCACTAGGATGATGATTCCAATAATGAAGAATACGATGATGATGAGAAGGATCAATTTAAACAGCAGAAGAAAAGACCAATTACAAGACTAAACATTTTGGCCAACAGATTGATGTTACTTCGGTCTAATTCATCAGCATCATCATCATCAGCCCCTGCAGCTGCAGCCAGGAAGCTGCACAAGTCCATGAGCTGCAGGAGCTTGGGGGAGCTAGAACTTGAAGAAGTTAAAGGGTTCATGGATTTGGGCTTCACTTTCAAGAAAGAAAACTTGAGCCCAAGAATGATGAGCTTAGTGCCTGGCCTGCAGAGACTTGGAGTTGGAGAGCTACAGAATTCTAGTACTACTGCTGTTGATCAAGTAGCAACTAAAGATGGTGGTGATGATGATGATGATGAAGTTGGAGTGCCGAGGCCATATTTATCGGAGGCATGGCTTATAAAACGACCCGATTCGCCGCTGCTCAATCTGAGGCTGCCAAGGGTCTCTGCTGCTGCTGACATGAAGAAGCATCTGAGGTTCTGGGCTAGAACTGTTGCTTCTGAAGTTCACCAGGAATCTTGATGAAAACTGAAAATGACTAGCAATTCAATTTGCTCCATAACAATTAACACCTGTTTTTTCATTCTCTAAAACAATACTGATATTAGTGGCTAATAATGCATTTGTACGTGGAATAGCCAATTCACAAAGAATTCATGACCACGTACACTTCGCTTATACTCGTATTAGACTTGATTAACTCAATCTCATCCAAAAGACTTTTGGGTTCATCAATTGTCTTACATGATATCAGATATTTGTTTGCAATAGATTTTGAGTTCGGACTCTCATGCTCTGATTGCCCACTTCAATTGTTGGTTTGTAGGATGGAGAGTAGAGATGTACATATAGGCCCCTCCCTTTGCCTATTCACGCGAGGAGGAGGTTGTGAGTTTGATATGCATTATTAGTATAGTTTGATATACATTGTCTTAAATTTTTAGCTTTGAGAGACCCATTTTCGAGTCTAGGCTTATTCTGTTTGGGCCCTTTACAATGTTTCCACAGTTTTGCATCAAAATATGGCCCAGTTAACTTGGGCCTTATGGATTGAAGCATGTTCAAAGAGCCCAACGCAGCTGGATTGTTGGTGTCAACCTAATAGGCCCAACGCCTTTTATGTTTGCTCGTCCACATCACCTACCACATTTCTCCACTAAAAAAGTTGTTATATAAGTCACATTTTTTTTATCAAATGAAATGACATATAATGTGCATAAATAGTGACAGCTCAATAGAAAGTGAGGCTTAATACGAAATTACACATAAGTTTTCCAAATATATTTTTTAAAAAAATCCTAAGTTAGAAGACCTTTTCTTCTTAAGTTTTTCATATCCATATTCAAATTTTCTACTAGATATAATTATTACTAATAACAAACAAAAGCTAAGTATGAGATATAAGATTCAAGAACAATAAAACTTAATTTTAAACTTTGAAGTAATGGTTCTGCTAGTCTGCTGCCTTTACAATTTTGAAGTAAATATGGCTCTGCAGTCTGCACTTGTCGCATAGATGAACTAGCCCTTCCAGCAAAAAATCAGCTCGTAGGCCTGCTTCTTTTAGTTTTAGACGAGAAAATGAGAGAAAAGGAAAAAAATGACAGATTACAATGCATAAATGAAACAGATGTGAGATGTCCTTGAAAACAATTCATGAAACAATTTTTTTTTTTGGCCTGGTCATTCATTAAGTAATTAATTCATCCATTCATGCTTTATCCCATGCCTAGGAGAATAAAAAATCAAAAGTCCCACTAACAACTAATGAAAAATCTCATGCCTAAACATTAAATAAGAAAGTGAAAAGCCTCTTTCTAAATTTTGAGACCTACTTGGCTAATTATAAATATATTTTTTTTTTTAATAATATGTCATATACTTTCAATATGAGGTCTCATGTAGACACAGGCTTTGCTTGCCTTATGCTTGAGCCGGTACTGTGCATAATGCACGTGTGCAGCACGAGACATATTATATAATAATATAGTCAAAAACATGTTATCTCTTTTGTTTTTTTATCAAACAATATTGAGAAAAGGAATTCATACTCAAAGAATAGGAATCCTTAACTACTAACATTGCAAATGCCATAATTTAAAATTTTCAAATAAATACTCAATTTTCTTATCTGAAATAATAGCTAGAACACTCATAAATATATTGGCCATATCCACAACTCGTGTTTTTATTAAATAAATATGAATTTCAACTAAAATGATTTACCCACTAATCCATAATTCCATACGATCTATTTTTAATCTCTACTAGTGGCTGAGAAATACTTAGTGGCTTTAAATTGAATCATATCCACTAACATTTGATAGCAATGATTGTTAACATCAATTGGCAATCCAACTTCATAGGCTAATATTAACCTTCAATTTAATTATCGCGAAGCATTTATCCTAAATTCGTTGTATAAGTTCCATTTTCTCATATAAAATAAAACTGATATTTTCCTTTCATAACAATTAAAACTTTCATCTTACAAATCAATAATTATATATGCCGGCCACCCCAGCCAAAATCCTAAACACAGTCATGTGCATTGAAAACTCTATAAGAAATATTAATCCAAATAGGCCCTAAGTGTTTGACATAATATTCTCTATATATGTATCTTACAAGCTAACGTACTCAAGAGATTTTGCCACCCACAAAAGATTTTCTCAACCATATCCTATCCCTTCTTCTATTGACCCAAAAAAAAATATATATATATATATATCCCTTTTTCTTGCATTATTGATTTAATTTGGACAATAGTGGGGAACAAAACAAGAGTTATTTATTAATAAGTTACAATATACAATATTTTTAAGTTATAAACCCAAATTTTTAATCTATTTATTTTTAAGTTATAAAAAATATTTTTAAGCTACAACTCAAAAAAATCAAGTATGGAGCATTTAATACTATTGAAACTCAAGATATTCAAGCATACCTAAGTTTTAATCAAATTAATTTTTAAACCAAAAACCTATAAGAAAGGTCTAAATTCGTCGAATCTCCACATAAATGAATATATTCCTACAAGGAAAAAGGAGCTTTTAAGTTTTAACCCTATATAAACGCCAAAAGATGAGACAAATAACCAGTCTCCTACTACTCTCTTACATTTCTCGGACGTCACTCTTTTGTCCCTTATTAGTTTATATTCTTTGCTTCTTTGGGGGAGAGTTTGAGAGTTTTCATTTGTCGTTTATTCAATTTTTATCATCAACATAAAATAATAAAGTGGTATTATCATTGACTATAAAATTCTAAAATTTCCCTTTTTTTTTTTTAATAGTTCCCCAATATATATTGGCTTTGAGTGGGGCTTCCCGCGTGGGGCAAATTTGCCCAAAGGTCAAAGAAGGTGGCTGGGTGGAGAGAGCTTAGAGGCCTCTAAGCTCAATTGGATCCAATTTTCCCAATATAAAGGCCTGCAGGCCCTGCACAATACCTCAAATACATCACACAATTAAGCAGCCAACTAACAAAGATGGCCTCCCATCAAGCTTTGTCCTCAAGCTTCATCTTTATCTTTATGCTACTTTTAGTACTCTTGCAATTTCAATTTGGTATGCATTCACCAAATCTGTGCTTTCACCTATGCATTTTTTATTATCTTTCATTGTCTATTATTGACTTGTACAACTTTCGTTGAATATATATTTCTAATCATCTTTTTTAAGCCGGAAATTTTCTCGTATGTCAGATTTTTTATAACAGTATGATAAAAGAATGTTACCCGTCTTATACCTAGCTCAGTATATATTGACATCTATTTATGTGGCATATTTTGATTGATTGACATGCATATATATAGGTAAAAGTGAGCTGCAGCTAAACTATTACTCCCAGAGTTGCCCAAAAGCTGAAGAAATCATCAAGCAGGAGGTCACCCAGCTATACTACAAACATGGCAATACAGCCGTCTCCTGGATTAGAAATCTCTTCCATGATTGCATAGTTCAGGTATACATGAATTTTAATTAAGTTCAATTAAGCACAAAGAATACTTGATTACTTAAATTGTGCCTTAGAGTACACGTAATTGATTAGGCAAAAGACCCGTGAAAATTAAGGATTTATTTGGTTTGTGATTAATTCTAAACCTGTTTTACAAGATTTTGTTCTTTGTTTCGTCTCTAAATATTATAGATGAAAATAAAAGATAGTATCCGAACTTTATATACCAAATGGACCTTAAAATTTTTATGATTTGTAATGCATGACATGCAGGGATGTGACGCCTCTTTGTTGTTAGAATCGGTGAATGGTATAGAGTCAGAGAAGGCAACATCGAGGAGCTTCGGGATGAGAAATTTCAAGTATGTAAACACAATCAAAGAGGCACTTGAGAAGGAGTGCCCTCTCACAGTTTCTTGTGCTGATGTTGTCGCTCTTTCTGCAAGAGATGGCATTGTCATGGTATATATGCATGTCGATCTTTCTGATCATCAGTACTTTTCTTTTAATACTTTCTCTGTATCATTAATTTTCTCTCCTTCCAAACAAAACCTTAAAGAAAAATATATGTTGCAGTTGGGAGGGCCACACATTGAAATGAAAACGGGACGAAGAGACAGCAAGGAGAGCTACGCAGCAGTTGTGGAGGAGTTTATTCCTAATCACAATGATTCCTTGTCGTTGGTGCTCTCTCGCTTTCAATCCATTGGCATCGATGTTGAAGCAACAGTTGCCCTTTTAGGTATGTATGCATTATCGATCTTTGGTATATATTGGTCATCAATGTCACGTACGTATTCAATATTCAAATGTATTTAATTAATCATATAAAGAAACTCCAACTAAAATGAACTCATATATATAAAGAAACACTTGAAAAAAACCTTTACTTTTAACCGACCGTCTAATTACTTTTAGGTATGAAAGATGATTGATGATTGTATTAAATCATCTTTTTGTAAATATTGTTGATAAATTCTAACATACAAGGTTCATACAATAGATAACATTAAAGTCCATACACTTAAAATACAACTAATTGCACTAATGTTTAATTATAATGATCACAAACTAACATGCTAAATCACTAGAAATTACAACATTTGAGTTATGTTAAAATTACAATCCATGTATGCAGGAGCTCACTCTGTGGGTCGAGTTCACTGTGTGAATCTCGTTCACAGACTCTACCCTACTGTGGATCCAACCTTGGATCCCGACTATGCCAAGTATCTCAAAGCTCGGTGCCCGACTCCGACACCCGACCCGGAAGCAGTGGAGTACTCAAGGAACGACCGTGAAACACCCATGGTCCTTGATAACTTGTACTACAAAAACGTGTTGGGCCACAAGTCCCTACTTGTAGTGGACCAGCAACTGGGCTCGGATCCATCCACGTTGCCTTTCGTGGAGAAGATGGCATCGGACAGCGGATACTTTAACGACCAATTTTATAGGGCCGCACTTCTTTTGTCCGAAAACAACCCGCTCACGGGGGACCAAGGACAGGTCAGAAAGGATTGCCGTTATGTGAATACAAGTTAAAGTAACAATGTTTGCGACTTTTAGGACGCGTTTGGTATTTTATTCAAAAATTAACATTTTTTGAAAAATATATCAAACGGACCGCTAATTGTCTCAAAATATGTACAATAAATGGCCACAGGCCAACTTTTTTTTTTTCTCTTTGGTAAATGGCTAGCTTGTTTGTGTGCATGCTTGCAAATAGAATCCGTTTTGTTTAATAAACAAGGGATGGTTTTAGGAACTACGGGCCTGGACATGTGTTCAATACAAGTTTAATTACTTCGTTAATTAGAGGCAGAGCAAATCCAACTTGTTTAATTTCACCCCAAAATAAGTCTTCAAATTTAATGGATTACTTATGGCTGAAAAACATTTAATGGATTACTTGGCCCATTGACAATGGGCCTGATGGGTCTACATTGCCGATCCGCCATGTAGCTTAAGAGTGACGCTCACCTCTGTTAATTGCAGGGTTTAGAAAACGTACAATAATTGATTACATAAATTAATGTCAATAGGTAATCGGTAATCCCTTTATTTGGTCAAGTAGATTCCATCATGTACTTATTAACGTCAGTTTTACCTCCAAACAGTCAGTAATTGAACTTGATGTTACATATTTAGTTTTGACCTTTCAACATAATATTTATTATTCAACATGATATCGAGCTACTCTATTCCAAACTATTTCTATAAGCATAATTGTACGCAGACGTAGAAAGAAAATATATAATCATTAAAATTTTAAGCTAATATTATAACTAGCCTTGCTATATGCCAAAATAATATTTCTATCGGTCTTTCATCACATATATAAATATATTATCTATCTTGGACAGGGACTTAAACATAAATATATCACTATTCGACCGTTTAGAATGTCTGGCTCAATGAATATATGATCATATATATATATATATATATATTATTGATTGGACAGTGTTTGGTGCGTGGCATTGTGCAACCCTACATGCACTTATATTATTCATTGGTTAAGGACAACGTACCTATAACAAGCTCTATATGATATTATCCACTATATATAGTACGTGCATAGAGACAAGGCCTTGTATATTTTTATCCGGGGGAGAATTAACGGACCTAAACCATTCCTATATGATATTAATTGTTAATGACTGGACTATATATATTGGCCTTAATTACCATAATTAAGCACCATTATCTCTCAATCTTCATCTTTCTCAACTCTGATAAAAAAAAAAAAATTGATCTCTGGCAGAAGATGTGGAATTTTATCCGAGGATGTCAGGATGATGAATTGATGATGCATGTGCTTAGCTTATAAACAAAAGATAATGAACTTTGTGAGAGATGTAGGGAAGTGAACATATATACTTTGTAAATTTGATGTTCACATTATGAATAATTTTCTTGATATGTTCAATATATTACTAGTCTATGTATCAATTAAAAACCAATAAGTATCAGTTCTATGTGTCATTAATCATCACATTTCTAGAATTGTATGCGGTGAGTACTACTGGTTGACGATATATTCTAATATACATCTTCAATCTTCATAATCGTATATATGCACGCTACATATATTGATATTCTCTTTAATTTAGCCATACATTAATTATCAAGTATCTGATTATTCTGAAAATTTTCAAAAGTAACTGGTTTGTTGTAGATCTTTATATGCCATTCATTAATGGATTTAGGTCAAATTACATAAATGAATCAAATCTAGCTACCACAAAACAAACCTTGGGCTTTTTACCTTATAAAATACAAACTTTGATACACAGACTACATAGTAGTATAGTACTAGTGATTAGTACGTACTCCCAGAAATTTCTTGAACAAATGAGCACAAGTGTAAACTGGGGACTTAAGCAAGTACAGCTTATAAATTTATGTAATAGATAATATATATATATATATATATATGAAATGGGCCAAAAGATTTTTCAGGTAAGTACAGTAAAACTGTGAAACCCACTTAAACTCAAACTCAAGCGCAGCTACCAAACAAATATCAATGGTACGATCTCCTTTCCAGTCCCACTACTCGTAACCTTCCTTCAGATCCGATGAAACATTTCAGACAAATTAAAATGACCAAGTAGACGTCTCCATCATGCATATCCACCTAAATATGGGCCCCATGCAAATATGCAATATTACATGTAATTATAAACAAACGCCAATTCATACGACTGTGGAGTACCATCCAACTTTCAAATCATCCGTTGCTACATCATAGTTACACGATAACATATACTAAAGTATTATGTTATATGATATATATATATATAAATTCTGATCTTTTTTTAATTATTTATTCAATTTTTGGCAAGGTGCACGGTTTTAAGATATAGAGTCATTTTTATATTTTAAAGTATAAAATCAACAGTTCGAGATTATATTAAGTTTTAAGTTTCAATTTTGCCCAAAATACGAGAGTTAAAGCCTAAAATTTAAATAAAAGCTCAAAATTATAAGACTTAAAACTAATGAGCGAGTCTCAATTGACAATTTATACGTCAAAATATTAACCAAATCAAGAATAAGATCAAAAAACAAAAAAATCATAAAATATATGTTATAGTTGAAGAACAAACGTCTTGTAAAGTAAACGTACAAAGCATATATTAAATTTTTTTTTTCAATAAAAATAATGTACTGAGAGAACAACGCATATATTAATTAATTTATTTTTCATTGAAAGAAAAATGGACCTAAACCCAAACCACCAAACCTATCATAATTCTAACTCTATGTATAACTGTATAAGAAATTGGGGACACGTAAGTTTTCATAGAAATAAAGAAAACAATGAACGGCGAAAAGTAGGAATGGGTATTTAAATCGTTCACCGGAAAAACTGGCTGGACCGGACTGGTACAAATTGAAAAAAAAATCATGTTGACCAAAATAAAGTCAACACCAGGACCAAACTAGACCAGACTAGTTCAATTCGGTTTCGGTTTCACAGTTCACAAAACTGGATTGGACCGGATCGGATAATTAATATATATTATTTTTTTATACATATTTAATATTTATACACATTTTTACATACATTTTAGATAATAAAATTAATATTAACCTGACTATATTTTAGACCATAAAATATATTTTATATACCCTAAACCTTATAACCCCAATTGAAAGTTGAAAATTTGAAACCCCAATTAAGTCACATAGTCAACTATAACCTTATACCCTAATATAATTATAACCATATACCCTAAACTATATTAATTACTCTATACATATATAAGTAATAAGTATATAATGTTATACCTATATAACTATATAACCCCAATTAAAAGTTGAAAACTTGAAACCCCAATTAGACTCATAGTCAACTATAATCTTATACCCTAATAAAATTATAATAATATACTATAAACTATATTAATTACTCTATACATATATAAGTAATAAATAATAAGTATATAACATATATAACTATATAAGTATATAACCCCAATTGAAAGTTGAAAACATGAAACCCCAATTAGACTCATAGTCAACTGTACCCTAAACTATGTTAATTACTCTATACATATATAAGTAATAAGTATATAACATATATAAGTATATAATTATATAAGTATATAACCCCAATTGAAAGTTGAAACCCCAATTGAAACCTCAATGAAACCCTAACTAGACTCATAGTTAACTATAACCCAATACCCTAATACAATTTTAACGTATACCCAAAACTATATTAATTACTCTATCCATATATAAGTATATAACCCCAATAAAAGTTGAAAACTTGAAACCCCAATTAGACTCATAGTCAACTATATCCTAATACAATTATAACCATATACCCTAAATTATATTAATTACTCTTTACATATATAAGTAATAAGTATATAACATATATAACCATATAAGTATATAACCCTAATTGAAAATTGAAAACTTGAAACCCCAATTAAACAAATTACAATTACAATTACAATTTAAAATTAGTCAATTACACATAAACTGTTAAATTAAACACACAATGACACAAACAAATTACAATTACACACAAACACAAACAGTCAAACACGGTCAAACTCAAACAGACAAACACCCAACCCACCACCCAGCCACTCATTCAGACTTTTCAGTTCTCACTTTCTCTGTCAAGTCGCAACGCGATCTCATCTTAGACTTCTTCTCAGTTCTCACCCAGTTACTCAGTTAGCTCTCGATATGCTCATTCACCGACCCAGACTTCAGTTCTCACTCTCTCAGACAGTTAGACTTCTCACTTTCTCACTTTCTCATCGACCCAGCCAGCTCTCGATCTCTCACTTTATCAGCGCCTCTCGATCTCTCACTCTCTTAGCGCCTCTCAATCTCGATTTTGGAGGAAGACGAAGAGAGGTTCGATCCATGAGCTGTGGGTCTGTGAAAACCGCCATTTTCACATAGTCGCAGACTTTCATCTCTCGTCTCTCATATCTCACTCTATTACAGTATTACTCATTTTGGGTTAGGAGTTTGATTTGGAGTTAAGGATTTACTGATTTTGGGTTAGGGATTATGGATTTATTGATTTTACAATAAAGTCAACTGATTGTTGTTGTCAAATCCGATTTGGGTTTTGTTTTTCATTAGAAATTTTTCTCTGGGATGGATGTATTCAATCAAATGGTGTTTCAGTGTCGTATTTTTATAATGGTTTGTTTTTTCATTTTTTGGTTGATTTGGGGTTGTGAATTGTGATTGTGAATGTGTTTGGTGACTTGGTGCAGTGCAATTTTTTGTCTAACCCCAAACAGTGCATCGGGCCAAACTAAAACTATTACAGTTCATTTTGATTTAATTCTGGTGCAAAATGTACAGTTTTCAACATTGGACCGAACTAGATAATCTCCACTTGGAAAAAAAATTAGACTGTATTGGAGCGCCCACCCCTAGTCGCAAACACAGCATGCAGAGATGGAACTGTGAAACCCACGCAACGACTCTAAAGCGTGCTGCCAAAGGATGCCTTGTGCTTATGTGGAAGCAAAAGGATGGTGACGTGGCGCACTCTAAATAACATATGTTAGCTAGCTGATGCAGTACGTGATGATTTATTGATTTCCATTCTCTTCACCTCTCTTGAAAGTACTGAGTTGAGAAAATAAATTCAGGGAAAAAAAAATACAGGTGGTGAGAAAAAGACAAACCACGCTAATTAATTTAAGGGACTCGTCTACAAAGTGGTGATGATAAAGTATAGCCTTTTTGTTTATCGAGCATAGTGGATAGAATATGGTTTGAAGTGAGACTTAACGTACGTTAAGATCATATATCCGGCCAAAACAAAACATTAAAATCATATTTAAAGTTCAATATTATATTTTAGCCGATAAAATATCTTAAAGTGTGATATAAGAAATTTGTGATTTTTTTAAAGAAATTTAAACATGTATTATTTTCAAATCCTAAAACAGTGTAATTAATTTTAAGAAGAAGTTACAAACATCTACTAATCGGTTGTTATTATGATCATTGTGCTAATAAAAATTATGATCGTCACCACCACCATATTTGCCATAATCATTGCCAATATTATCAGCGGTGGTTTTGCTACAGCCGCTACAACTGCCGCCATCAATCCATCACCATTGCTACAAAACCAACAACCCTAATTCCATCTAATTAATGTTGGTGATCAATTGACAATTAGCTGCCATTTTGGACTTTCAAGTAAAGTGGAGTGATTAAAAACGGAGCGTGACAAGTACGAGCTATAGCCACGTGTGAGCAGACATGTCCCGAAAGCTAAGGGTGTGTGAGAGTGGTGAGACCAGTGTGTGAGCTTGAAGGAAAGTAAAAGAAAGCTAGCTTTATCAATTATATCGCCCAAAAATAACCGTTACAGAGGGACACGTGTCGCAATGCCTGCCCACCTGTCTCCTTTGGATTCTGTATTCCCCGTAGTCTTCCTTGTTTGCTTCCCCAGCTTGTTCTGTTTTAACTTTGAAGGCAAAGAATACAACCCAACCCATCTCTGTCTCTCTCTCTCTTACAAAACCCCGTGATTCAGCTTCTTCTTCATCTTCTTCAACCTTACAAACCACCACCAATTCAGTCTCTCTCTCTCTCTCTCATGGGTGTTCATCATCACCAGCACTGAGCCACTGACAAACAATGTTGGAATCTCAATACTGCTCATCAACCTTTTCGCGCATTATCTTCTTCTTCTTTTTCTGCTTTTCCAACAGTGCCAGTATCACAGGCGCAGCCACCCAATTCGACTTCAACACCTTAACCCTCAGCAGCCTCAAGCTCCTCGGCGACGCCCACCTCAAAAATGGCAGCGTGCGCCTCACGCGCGACCTCGCCGTTCCTAACTCCGGCGCCGGCCGCGTCCTCTACTCCAAACCAATCCGCTTCCGGCAGCCCTCCTCCCCTTTCCCGGCCAGCTTCTCCACCTTCTTCTCCTTCTCCGTCACCAACCTCAACCCTTCCTCCATCGGCGGCGGCCTCGCCTTCCTCATCTCCCCGGACGATTCTGCCGTCGGGGACGCCGGCGGGTTCCTGGGGCTCGAAAATGTGTCGGGCTCGGATTCCGGGTCGGGTTTCGTGGCGGTGGAGTTCGACACGCTGATGGACGTGGAGTTCAAGGACATTAATGGGAACCACGTGGGGTTGGATCTGAACTCCATGGTTTCGTCACAGGTCAGTGATCTGGGCGCCGTGGACATTGATCTCAAGAGCGGCGACCTCGTGAACTCGTGGATCGAATATGACGGGTTGGGTCGGATTTTGAACGTTTCGGTCTCGTACTCGAATCTGAAACCCAAAGACCCGCTCTTGTCCCTCAATCTCGATCTGGACCAGTACGTCAACGACTTCATGTACGTCGGGTTCTCCGGTTCGACCCAGGGAAGCACCGAGATCCACAGCGTCGAGTGGTGGAGCTTCAGCTCCACCTTCGACTCAACTCCGTCGCCACCCGGGTCGTCATCGCCGCCGCCGCCGCCTCCGACGACAACTCTGATGAACCCGACGGCGAATTCAGTGAGGTCTCCACCGCCAAGCATGCCTCCTAGTAGTACGACGACGACGACGACGACGACGACGACGACGCAGAAGGACAGCAAGGCCTCGAATTGCCATAACCAGCTGTGCAAGCAAGGTCCGGGAGCTGTTGCCGGAGTGGTGACAGCTTCGGCTTTCGTTCTGGCAGTTTTGGCCGGGGTTCTGATCTGGGTTTACTCCAAGAAGTTGAAACAAGTGAAGAAATCGGATTCGAATTTCGCTTCGGATGTGATCAAAATGCCCAAGGAGTTCACTTACAGGGAGCTCAAGGCAGCTACGAAATGCTTCAATGCCAATCGAATCATTGGGAACGGCGCGTTTGGGACAGTCTACAAAGGCATATTATCCGACACCGGCGACATTGTTGCAGTGAAAAGATGTAGTCACAGCAGTCAGGGGAAGAACGAGTTCTTATCCGAATTGTCCATAATCGGAACTCTAAGGCATCGAAACCTCGTACGGCTCCAAGGGTGGTGTCATGAGAAAGGTGAGATTCTATTAGTCTATGACTTGATGCCGAATGGGAGTCTTGACAAGGCATTGTTTGAGTCAATAACAGCATTGCCATGGCCTCATAGGAAAAAAATACTATTGGGGGTTGCCTCTGCTTTGGCCTATTTGCATCAAGAATGTGAAAACCAAGTGATCCACAGAGACATTAAGAGTAGCAACATAATGCTGGATGAGGGGTTCAATGCCCGGTTGGGAGATTTCGGTTTGGCCAGGCAGATTGAGCACGACAAGTCCCCGGACGCCACCGTGGCCGCCGGCACAATGGGCTACTTGGCGCCGGAGTATCTCCTCACAGGAAGAGCTACTGAGAAGACCGATGTGTTCAGCTATGGCGCTGTGGTGCTTGAGGTGGCCAGTGGGAGAAGACCCATTGAGAGAGAAGTGGTCAGTGGTGGGGTTGGGAAAGGTCGGGGTGTGCTTAGCAATTTGGTGGAGTGGGTTTGGAGCTTGCACAGAGAAGGAAGGCTGCTCATGGCGGCTGACCCGAGACTTGAAGGTCAGTTTGATGAGGGTGAGATGAGGAAGGTGCTGCTGGTTGGGCTGGCTTGCTCTCACCCTGACCCAAATGATAGACCCACAATGAGGGTTGTGGTTCAGATGCTGGTGGGTGAAGCTCAGGTCCCAATTGTCCCAAGAACAAAGCCCTCCACCAGTTTCAGTACTTCACACCTGCTCTTGAGCTTGCAGGACAGTGTTTCGGACTGTAATGGCATGATCACCATCTCCACCTCCTCTGTAGAGAAAAGCCTCGATGGTGATGGGGATGATCATATCGTCTGATGATGGTCATCTAATCAAACGGTGTATATTTTTTTTGTATGTATGACACAACAATAACATGCAAGCAGATTAGGGAGTTTAGTTAATTAGCAGCAAAATTTTTGGTGGTAGGAATCATTAATACAGATACTATGATCTTCTAATTGGTACAATCTAAAGTGAGTCAGATTGGTAGGAGGCAAAGGAAATGAGTGGGAGTTATTTTCTTAGTTTGATTGGTGATTGGTGAGCGGTGAAGAGGTGAGAGGTGGGTGATGGATTGCTTTCTTTAACAAGCAATCTCAATGAATCCACAGAGAGTCAAAAAGCAGCAGAGGCATTAGAGTTTGAGTAGGGGCTTGGCAAAGTATTTTAGCATTAGAGAGGAAAAGCAGTGCATATTAATTATTAGCTTTTTGGAAACTTCTTTCCGTTGTTGTGATTGATGATGGTGGTGATGGTGGGTGTAAGTGTGTAACGGAACAAAATTGAACTATCATGTATAATTGAATTCACGAATGTTCCTTTCAAAGTTGTAATAGGTAATAACTACATCAAAGGCACATTTTTTTTCTTCTTCTTTCCCATATTTGAGCTTGCGTTTCCTCTTTTATGTTTCTGCAATTGGGTGTGTGTTTTTTCTTCAATGCATGCCAGTTTTTCTCCATGCCTTTCTTTGAATTGAATCATGAAGGTCTCTTACTCTTTAGGTGACTTTTGCAATCATGAGTTTGAGAAGGACCTTTATACTCTCATCTCCCATCTCAATTCGTATCTCCATTATAAGGTCATTCTCATCTTCCATCTCAATTCATATCTCCATTATATAAAAAGTGTATAAATCTTTACCTTCTCAATTTTGGATACTTGATTTTATAACTTAAATCTTACTCACATACAAAACTATTAATTTATAAAGAACCTTTATCATTTTGAGTCACTTCATGGTAAAACTCTTTTACTTGGCTAGAGGCTTTTCCATAAACTTAAGCAAATAAATAGTATTTTGCCCAAAAAAGGGAGATAAATATCAAACACAACCCAAAAAAACATCTTGGAAATAGAGAAGGTAAGTTACAATTATGGACTGCACTAAAAGTCTAAAACAAAGGCCAGTTACAATTATGGTAAAAGCTGCATAACTAAAGGACCTTTTTTCCTTGGAATTTACAAGCTACACCCCCAAGACTTTGGTCAGTAACATTAAAAGATAGGCAAATTTCCTACTTACTAGGCATGGTTAGAACTTCAATGATATGAACCTCTCATTCATCCTAAAAGGGAGAGCAATTGCATCACAATTTCCCTGAAACTCCTCCATGTTATGCTCCCTGGCCATGTGGCCCAGATCCAGCTCACCATGTCAGCATCATATACAAACTTGAATGGCTAAACTCCCTCTACCAGTTCATGAATAATTGCCAAAACTCCATTGCTTCCTGTCTCATGCTTTTAAATGAAGCAAGTGCAAACAGCCAATTTTCTAACTTCAACAATACTAGAGGAGTCATTCTCTTAATCTTATATAAATGTGGGATGAAACAGAGCGTTCAAAACTTACTATGAGCATTCAAACACCATTTCGTATATTTTGCAATATTTTCTTTTTTTACGGTAAAGAAAAAAATCAATATTATAACCTATCAACTATTATTCTAACTTTTAATTACCAATTGATGTGTCAAATAATATGGTAATTTATTACTTGTCGTGACTATACGAGTTTCATAGTTTCCCAACAATCATATGAAATACAATTATTCTTTTATCCTTACAAATTGATAAGATCACTTTTCTACTATTAATATAAAATTTTCTGATATCCTACAAGGCTACAATAACATACCAGAGACAAACTCAATAGTTAGTATCGATCCTATTGTATTATACTATTATCTCTTTCTACTTTCATGGTTGTACATATTTGTACTTGTCTGTAATAAAAAATAACCCAACTCTTTTTGCGTGAATGACTGACTAATTACAGAAAATGCAGCACCAAGTGGTCCAAGTTGCATTTTGTTTTTGCTAATGATGAGAAGTTGAGAACCATGCCAAACCCATTTGCTGAAGTGGCATTCCCCAATTGGATAAGCAAGTACCTTTTTTAAACTCGTATTTTCTTCAGAAATCCCAAAATCTTAGAAATGGTGAAGTGTGCCTTCCACCGACCATATATGATATATATACCCACCATTTTCTTTTAGACAGGAGTACAGGACCATATAAGGATCATAAACATGTGTATTTGAGAATCTTGTCAGCACTGAAAGTAATGAACTGAAAATATACATTACACATTACAATATTACATATTTGATTAATTAGAAAATCAAATGCCAAGTGGTCCATGGAGGCTACGGAAAAATAGGTCCCACCCATACGACATAGAACATATATACTTACCAGAACAAAACCACTTTGATACTCCCTTTAAAAAAATAAAAATAAAAACCACTTTGATAGTTTGATACTGATTTGAAATTTCGTGGGGTAGCCCTGTTTAATTATTTCAGCCATATCAACCCATGTCCCCGTCCCATTCCGTCTGTGTTTGTATTCCTTAAGGTTAAGGAAATTTGAGTTTGATATGTGATTTATATATGTATGATGGGAAACATTTGGATGAATCGCGCGTATTATCAATGAGGCTAGCGTATTGCGTCGGGCTCTCATATAATTGATGCATAACCCATAAATAACAGTGAATCACACACTCACTATTATGAGAGAGAGGCCGACATATTGCACCCTTGACCAATCTCATAAAAATTAGGCTTAATTATCGATTTACCACCCAAAACTGTAATTCATTCCCACTTTACTACCTGAAAGTTTTTTTGTCCCAGATTACCACCTGTAACTTACATCCGTGTCCCATTTTACCTTGTTCCGTCAACAATTCCGTTAATGCTAACGATCTGGCCATTAATGCTGACGTGGCGCTAGATGTGCGCCACGTGTCACGTCTTTTTTTTTTTTTTTTCGCATTTTTTTATTTATAAACTTTGAAAATTAATTAAAAATAGCTCTGAACTCAGAAAAATACACGAAAAATTCCTACGAACTCGTCTTGACTAGCACTAATTTACTATAAGGTTAAATTACCAATTTGCCCTCTAAAAATTTTCAAAAAAAAATTAGAAAGTCCAAATTTATTTCTAAAAAATTAAAATAAATTTTCCTCTATTAAATAAATTCTAGAATTTTCGTAAACTCTTGGACAAATTCTCAAAAATATTTTGAAAAATTACCAAAAGCTTGTTTTAGAGAATTATTTTGAGACTTTACAGAAATTTTAGAATTTTTCTAGAATTTATTTTATAGGGAATTTTATTTTTCTCTAAGACCGAGAGGTCTTTTGGGTAGCAAGTGTTCACGAGAAAGGTATTGTTAGTTTTTAGAAGACTAACGGTGCAGACCTCATATTTTTTGGAGTTCGGGAGATTATTGTATGAATTTTCAAAGAGTCTAGAGTATTTTAATTTTCTAGAAATAAATTTGGACTTTCCAAATTTTTTGGAAATTTTTAGAGGGAAAATTGGCATTTTTACCCCATAGTAAATTAGTACTTGTTAAGACAAGTCGGTAGGAAATTTCCGTGTATTTTTCTAAGTTCGGAACTATTTTTAATTAATTTTCAAAGTTTATAAAAATAGAAAAATCAAAAAATATAAAAAAGATGTGACACGTGGCGCACATCTAGCGCGCCACGTCAGCATTAACAGAATTATTGACGAAACAAGGTAAAATGGGACACGGATGTAAGTTACAGGTGGTAATCTGGGACAAAAAAACTTTCAGGTGGTAAAGTGAGAATGTGTTACAATTTTGGGTGGTAAATCGATAATTAAGCCTAAAAATTATTTTGCTACTTTATGCATGAAGAAAAATGGTTCAACCATCAATCAAAACTTAGAACTGAAAATTTTCAATCTTGGAATTTAAATTGAAATGCATTTAGGAACATTTTAGTTTTGATCAATATGACTTGATAAGTTAAGCAAAACCAATTGCCATAACATGGTCCCCATTCTATTGGGGTAAAATAAAAAATAAAAAAGATGTTATACTCAAAGCTAGGCAAAAATTCGATTGTTTTTTTCTTTCTTCTTTATAAGGTAGGTTAAATCTTATCAATACTTGATAAGCTGTTCTTTCCCATCATGCATGGGTTGGACCTGGCCTAGTGTGTGTCCAAAATGGATAGAGTTTAATCAGAAATCAGAATGCAAATTTTCCCTGGGCCTTTAAGTAGTCCACAGAAGCCCAAATAGCTCTAAGCTCCCAGCAAGTAATGGGCCGAGCCAAGTCAGCAAGCCCAGCCCAATCGCCTAAAGTCAAACCCAAAGATGATAAGGCCAACAAATTTCTAATTATGAGACCCAATCCCATGCGTTACTAGTAGATCTCGCACTCAAGTCTCATATTTAAGTCCTTCTCGAACCTTCTCTCTCTAATCCAGTTGGTGCACTGAGCCGGATCTCTCTCTCTCTCTCTCTCTCTCTCTCTCTCTCTCTCTCTCTCTCTCTCTCAGGCTCAGAGCGAGACAGACAGCCATGGAAGACGAGTTCGCAAACAAGGTCCCTCCCTCTTTCGATCGCGTGGTATGGTTTCCTGAAACCCTCAGAAATTTATTCAGTAATTTCAGATATCTGTATTTTGAGAATCGGAATTTATATTTCGAAATTGGAGCTGTTTTGTTTTGGTTGGGGGGGTTCCTTTCGTCGAATGTTATGCATGCATGGCTAGAAATGTTGGAATATTACATAGATTGCTTTGTGTTTGGTTGATCAGGCAATATATTTTATGGGATGGGATTTTCGTGATCTGGAAATTATAGGATACAATCCAGATTTTGGGTTGTTTTCCGATTTGTTGTGTCTCTTGTGTGGGGATCATGAACCAAATGCCACCTTAATCTTGTAGGAGTTTTCCCAATTATGCCTTTAGTTCCTTGTTGATGTGTTTTCATATGTAATTATTTTTTAGTTCAATGCATGATCAGAGATTCAGATGCCAAGGAACATCTGGCCAAAATGATTTGATCATGACAACTGGTTTGTCTGCATAGGTTATGTTGCTTGGAATGCATGTAATTTGGAGCCAATGTGTATGAGTATATTTTTGTCGATTCATATAGAAATGGGTTTTTGGTCCATCAATGTAATAGATGTATTATTTGATCTACATGTATATTTAGCTTGCCCCTCCATTGGGGTTGTTTAGTGGTATGAATTCATTTATCTGAACGAAGCATGAGTTTGAGTCTCACCAACTCACGCAACTGGTCAGACTAATACTGCGATTGGCTTGCCTTCAGCTGACAGATACTATTTTTGGATATGGGGTTTCTACCGCATCCCCTAACTTTTTCAGCTTAGCCAAAGGGAAAAACTATATTTAGCTTTGTTTTCTAAAAGTACAGATAAAATTTTCTTGGAATTTTGGTCACTTTCTATATCACTATGAAGTTTGTAGGTGGGTGGGTGGGTGCATGTATGCATCTGTGCTAGTCAATTCGAGGCATTCTTCCAATCTATTTCCATATATTTGATGACCTGTATCTCCTATGCCAGTTTTGGCATCAGCTCTGATTCTTTGCTTCTTTACTTAAGCTTTGTTGTAATACCAACTTGTTCAAAAATTCAATCCACTTCCTTGCAATTTGTCCTTACAAACTAATCTTGTGTAATTTACTTGTTCTTTTAATATATTTAAGCATTTAATGTGGACTTGTGTGGGAAGAGATAGTCCCTTATGAATACAGGTTCATAGAAGGCAAGGAGTATGCTCATTATTCTCCGTTATATTTAACTGGTTCTTTTTGAAAAACTGTTTTGTTTGTACTTGTTGAAGGAGTGGCAAGGCTAAGTCAATGGGGATCTTTCACATACTTGTTTCCTACAGTCTTCATATACATATAATTAAGGGAAACAATTCAATTCAAGTGGAAATAATTTCGGAAATTGGGTGTCAATTCATCTACACTAGGTTTTATGTGATAAATGTGTGTACTAATACTCAGTTAAATGAGGAAAATGAATAATGACAATTATTGTTGGGGACTACTTGAGGCAAATGTTGGGCAGTGGATGGCAGCTTTCCTTTACACATTTCATTCTTTTGTTTTGCTTGTGTGTCTGTGTGTGGAAATATAATTTGCTCTGGTGATTGTGCAGGGAGATGTGATTAAGGATGCTGGGACGAAAGGGTTTAACCCTGGATTGATAGTGTTACTTGTTGTTGGGGGGCTACTAGCGATTTTCCTTGTTGGAAATTATGCACTTTACGTGTATGCTCAGAAAGCTGTTCCCCCGAAAAAGAAGAAGCCGGTGTCCAAGAAGAAGCTGAAAAGGGAGAGACTGAAGCAGGGCGTCTCTGCTCCAGGAGAGTAAATATGAAAGACATGATATGGTCTATTGCACTTCTCCATGTAGAACTGTTTTGCTCAGAAGTTTTTCCACCTCATGTGTTTGGGATTCTGAAGTTGTTTCTTTTCCCTTAATACTCAGATGGTATTGAACTTTGTAGTTGGAAGTTTAACCCTGTATCAGCCTAGAGACCAGGGAGTGAGAATGCTGATCTTAAAATACAGTTTTTATCTCATTAATTTCCTTTATGTACTCGTATTTCCTTTCTTAAAGGAATAGTTAGAACTTAGAAAGGAATATTTTAGTTGTTTTTTAATGTTTTGAGTTTGAGTGATATGGAATAGAGGTCAGAAATAAATTATAATTAAGTTCTCTCTGTTAACCATAGAAAATAACTTGCCTGTCCCCGTGATAGGGACAGGCTGGAGTCACTAAGAGAGAGAGAGAGAGAGAGAGAGAGAGAGAGAGAGAGAGAGAGAGAGAGAGAGAGAGAGAGAGAGAGAGAGAGGATGGGATACCACTGTTGGTATCCCCGGACATGCAAGTCCTCGTTAACCATAACAAGGACTGCTAGAAACAGCTAATATTAGCTAATGACATTCCCAACTTCATCACTACCAAGGGATAGTTTACATTCACGTCTTAGCCATTTTTTGACCATTTATTCGTGCTGCTCATAGTGAGTGTGATGCGAAATATATCTCGTTCAATACAGATCAATATTGGCTATTGAGCCAAGCTATTCACATTTGAGGTAGTAATGTATGTTCTACACATTATACACATCAATACATGAAGATTGAGATGATGTGTTATGCGGGCAATAAATATTTAATATAATCTAAAATGTGACTAATTTCTGAGGCAAATCTAAAATGTGACTAATTTCTGGTGCCTCAAAGTTTTCTTTTTGCATTTTGTGAGAGCGAGGATGAATTTGTTTGGGGTGCCCAATGGGCTTTTCATAATTAAATTGACTAGATGACTGTAAATAATATGAATGATCAATCTACCATCTGTTCTAAAATTTGGAAGCTTAAGTTACTCCCTAAGACCAAGATTTTTTAGCTTAGTTGATGGTTAGAGAAAGATTACAAACCATTTAGTGGAGTTCTGGTAGGCTGATTGCCGAGAATCAACCAATAGAGGGGCAAAAAATATATGCAAGGTGGATATCAGAAACAGCCTCTATAAAAAACAAACTGGCCAATTTAATTTCTCCACTTCCAATTATATTTTGCATTTAACACACAGTCATGTGACATGTCCATAGCTATCATGTATTACATAGTACATACAATCACAACATACACAAAAGTCTACACTTTCATCTTATCTTATTTATACTTGATTGCACAAACCAAGTAAAAGATGCGGTTCAGATAACTCAATGCAATTTAACAAGGTTCTAGATATTAAAGCGCACTTAAGTATACACAGGGTACGAGCGTCTCATGCCCAGGAAGCTCACTCTCAAGCTTCACGGCCCATGGCCTGCTCCCCAGGAGGGATCATAACCAAAACTGGTTGAGCATTGAAACCAGGATGAGGCAGCCTGCGACGGAGCTCACGACCTTCTTGGCAAAGAGCACATAGATGACAGAAGATATGAGTTGCAAAATCACAGGTGGTCTCACACTGCTCCATTTGTAGCTCATCTTCCACAAAGCTTCCGCAGCACCCACATGACCTATTAAGTGCCTCACAGCTGCCCTGCTCATAAAAAACAAAAAACAATAAAACCACACATTTAGAAGCTCTCCTTTTTCATTATTCCCCCTCAATATATATGTGCATGACAAGCAAAAGAGCCAAATGAAGCAAATCCTTGGCAAAGTTTCAATTCACCTCAACTTCGCCATAATTTTTACAGGGCAAGCTCTCTTGTTTGAATATGTAAAACAAGGCCAAAATTCACTATGTTTGAGCCAGATAATAGAAGTACTATGTGTTATGAATGGATTCATTGGAAAGCCATACAACAGAAAGGGACCATAGAAACGAAGCAAAATTTTAGAGACATACAAGCATAACCAGAATTTAACCTCTAAAGTAAAACAAAACAAAACCAGGCTAAGTTTAGTTTAAGTGTTTAACTGAATCAAAGCCATATTCATTGAGGGGAAAAATATGACTTGCCTCTAGGTTGAACCTGCGGCGGATAGCAGTACGACTAGGATATGAAAACCATGGTGCAAGAGAGTTCCCACCCAAAAAGGCATGTCCAATTAGATACAGACCAGAGTAAGGCAAACAGTGATTTGCAAACGTCCCAGGAGCAGATCGAAGCCTCTCAACATTGCTTCCATACAACACACAAGGAGCCATACTTCCAAGAAGGCCTAACCAGAAGTCATCAGATTAGTATGAAAAATGTTGATAACATAGGAATGACAACTGGAACAGCATATCTATAAAGAAATATGATCTTATGATCCCGAAGCACTGATTATCAAGTATTAGTCAACAAGTTATCCAACTCTTTCATCTAGGTACACAATTGTCATATTTTCCCATGTGCAAAAATTAAGACAATCTGGACTAACAGGTTTGGTCACATCACCGCTTCACATAAATGTATCTACTCAAACAAAATCTCAATGAATAAAAAATTGCTTTTCTTTAATCACAATTTTTTTTCCCTTAAATTTAGGGATCAGACGAATGTAATTTATGACATACTGCTAAGCCACAAACCTTACATTTGTAAAAGAAGAGAAGTATCTAAGGAGAGATGAAAGAGAATTATCACAGATTCACAAGTATCCCTTACAGAAAATTTAAAAACAAAACAGGCAAAGGCACATGATCAATTCCAAATCATCCAAGACCTTGAATAAAATCGAAGGCTATTGCCTATTGGGATCCAATCAATAACAAATACCAAATTGTAGAATGGTACATCTAAAAAGACATTGTGGCCATTAGGTTCACGCTACTGCTTGGGCCAGTATGGTAATCAACAAGATGGATAATTATCCAGACCCCAGACAGTTTGCAAAATCCCATCTTTGAATTAGCGAGGGAAGGCATGGCTTAAACGCTACCGCATTCTGTTATTATATAATAACATTATATATTCAATCCAAACAATATTGCAATAGCAGATCATAGAGTAATCTATTGAGATCCAGTCGAATTGTGAAGCATTGTTATCTAAAATACGTAATAATGCCATTTCAATGCTATGATTGAGCCAATTTAGCCCCAATTTCCAATACCCAAATGCAATTAATTAATTAATTATTTAGTCACCTAAAATCCAATATATCAGAGCTAAACCTGAATTGAAAAAAAATGAAAAAAGAAAGACTTACAAACTTCAAGATCGCTGCTACAGAATTCATCATTGCGGCCAAGACAGGCAAGGAGGCTGGAGTCCCACTGGTTCCGGCCCATGGGCTCACCCACCACGCTCCCGTGGCCCAACGGCAGCCCATCGGCGGTCCACCCGCACCCATTACCGCACCCGTTCACCTGCCCCATCTGCTCCGGCGACTGAGTCTCCGGCGATTCCTTGGCGGGTTTCTCAGCATCCTTTTGAGGCTTCTCCTCCACCTGCTGCTGGTGCTTGCTCAGAAGAGGGTTCGATTCCTCGTGGAAGTTGCTCTCCCTGTTGGTCGCCATAGTTGATCGCAGAGAGAAATCAAAACCCTAAAAAATTGAATCGCAGAGAGAATGAAATTGAAAGTAGGAAAGGAAGGTGGTAGAAAACGAGGTTGAGAGGTGTTTCTGTCTTGTCTGTCTCGGAGTCGTCGGTAGCTACAAACCGTGTGAACCGCGTATTCAGTAACGTCTTCCACGTCAACCGCCATTAAATACCTTTTCGTGGTTCTAATCTGCTGCGGGACGTACTAAACTCACTAATCAAGTCCTCGTTTACATTATTGACACGTATACAATCTCCACGTGACAAACAGCTATTTTCGGACTCATCTACTAATAATGAGAAATTTTCTCGATGACCGTAACACTAGTGCATGCTGATGTGGTGCTCTCACTGCATTTTAAATTAAAAAGATTTAAAATTTATTTTATTTTATGAGTCCTTTTTAAATTAAAGTCGATATTAATTTAAAATTTTTATTAAGTTTTTTTATTTTTTTTTAATGATTTTATAAAATTCACTCTATACCGTAAAGAAAATAGCTTCAAATTGGGAAATGACTTTATTATAAATTAAAATAAATTTTTTTATAAATTTAAAAAAAATTTATTATGAATTAAAAAGATATTCTTATAAATTATTATAAATTAAAAAAATTTAATAAATTTTAAAACACCTTTAATTTCCATCTAAACATTATTTTTCTAAAATACTCAAATCTAATTATTTCTTTAAATTATAACAAGCGTTACACTTTAATTTGAGTAGACACATGTGATATTATAGGCACTCATAAAATATTTCGTATATAATACTTGATTAAAATCATGATTTGGCATCATTCTCTCTTCTTAGTGAGATTGAGAATGTTATTATTGTCTGCTTGGTTAATGAATAAATTAAAGTTGTGTTTATTTCAAAAATTTAGAACAAGAAATGAGTTTAATACAAATTAGAGTAGACTTGACTTTTTCACGAATATTCAAAACTTACAAACGAAGGCATATATGATATAGTGGAATGGATCTTTCTTAGAAGAAGATTGATTAAAAGTTGGGCTTATGGCTCATTGTTTTGAAATAAGAAGTTTAAAAATTAAATTGGCATTTCCTCCAACAGTAAAGTTCACTTGTTCACATATAGTGAAAGCAAAGCGATGATTATATATAGCTCCACAGCCTCCACATTCAACTACTTTATTAGTAGTTGCGAGCAATGAATTTGGTTTACCAAATCCCCAAGAACGAGTTACATCATGTAATGTATAGTCAATAATGTTTGATGCGAGGAAATCAGGATAAGGGCTTCACCTGATCAGTTGGAGGGCATTTTCTCTAAGTTTGAAGTAGCCAAACTAGTTCGTCTTAATTTAAACAGAAAAAAACTTAACTAACAGGAAAAAAAGATAGTAATGAAAAGCACATGTGTTGTGTCCTTAAATAACTCTATGATGTAAGTCTTTGGATTAATTTAAGTGGTGAAGGTGGGTGAAATAATCGGTTAAAATTATGATATGTCTACGAATAAATTTTCTTCAATATAACAAAAAAATGAATTCTTTGATGCCAATGTTAAAAGGTGGATCTCAAGAGAGAATTTGGACAAATTTTTTTTTTTTTTTTTTTTTGTGAATGACAAAAATACATTTTAATGTATATAAAACATGCCTAATTAGTTAATTTTGAAGAATAAGATGTGACATATTTGAAAATAACTTACTTATTTCCTCGAGATACCATATAACATTCTCTCTCTCATTGGTTCTCTCTCTCTCTTCTTCCTTTTTTGTTTTACTTGCTTTTGTAAGCCAAAGACCTCAATCCATTTGGCTTGCAATTGACGTACAAAGAACAAGAAGGCCATCCATTTCTTTTGCTTGGCTTTTCTCTTTTGGTTTCCCTTAATCCTTTATTTTAAAGGAAGAAATGAAAGAGCCATCTTTTTGTTGGCAGCGGTAGGGAAGAATTTGTAGTGTAATCCACTATGTGGCTGAATAGCAGCTAGTGACTTATGACTTTGCTTTTGTGGGTTAAATGAAATAACCCCTTTTGGTTTGCAGGTACATACCGGCAGAGAGCAAGAATGCAACCCCTCTTGTTTATTCTAATTTCTTGGCTTTGTGCCACTTGTTTTTGGTGTGCAATTTTAATAGATGTCAGAGAGCAACAAATTTGAATGGATTTATATGAATCTAGGTTGATGCCCATAAACATCAACTTAAGAGGATTCACATGAAATTCAGTTGTTGTTCACGGACAACTAATTTAGAAAATGCAATGCTCATGAGCATTGCTTTAGATCATTTCTTTTGGATGCTCATGATGGTTTCAGCCGAAACCAATTTTGTTAGAGAGCAAAGATTCAATCGAATCCAAATATTCGACATTTGAGATATTCATCTTGAGAGGATTCTAAACTAATCCAAAGGCTTGATTCAACACGCCATTGGAGGAGAATTTTGGTTGAATCCCAAAAATAGAGATGAAATGAATGGCAAAGAATGACAGTTACTTGTAATATTTGTTTTGGCGACTGCACTTTTACTTTCTACACCTCCCTTTACTCAACCTTTTGGCGTCTTCTCTCTTTTTTCTGGATCATTTTTCTGAAGTTGCTCACCTCATTTTATAGGCAACATGAGATGCTAAAAAATGAGGATGTGATGAGATAACTCATTTGAAATTAAACTAATCTTATCAAGGGTTGATAATCTTCAGTTCAAAATTGATAATTATCTCTCAATTATCCTTTATCATAGAAGTCTCATATTTATCAACTTGATGCATTTCAAAATGTGAAGCTGATACACAGTGCAGTCATAGGTGTTACCATCAATCCACAAACATTGCAAGGGTCACTGCCACATTACATGTGTGGCACACATGCACACATCCACCAAACCCCAACCAAATTAATTAATTAATGTTCATTGAAGTGCACAGCGATAACTGATTGAAAAATATGAGATCAAATTGGGTTCTCACTCAAAGGTTACATAATGAAAAGAAAGCTAGCTAGCAAAACCATGTTTCATACACTGAGATTTGGTTCGATGAATGAATTTTCTGGAAATGTCATTCTATACTCATTTCAGAAAATCAAAATATGCCAATGTCATTCATATACTCAAATCTATATCTGCAAACCAAAGAAACCTGAGGGTACTTAATCTCACATTTTGTGAAGTTCAAAGAGGAATTAATGCAGTAAATAGATGTAAATGCAAATAGCTATATACCTGCTAAATATGATTCTTGCAACTTACTAAATTCTGAAGGAGTATGACATAAGTCTGAATGTAAGGTAGTCTGCATTCTTAGACCTAAAAATGTATATTACATTAATCATAATTACAACTATAATACATTATTTCAAGCATATATATATATATATGTAAAAGATCTCACAACCCTCACTTACACAAGGCGATGGGAAGATATATAAAACATATAACAAATTATACATTGCTATATCAATGCTATTCATACATGCATATTAATCCATCAATCTCAACAATATTATGTTCTCGATGGATATGTAAAGTAAAAGGGACCAAATTGTGAAAACTTTAACCAAAATTAATTAACATTCCCAGTACTGCAAAAGAATCTTCATCCATGTATTTTCTTCGCCTGCAAAGGAGTTCATAATACAAGTGAGAACATCAATGTAAGCATATGCCCCAACCAAGTAAAAAGAAATTTCCTTGTTATAAATACATATATTTTATGTGTCCATCTTTCTGATAAGGTAATACAGTGATTAAGAAAGACAAACACAATGAATGTATAAAAGTCTGAGTTTTTATATATCTTGAATGACAAGTACTGCAATATATCAAGCCCTTCAATGCACCCATCAAAAATAGATATCATTTAAGCCTAATTTTTATATAAATGTCTATGAGATTACAATTCCAAATAGATTTGTTACCATTCTTCCCATGTTACCACCCCTAAAGCTCTTAAATTTGGGACTTCCCATGGAACTTTCTTTGTGGATCAAAGGCAGAGGCTTCCCATGAGAGTGATTAGGTGGTGGAACTGCAGAGTGGGTCTCTGGACCTCTATAATCAATCTCATAAACCTCAGTATCCACCATATTTGAAGACCCACCAACTAAAAACACACACCAACACACAAAACAATGAACTCAATTATGACCATTTACTGCATAATTCACCAAAACAAATTAATTAGACAGAGAATGATAGAATAAGCAAAAATTAAGTAGTGCAAAGTTGCAAACCTCTTGAAAAGTAAGGTGTGGCAAGCAGGCAGAGGAAGAAGATGGTGATGATGGTAGAGAACTTGAGCTCCATGGTCATGCTAATATTTTTAGGCCCAAAGCTGAGTCTGTCAGAACCCAAATGAGCATTTATATACAGAGAAAACAAAAGGGGTTCACGAAAGAAGCAAGGCAGAGGTAGATTTAGGTGTTTTTTATTTTTCAGTTTCTTCACAATTGAAACCGTCACCATCCCTCACAGCAATAAGTTGTGAGGTACTGATATGGATGTGTTGGGTTGGATCATTAATGTTAGTGTGAGTAGCATACCACATATACATCAAATTTTATTATTTTTTTCAGTTTTTATATTAATTTAGTGCTTTTTTTTTTTTTAGAAAAAAAAAAAATTATTTGTCTTGGGACAACTCCATGTGTCTATAATATTGCAATGTCTTATGGAGGGACATCCCATTTAGCCCCCCCTTGGCTGGACTGCATATTGCTCATTCAGACATAGTGTCTTTTGTTCTGCTTCTTGTTTGTCATCAAACTATATATAAAATTCATTTGGTAGTTGGTACATGGGAAATAGATTAAAGCAATTAAAACCCTTTTACTCATTATTTCTTAAATAATTTGTGTATTTTTTTTTTCATGGAAAGTAGCTTAGAAAAATAGTTTGTGGGATTTCATTATGTTATATTTGAGATCTCTAGGCTGTGATCAATCAACCTCATTCACAGCTTGTGGACAAGTACTGTTGAAGTCTTTGAAGACACCATTTTGGCTTTCACATTGACACCAGAGTTGAGAGTAGTATTTCTGGCCCTCAAAATAAAGACAAGGAAAATAATTTGGTCAAAGGAAGCTAGAGTCATTTTCATAATTATTATTTAGTTGGCTAGAGCTTTATCATTAGAACCAGCAACCCTACTAAAATGCATCGAGTATGATTGTAAATGAAGGCTGAATTATATACCTCATTGAAGAATAAAGTTAGAAAATAGATATACATGCGAGTATTGTACTTGTTGTAAATATAAATAAGTTTTAAAGTGGACATAAATTTCAATCAATCTTGCACAATTCCTAACTTACACACACAATTGGAGATGAATAATTACACAATCACAAAATGTCTTAATATATTTAAGTGATATATATGTAAGAGCAGCATTTTAGACAAAAGACATCCAACTCTCAAGCGTGGGTGTTCCAATGTTGTAACACATTTCATTATTGTGTATGTTATATATATAATTTAAGATTATAGTAATTTTTATATTAATAAACCACAGTCCAATTAATATAAGATACAAAATATGAATGATAAGTAAAGGATAATATATCTAAAGGTTGGATTTACTTTAATAAAATTTTAATTTTAACATCATAATGAATCTTAATTCTTAATTCTTAAATATGTTGTCTTTCACTTGTTTTTCATATTATCCGGATTTTAATAGATCAGATTGGTGAACTTAATTCATTCATGAGACCACATGGTGATATGAGTTAAGTTTGCATATTGTAGTCTTGTTGGGTCGAACATCAACAACAGCTATGTCATGGCTGGAGAGGAATGGCCAGTGGGTCTTCCTTCTTGATTCTTGTGTATGATCAGCAATTGCCTCTTCCAAGTAGGACACAGACTTCAAATTCTTCGACTATCAACTGCAATTCTTTATTTCTTAAATTTACTATTAAATGCATATAATACAAGTTATGGTATATATAGTAACATTGTTTGAACCTATGCCACAATGTATTATTTGGGTTATAAATGATGACAATAGTTGCAAGGCGCTTCTAAAGAATGGATTTCATTTTTCTCATAAATACAAAAAAAATACTAGCTTGCATGAGGGTCCATCTTTTCATACAATCCAATCATTCGTACTATATAATTATTTTTTTAATTAGATATGTATTGAAAAAACAACAACTTAGAAACCATTTAATTATTTAACAAATGATTGCAATGCTACGGATAATCTATAAAAAAATATAGAAAATTAGGATTAAATACCAAATATCAATAGTTTTTTAGTAAAACAGCAAGACACTAATTTTTTTTAGTTTAGGTACTAACCTAGAATAAAACATTTTGGATTAGGTCACAAATCAATTTGTTATACAATTGTGACTATCGAACAGTTACAGTTGTAATTGTCGAACAGTCACAGTTGTGACTATTTAAAATTTATAAAAAATCAAAATTTTAAAGGTTTTATACTTTTGATTTAGGTTTGGGGGATAAAGTCCTATAACCTAAAGATTAAACATTAAATTTTAAGCCTTGCAAATATTGAAAAAACAACAAATCAATAAAAAAATTATGACTGTTAGACAGTTACAGATCGATATAACCATGTTTTTTAAAGTTGGTACATAAACTGAATTTTAGTACCTAAAATGAAATGACATAAATGTTTTAGTAGTTGAAATGGAAAAACATTATAATTTGGTATTTAAAGTCAATGGACCTTAAAAAATATGATGGTAATGAAATATTTAGAAAATTTTCAATTTCATTGTTTTTTATAGAAATTATTTTAAATGAGAATTTAAAGATAGATTATTTAGATCTATAGTGTCACATCCCAAGTGAGCCTAATAACTATGTCCCTATCCTTTTTCTAAAAAGATTATGGATCCCTCGTTAGAAGGAGAGACTCACAATATAGTTTACATATTGTGATAATAAGGAAGGAGATATTATATGAGTAATTATTTTGTATAATCATTATTATATTGTCACGTGAAATAATTAATGTACATGATATAATACGGGTAAACGCTGCTAATATTATACCTATAAATATAAACTCATCATCCACTTATATTATAACACATAAATTAATTACACTATATGACAGTAATTATACATAATAATTTTCATATTATGGTACCAAAATATTTTATACAAATCCCAATATTATTGAGGACCTTGAGGAGGATTATGGATGACAAACTTTACCTACCAAATCTGGGTTCTGCGGGGCCCGCATCAAATGCCGCGAGAGAAGAGGAGAAACATGATTGGATTGAAAAGCCCATTAGCCCAATGGGCACATGCAACTCACTTAGCATATCACTTTCTTACTCTATCCATTTTTAAAAGTCTCTTTAAAATAGATATTTTCTTATATTTCATAAGTTACATTCATCAATAAATTCAAAATTTAAAACAAATTTAGATATTTAATTGCTTAATCCAGAGAGTAAGATATGAATATCAAACTGAATCCTAATAATGCGAGGAGTAATTTATTAGTGTGATTGTCACACAACCACGTGATATTACAAATTCACTTAACATGTATATTTATTAATAACTATATCTTAAAAATATAAATATATTGTCTACCCATATTATAACACTGTAAATTAGTAACACCATGTAAATGTGACCACCACTGGCAAGTCATCAATTGACATATAATTAGATAATAAAAAACATAACAGTAATGAATTGTAATGGACATATGATTGAACATTCTCATTCATTTGGGCTTTTTTAATATAAAGTCTGAGCACATGAACTAATCACAAAATCATATGAAGTCTGCAACAATCAATAACATTATTTTGAAGTACATACTATATGTAACCGATACACCGTTACGTAATATAACAAATATATGTGTCATAATATAGGTAAATGTTATTAATATTATATCCTAGGAGAGATAAATATAAAAATTCTTAGAGACTATAGAGTATTGCTCAATCATAGAGATGGGTCTGGGAGATTTCTCTTAGGATGCATACACTTATCCGGTGGTCTGTGGCACTCTCCAATAACATGGCAATCATGTTTAATCAAACGAAAAAAATAAAAAAAAAATTTCATCTTCATCGATATGGCAAATGGACATTATGGACAGTACCTTCTTCGAGTTAGCCAAAGTACAAGTGGTGAGATCCACACATAATGATGTGTTCCATGTATGCTTTTATAAGAGTTCAAATATAGTGCACCGGACGCATACAAATTTTTTCGATTGAGAATAGGGGTCGAAAATTAGAGTCCTTATTCGAGAATAATTTGTTTTCTACTTATTAGCGATTGATTTTTTTTACTTAACCTTCCTTACATGGTCTCCTCTTTTATCAACAAAAGTAAATTAAGGCCACATAACTTTCACGGAAAAAGCTTTTTTATCACAAATGTATACATTTTGTGAGTTGGTCCATTTTACCCTAACTTTCATCACATGAGAAACACTTATTATGCACCAGGGCATGACCAAACCAAGCGCACCAAGAATCCGAGACAAGAAATCTTACAAAGAAATTACAATCAACCAATTTTATAATACTGTGAAGTCTAATTCTATATTATATTAATCTTCACAAACAATAAACAAACACAACCCATCCCAACATGTATTAATTGAAGAAGTAGGTCACCTCCTGCAGATACTATATTAAGCTTCTACCCAAGTGAAAATGTTGGTCAGAGTATCCAATGGTGCATATTATAACTTATAATACTCAAACCAAAAGTCCCATTACTACAAAAAAGCAGAAAGAAAACACAGAAAACAGTTCCTTTTAGAAATCCAAGACACACCATAGAACACAAACTTAGATCAGTAATCAATGGCCCATGGAAATGAGGTGTGGATGAGTCGTAGGTGATCAAAACGCAGACATAGCAGTTTCATTTCATTTCTTTCAGCTTCCAGTGTACGACCACAGCTTAACCTTTTTACATTACCATAGAAGCATAGACTGATAAAGAAGAGAGCCATAGAGATTCTCTCGTACAGCCCCAGATGTGAAAAATACACACTTTAACTACCAAAAAAAATTTGTTTTTTTAGAAACTATATTCAGTATTCATCAGTTTCAGTTGCCAAAAAAAAAAATAATAATAATAAAAATAAATAGAAAAACAATGAGACTAATTAAGAATTTGATTAATCACATAACACTTGGTGAGCATGAATCAACGATACCCAACCTTCTCTTTCTCCAGAAACTCAACTCCGGGTCGAGCTTCGATGCCATTCTTGCTGGTTCTGATTTACACCTTGTGAGCATTAGAGGTCTAGCAGAGCCCCCATCTTTGGAATCTTCAATGCATGCAGATTTGGCCATTCTTTCTCTTATTGAATCCTCCAATTCCTTGAAAAACACCAACTTTCCCTCAGTTTCTGAGTCCGTTCTCGCTTCTTGATCCGAAATGGACTCTCTTTCTGAACTGGATCTCTCATTCTGGGTGCAATTTTCTCTGTTTTGGGGCTCCCTGCTCTGTTCTTCTTCCTGTGTTTCTTCAGCTCCATTAGGTGAGCCCCAGAATCTGCCGGCCAAAGATGAAGACCTGTACGGTGCAGATCTGCATCGAGTTAATAGCAAAGCGTTCTTTGGTGGGGTAGAGGAAGAAGAAGAAGCAAAAACCCTAGCTTTTCTTTCACTTTCTCGGTCTTCTTCTTCTTCTTCATCTTCCCCATCTGAACCTTCACTTCTACCCCCAAATTTCGATTCAATTTTCGACGGGTCTTCTTTAATTCCGGGTTTCCCACAAAAACCCACCTGAAAAAACGGCACCCACTTGCGCCAGTCGGGTCGGAAAGACCAGGGCTTGATTTTCCCGGGAAAATGGCGGCAAAACAGGGCGTTTCGGATCCATTTACACCGTCGTCGTCGGGTTGGGGCTCCGGCCCGTTTGGCCTGTCCGGGTCTTGAAGCAGCTTGTTTGGAGGTCCTTCTGACTCGGACTTGCCCCATGCAAGTCACTTTGGGCGAGGAGGGCTCCTGGGTTTCAATGGCGGCGCTTTTCTTCCTCACAAACAGTGGGCTCGAACGTAACCGACCTCTGCTTCTGCTCCCAACATTGCTCCTCAGAAACCTCATCAATGGCGGTGGGAACTTCTCGGTCCGACCCGGACTCGATATGGGTTTCGCAGATAGCTTCATTTCCACCCAAATCTGAATGGTGGGTTTGATTGGTTTGGTTTGGTTGCTCAGCTTTGAGAGGTTGAGAAGAAACTCTCTCTCTCTCACTCTCACTCTGAAAATGGGTGACTGTAGAGCTCTGTTTTAGCTTCAATTTTTTTCCTTTTTTTTTTCAGGTTTTTGTGGGTATGGATTAAATTTTATTTGTGCTTGCACGGATGGGTGAATCGGACTGTAAAGATTTGTTTCTATATTTCGAGGTTGTAGGCTTTGTAGCCTCGCAGGGTTGTGTTTGGAGTTTGGACTGGCTCTCGAGGTCAGTTATTATTTTACATTTATTGTTTGGGACTTTGTTGTAGCGTATGCAATACAATATTGTCCATGTTTTATATGTTATCAGATGCATGTGTGCTGTAAATCTTGATGCAATCTGAGCCATTGGATCTTTCATGAAATTTGGGGGTCTTCTTTCTGGGACTTATTTAATATAGAATTATATTTTTCTTGGGTTGTCCACTCAAACTCACTCATTCAACAAACCATGATTGGATGGTGATTGATGCATGCTTCTTCTTTTCAAGGTTGAACCTAACAAACTCTCTCTTTTCCTGAAGGATTGTGCTATGGCACCGCCATAGCATAGGGATACATATAAGCCGTTGATCGACGATAGAAATAAGGATAATAAAGAAGAAAATACATTAGAAAACGTGGATAGTATTTCTCTTGAAATAATTGGATATTCTCATGCAAACATTACATAGTAGCCAATCTCTTTGCTTAAAAACCATTCGATGTGAAACTTCATAACATGATTCCCAAGTGTTTTCATATTCGTTTATACTCTAAAAAGTTAACAATTTTAACTCGTTTGAGCTATTTAAAAAACGAAAATAGTAGAGTTGGTAAAAAATAATGGTGGAATTGTTTAAGTGTATATGAAAGCATAGAGTCGATAATGTCAAAATTAGAATCAAGTGATCGAGGACATATATGGAGGGATAATTTGACCCAAAAAGACTGAAAAATTAATTTATTAACTTTCTAAAATATGAATCAAAATTGTAAACAACTAATTAAATTAATCGTTTTATAAAGTCGTTCTGAATAGATTCAAAGGATTGATGTGGTTTGGATTGTATTAAAACATTTAACTAACAAAACTAAACACTTGCATGCTCTTACAAAATGAAAATGAAAGAAGACAATTCCGTGCTCTTAGCAAAAAGAAACAAGACCAATGCCCGACCTTATGAAAATATGGAATTGACCAATTCACAAACAAACCGGCTTCTGCCTTGAATTCGACCAAATAATCTTCTACATCCCTTTCAAGCTTGTATTTATTTATTTTAGACAAATTTGTAAGAGCAATGATTTTTATTCAATTTTCTTGACATACATAACATAAACATAAAGTCTATTTGTATATTATACAAATTTGTATTTACAGCAATGGTTATGCTTGACATGATTGAATCAATGGCCCAAAACAAACTGGATACTTCAGTATTAAAATTATTTTTAAAAAAAATCAAATTTATAAGTAGACTTTTTATATTTCTAAGATTCAATTTAACAATTTACACTAAAAGTTAAAATCAAAATCCCTATCATTTTCAATCCTTATATTGAAATGGACTCTTAACATTCCATTCATTCCCATTAACAAAATTCTATTTTAAAATAAAGGAAGGAGATGCCATTAGGTCAAAATCATATGCTTGTAAAGTTGTATGTAATCAAAGGAATTAATCATTACATGGTAAACCACAAACCCCCACTACTATTCTTACTGTGAGAGAGACTCAAGACGTACACAAATTCATCTTTGAAAGGGAAAGGCAATACATCCAACACGCCACTTCAATGGCTCCACTTTCCTATCATCTGTCTCTCTACACAGACACACCAACCATAACCGCACTAGTCACTACAGCTTTCATTAGTCTCACTACTTTCCGATTTTGGCCCTAACTGAGTTCACACCCACCTACACTATGCTCAGTGCCATATGGTAATTTGGTATGTGACTGGGCTACTGAATTATAAACTCTCCCAAGTCCCAACAAGAGAACAAAAAGTCAACTTAGGTTTCAGAGGTCCCTTCTGGCACTGCCACTTATAAAAGAAGCAGGAAAGGCAAGCAAGTCAATTGGGTGTTGGTGATCACTGGGTGAAGACTAAAGAGAGTTCAGTTCTACAAACTAGGCATTAAAATAAGGATATCAGAATTTAATATTACATGTGCTGCAGAATGCAAGAAAAGAAACTGCAAGTTTTGACACTAATAACATCGGGTGCTACAAGCCCATAAGCTGTACCTTGCAAGTTGGTGCACAGCAGGCAATGTGGGGCTGCTATAATGTAGATTTGTATGGCCCACCCTTTACATTAAATTTGCCGGCTAGCATATCCTATAATGGTCTAGTAAACTAGTAAATTACCTTCAGTATCACATATGAATAGGTCTTTTCATCCCAACCATTGGTTTTCCTGACTCAGATCCCTCCATGTTGTGATTCCAATCAGTGGTTTGCTCTTGTCCAATGTGTTCCTCGTTTTCATCATCTGGGAAACAATGCTTTGTGTTAAGAGTCTGGAGAAATATTCCAATGCCAAAGAAAGAAATGGAGTATAAAATTTATTTAAGGAAGATAAGAAAGAACTTAAAAGGAGATGTCCTGCCTGAGACAGTTGAAAGAGATAATTGAGTTAGGTGTCTAACACAGTCCTTCAATGCTTGAAGTTCAGTTTCTTTCTCTTGGAGTTTCGATTGGGCCGAATGCAGTTCAGATTCCAGCTCCACAATTTGGCTTCCCTGCTGTTCAATGAGCACATGGCATAGTTTCTGATCTAGTTCAGCTGGCAATACTCCATGGAACTGCTCAGTATCGAAACTCTGTCCCTGTTCATGAAACCCTTTAGCTGAAACTTCAGAGGCAATATCCTAAATTGGAAAGATGCGTTTTCATTAGAAGGGGAAAATCAGTTAGGCATAACATGAAATTCACCATTTAGCCATTTAGAATAGCCTATCTGATTTCATTTGTGCACCAAGTAAACGAACAAAACCACAATCCTATATCTCAGACCACAAGATTCAGTCTTTTTTAACTACTACAGATAAAGAGTAGCTATATAGCATACGGTTGCCACTTTTTGGTATGTCATGGGTGGTGCTTAAAATCTTACCACCGATCAGTTCAGAAGATTGTTGGTTCAGCATCCAATATGTATTATTAAAGACGCAGAACTTGTTCCAGAATATTTCAAACACTACTAAATAGTATAAGCTACACATGATTGTCTAATTGTTAGCTCTAGATGATAGCATCAGCATAAAGGCACACCTCAGTAAGGTAAATCAACTATTCAAAGGGGATATATGACTTTAAAGACTGACCTCACCCAGATTTCTCAATCCCTCTTCGCGAGGAGCTTCTGTGGTGATGCAGCATGGAAGTTTCTGCAGTTCAGACTCAAGCTCTGCTTCCAATTGATCCATGTCCAGAACCTCTGGCTCTAGCTCCTGCTCCTCTGTAAGAACACTACTTGCATATTCGCCATAATCAGAGACAGGGAAACTGGAGAGTTTAATATCATTAGGGCCTCTGTTTTCTGCACTTGACTTGTTGAGTTCTGGCTGAGTAAGCTTGCAACTAGTTGTCTGATGGTTCGTATTGGCTTCATTTGCAGAACCTGAAACTTGAATTGATTTTCTTTTATCAAGCTCAGATTTTAAGTCCTGCACAATTTTTGCGGTCTCATCCATGGCTACATTCAGCTTACTGATTTCAGCTTTTCCAGCAGACATCATGTACATGATCCCAACGTTAAGTCCCCAACCAAATAAGGAGGTATCTGAAGAGTATAACAAGAAGTAAATTAATATGTTAAACTCCAATCTTCAAAAATAGCATGTTTGTGAATTGTGAGACTAACACAAAATCATCATAGGTTCAAGTCCATGGAAAAGTTTAGAGAAGACTGAAAATGCTGAACTATTATCAACATATGGATTCCAATTCTGTATTTACACAATATGCCTCATTAAAAATGAACAATAATTGAGATCAATTGCTTTCAGGGTTTCTGCTTTTAATTAGAATTTCAAGAGAGAACTTTAAGGATCTCTTGAAAGTGTCTTTACAAATCTCATCACCCTTCTTCCCAAAAAGTAATGCTTATCACTGCTAATCATTCAAATTTGTTTGTCTGAACATATCAGCATTGCATTGTAGTTTACAACAAACAATAAGCATCACCTTCCTTTTGTAGGCAATATATAACAAAATATAGCCTGCAAAACGGTAGTCCTATACTAAACTAGAATGTCACCACAGTGTTTGCTTTTTCCTCTTCCTACCCAAAAGAACTTAGGAAGATTACAACATTGAAACATGAGAGAGAATTAGATATATTTAAAGAGGCTCTGTAGCAAAGAAACTATCAGGGTCCACCAATTCCTTCTTTAAACCGATAAGATGCCAAATGGAAAGTTTAAGGCTTTGGGGATCAACCATGAGTAAAAAACTGCCCCATAAAAGCGGCTTAGCAAGGATATCCTATACTAGCCCCTAATCTACCAAACAACAAAAACTTTTCCAAAAGAAAACTTTTTCTTGCAATTTCTACTTAAAAGAAACCCAGCAACCTAGGCCCTACTTTGGGTACGCTGATGTTGAAATGTTACATTCAATTGTGAATAAGATAAAGATCAATAATTCAGTTCTTGAATGCCTAATTTTATAAGTTTTCAAAGTTGGGACAATATTTACATTAGATGAAGAATATCAACTAGTAATGATCAAATAATGAATCGAATAGTTAACAGCCTAACACAGAAAGGAATAAATATCATAAAAGAAGCACATTCAGCATCATAAAGATTGATCATTTTTTATGATTTAACAGTGACAAGCCTTTTTCTTTTGCCACATAATTTTCTCAGCAACCAAACATAAGAGAAACGAGAGGAACGACAGAGAAAGTAACCTTTGGAAGAAGACGATCCACATTTGGCAGCTACATTCTTGCCAGTAGTCTTCCTCTTCTTCAAGCAAACACCAACTCTCCTCGCATTCTTCCTCTGCTCCACAACACCATCCGATCTCTCAGCTCCTTTCTTCTTCGACCCGCTTCTCTTCCTCAACCCAAACCTGGTCCCACTCTTACTCCCACCCCTCGAGCCCTCGCTCGAAAACCTAAAGATCCCCTCTTTCAACTGTTCCTCGCAGTCGCTCTCCCACGGAGGCGGCTGAGCCTGAAACGCGGAAGCGACGGAGAGTTGGGGATTCTGCTCCGCATTATCGCCGACGGCGACGGTGGCGACGTCGGCGATTTCAGGATCGGAATCGGCGGCGGTGGGTTTGAAAAGGAGGTGCTTCTTGGCGAGGAGTCCAGTGGAGGCTGCTGCTACTGCTGCGGCGAAGAGAGCTTGCCACATTGTGACATTGAGAGATTGGGCGAAGCTAAAAGAACTAGGGCTTTGAATGAATGGAAGAGTCTCTCACTCTCACTGCGTCACTGGGAACTGAGAGAAGTGGAAGCTCTGCAACTGCCACCTACCACTACGAGCTTTGGTGTCGTTTGGTTGGTGATGGTGTCGTCGAATGGTCCACGTGCTTCCCGCTTTCACGGTTGTACAGTTGGGAATATTTAATTGATTGGCTCCCTATTTGAATCTTTCGGTTTCGGGTCCGGTTCCGGTCTATTCAAATTCAATGTGCTGTATTGGGCCCTCAATTTGGTAAACTATTAAGTCAATGGTATGATTAGTATCTCAATTACAAAACATTTTTTCAATTGTTTGTATATGTTATGGTTCAAAATTAATAAAATTCACACTAAAACAAAACTTATTATCTGTACTAATAAGTTGGGTTAAATAGCATAGTCCCTAATTAATTTGTTTATTGATTTAAATCAAATCCCTTCATTGAAGAGATTAGTCAATCAATGCCATTAATATAAATAATAAACCAATCAAAGCTCTTGATTCATGAAATTTAACCAATTTAGGAAATTCATCCTTCTTTTAGCCTTCCTTTGACTTGATTACTGTAATTTTGTAATTTTGCCAATGGCCCGCATTAAGTTACATTTGTTTTTGAGTGATATTAAGTTACGTTGATATTAATATTTTATGGGAGGATGAATTTTTATCATGTGACGATCATATCTAACTTCCTTCTCACAACATACATCCCGTAAGAGATAGGATACATACGACTGTCACATACAAAAATTTTTCTTGTGTTGCGCACTAGTTAATTTTGATTAGTCAAATTGAATTATTGACTACTAACCAATTTGCTAGTGAATTTTTATGTCACAATAATTTTGATGCCAACAATAATATTATTCAAAATAAACTCCAACCCCAAGTCTCAACCCACAATCAAACCTTGAACCAAATTTGTTTTGTATTGCCCGGATCCCCTACTCATACTTACTTTCACTCCATCAATAACTCTTCTCCATACTCGTCATCAGCAGTGGATCAAGCAAACCTCACATTTCTTCTGTGAAAGATTTATGCAAAGAAAAAACATGCAAATACCACTGGCCGATTCCACACATTGGGCACATAATCAGATGGTTCAAACCTCAAATTGGCTTGCTAGAGCTTAGAGGACCAAAGCACCCCAATTATGTGGATCCTGAGGGCCGTCTAATTGAGTTGAGCACAAATAACTCTGAGCAACTTAGTTGCATGCTTAGAGAACCAAAATACATTCAATAATTCATCAATGATGCAAGTGGAAAAATGTGCTGAATAACTTATGCAATTTCTTTTATTTGATGTGTGCTGAATAACATCTTCCAAGTTATTAGCAAACATGTAAAATATTTAAGTTTGCACATATCATAGCACGCTCTCTTTTCTAATACATAAGAGCAGTATAAACTCCAATCAATCCGTCCAACTGGCTTCTCTAATCATCTCATCTATACAAGCAAAAGCCTGAATACTGGAGCAGAAACCTTGAGCTACTTACCTTAAAAAAAAAAACATAAAATATTATATGTGAATATCAAAAGATCAACCGAACACAGAGAGAGAGAGAGAGAGAGAGAGAGAGAGAGAATGTGTACGATGGAGACTGGAGAGTTCTGAAACATGAATGACATTGTCTACAAATCTCAAAGAAATAGAAACAACTGATTTGCCATCCAATGGACAAGAAGCAAGAATTAAACTTAAATCAACTGGATTGTTGACACGACAACTTGAGATTTGCTCATATGTCATATATGTCATTATGTATTCTCTAAAAACTCTACAGAATCTTCAACTTGGATTTTCTTCTTCTTGCCTTCGCATAATTTCTTACCCCCCAACACATGCCACAAAATGATGCTCTACAGTATCTAACTTTAAAGATAGATACCAACTCTGTTACAGTTGCCAGGACTTTGCAAGACAAAAGAAATAAACGATGGATCATTTGATGAAGTTTCTGATAGAGATTGGAGTTCATCCAATTCATGTTTATCCATTTTATGATTTTTATGTGAACCTTCTTTTCTGTTCATCACAAATTCACAGATATTTTCTTAGTGTTTAGCTTAGATTGATTCACAAATGTTTATCCGAATTGTGATGGCCTCTATAACTAGGCCATTGTGTTTCATTTCATGCAGACTTGTTAATGAATTAAACTTACATGTTCTCCTTAATTTCTCTTCGTTAGTTCCTGTACCCTTTCTTCCATCTCCCTTCCTCTCTTTAATTCTCTATTTAGTGCTACATCGGTATCCCTAATCCCTCAACAGTCACACAACAATAGAAATGCTCTTTCACTTACCAAGATTGTTATAAAGTGTGGTATATACATGTCATGTCATGTCAGCTTTGCTGCTTAATACCCTCTCAAAACTATAGGGCGATGAAGCACTGAAACAAATAATGTAATGCAGTAAAATAAATTGAATATCAGAAGGAATGTTTTGTGAAGCTTATCTAATACATCAACAGAGGTGTTCTGTGAAGCTCATCTAATAAACCCCTAGGTTCTAAATGCCCTAGGATATATTGTCATAATTTCCATAGAGATTATCTAATTATGTCATGTATTGTCACAAAAAGGACTAGGATATTAGGCATCTCACAAAGTCCCATAAGTGGTTCCATTTCCAAATTTCCTCAATCCACTCTAACTAACAACGACCTTCATAACTTCAAATTGAGTAACACCACAACAAAAAAAGTATGCAGCAAGCAATAAAGTCACACAAGCCAAGCTCAGTCCATAGTGACAACACAATGCTAGAAACCCATGTTCCCTTTTCTCCACTCTTCTACAGTCTAAAGAATTCCTTCCCAAGCATATTCAAATCAACGCTTACTCAAGTAATGTATTCAAAAATCAATGCTTAATCAAGATAAAGGACATTTCTTTCTATCATAGCTCAACAAAAAAATGCCAAACGAACATAATTGCTTAAAATGAATCCAATGTCCATGTTAAACTCAAACAAAAACCAATCACAACACAATCTTCAATAGCTCAATTCAGGAACTCAACATAAAGAATTGTTTATATCCCACATACCCAGATGAGTTCTTCATCAATCAGCTACACTTGGAAGCCAGTTTGTTCCTAGCTTCTCTCGCATTGTCGTACTCAAACTTCAACACATTGGGTATATGAGAAGTGTCCTTGATGTAAAACAATCTCCCAATCGCGCTCTCTTCGATAGCCGGAAAGTAACAGATAAGCACAGAGTTCACCACCCAAAACCACAGAGACCCAAGAAATACTCCCAGAGCAGAACCAGCAAAGACCTGAGCCACAGTGTGGTACCCCAAGTACACCCTCGAATACATAGTGAGCAAAGCCAAAGCCCAAGGCAAGAAATTCACAGCCCAATTGCTCTTCGTGTCACAGAGCCCAATCCCTTTGTACGTCATTAGGGTAAAGTACACAGCAAAGAAAAACATGTACTGGGAGTGACTCGAAGGCCATCCATGCGAATCACACATTTCAAGCAACGCGCAGGTCTCGGGCCGAGCTTGTTGGAAAAAATCCTTGATCACCTCGTTGATGAGCTGCGAAATTATGAGGCCGAAAGCGAAGAACATGCCTTGGAGCTCACGGCGAAAGATGAAGTGCGAGACGAACCCACCAAGGCTTATGAAGACTGGGACTAGCGAAACCCATGCCAGAAAGTGACCCAGTAGGTCACCCTTCTGGTACCGCACATCGGTCAGTGTCACAGCTTTGAGCCCAGCCATGGCGGAGAAGCAAAAAGAGGTGGAGAATTCTGGGTTTTGGGTATAATTGGATAGAATTCAAGTTTCTGGGAGTGAGTGGTTGAGAGATGGTGTCTGATTAGATCTGGGTTGTGAGGGAGTGTGAAATTTGAGAGAAAAGGAAGGGATTTAAGAGATGGGTATGAGCAAATCTGAGCTGCGAGGGTGTGAGAGAGTTGATAAATGAGATGGAAATTGAGTTGGGATAGTGGTAGTTGCTTCGTTGGAAATTTCTGAAGCAGATGGATTTTTGATGTGTTTCTTGTTTGTTTCTCGAGAAACCGTTGACACTCGAACGATTTTTATATATTTTTTTTACTATTATAAACGCTCCAAAATTAAAGGAGGGGAAGAAGAGCCTGGGAAAGAACAGCCATGGTCCATGGAGTTGGGCTACACGTGGCCCAGTAAAGAGTGTGGAAACTGGAGGGGCCGTCTGGCCCATGAGATCAGGCCCGTAATTGATTTGAGTCAAGCTTTAGACGAAGCCCATCAATATGTACAATACATATCAATAGGGTTATTCTATAATACGTATTGATATTGGGAGTAATTATTTAGAGAACAAAAATTTAGTAATGATTGTGCAATAGTACTTATGGTATTTTTAATTTGATCCGTGTACATAATTTGTTTCATTATTGACCATGGAAACTAGTGAGTTTTACATCACTAAATTTGAAAAATCGGACACAATTTATAACTCTCAAATGTTGTTATAGAGCATACACCTATATAACATACAACTTCATGGCTTTTGTTTAGGGATGGCAAAATTCCCCGCCCCCGAAAATCCCCGTGGGGACCCACCCCGATTAAACGGGTATGGTAATACCATCCCCATCCCCGCCCCGCCCCGTATACCCGTTTAATAAAAATATTATATTACATAATTATATTTTAATTTATTTTCTTAATTTTTGTTGCATATCTTTAAAATTTAATAGTGTTCTCTTTATGATTTAGTGTTATTGTAATATAATATGATGAATTTTAATGTATTTCATCTATTATATTATATATTTATATTAATTTGAAATGGTATTAATAAAAAAATTATTTTTTTGAAAATAATAGGGGCCCCGAATACCCCCGATGGGGACCCGATTACCCGGCAGGGCGGGTATGGTATTGGCAAACCCGCCCCGTTGCCATCCCTACTTTTGTTAATTGGATTTGCGACCTATTGCCTTCCTACCAGCTCTAGCATTTTGATAGTCAAACTTGAGCACATTTTGTAGACGAGAAGTGTCATTTATATATAGCATCCTCCCAATAAGACTCTCTTCAATAGCTACAAAATAAGGAGAAAACACAAAATTGACCACCCAAAACCAAAGTCCTCCCATCAACACTCCAAAAAGAGCTCCATCCAATACCTACCCAACAGTGTGGTACCCAAATACACCCTAGAATACATGGTTAGAAATGCCATAGACCAAGCACCACAAGTCATTACCCACTTCATGACCTTTCCATATAAGAACCCAATACCTTTGTAGGCCAAGAGAGTATGATAGGTGGCAAAGAAGAACATGAAATGGGAGTGATTTGAGGGCCAGCCATGAGAATGGCACACCTCCAACAAGACACATACATGTCTCTGGCCGCGCTTGCTTGACTGACTCTTTGACGAAACCAATGATGTAGAAAGAGATGGTGTGGCCAAAGTTGAAGAATATGCCTTGTAGTTTGCTGGCGGAGAATGAAGTGGAAGATGAAACCAGAGATGCTTATGAAGATGGGGACAAGAGAAACCTGTTTTGGTACCGGATGTGTGTGAGATCCACAACTTCAAAAACATGTGTAGTACTCATGGTGAGAGAAGATGAAACTTGAGAATTGTATTCAGTAGTGTTAGACATCCTACATTTTTATACCACATTATGTCGTAATTTACATGACATTCATTCATTGGAAATAAAAAAAAAAAAACCTTATCCAGTAAAATAATAATACGTAAATTAATATAAAAATGTGATATAATAATGTGATAAGTATAATATTATTCACTTGTATTTGTTGCACTATATAAGAAGGTAGTTGCACATAATCTATTGTTCAAAGTTGATTATGGTGAGGTTGGTTGTTGTTTATAGTAGCATAGGGAGGGCTAGGTGGCATGCTACTATGTGGGCTATATTTGCAATAGGTACTTATAAAACCTAGTGCAGATTAGGTGAAACCTATACAATCCGAATCCAACTCAAAATTTGGACAAGTTTGGATGGATTGGATAAAAATCGATTGAAATCATTTGGGTTGAGTTCAGATTTATAATTTGTACAACTATATACTAATCCGAGTCTAGCTAGAATAGGATAGGATGAGAATTGAACTTTTTATTTTTATTTTTATTTTTTTCATGATGGATTCAAACTAAACAACAAAAACAACCTAAAAAAATTTTAGGTTTAGAATCAAACTTTTGTTATGAGTATGAGTTTGAACTCCCACATAAAATGATTCAAGGAATTCAAACAAATTCAATAACATTAACTATAGTAATCAACATATAAGTAGTATTTACCAACTAGCATTTAGTTTAATGATATTTTTCTTTATTAAGTTGAATGAGATTCTAATTACGACTTAGTGGAGAAATAGAGGGGAGAAGGAAAGAGTAAAAGATAAGAGAGAGAAGGGGAGGCGGCCGGTCAATGAGGTAGGGTAGAGAGAGCATAAGAAATTGTAGATCAAATATATTTGTCCCAGGTCAAATAAGTGATTGTATATTAGTGGATATAAATATTATATTAAGTTATATATTCCTTTAAGTTACATAATGGTTTGAGATAAAACCTCACAAGCTAGATGGAAAGGTGGGACTGTGGGAGGTTTAGGTGATTAAGTTGGTTTTTTTTTGTTCATAATTTTTTTAAAGAAATAGTCAGAAAATAAAAGTTCAATGAAAGATTTAGGATGATATGAATAAAGAAAGCAATTAGAGAGGGTATGAATATAATTTCTCCACGGTTATTCCATTATTATTCTTAGGCATTAATGCATTATTGATCACCTAAAGGCTAAAATAATGATCAACTTATTGGTCCCTCAGTGTTAGACCAAGTTCACCCACCAAGTAATCAAGTATCACAGCTCGGCATACCTCCTAAATCCCAGTTTGTTAACATTCAAAACCCTCCAACATTTCTCTGCTCGAAGACTAAGCTAGTTTCGACGCTCTCTCTGCAATGGCTGATGATAATTTGGCTTCTCATCGAAGAGACCCTATCAAGTCCTCAGGTACGTTCCTTATCGCTTTCCTCTAATCGCTGTTAAGCCTCTCTTCGGCTGCAGAGAAAATTAGGGAGAGAGAGAGAGAGAGGGAGAGGAAAGAAAATCCTTGGACTTCATGTTCTATGCTGTATTGGGTCTGTGATATATGGGCTCGCTGATAACCCATTACTTGAATTGGCGCAGTTGAGTTGGGATTTGGTTTCTGAGAAACTAAACGTAAAGAAATTAGGAAGTGAAATAGTTTGATTCTATAACTTTCCCACTTTTTTCTTGTCATCCAAACAGGCTATGTAACGATTAAATGTTAAATATAAAGACAAATGGTATTGGTTTTGCTTATTTTTGGGTTTCCCAAATGTGGGAACAATTGCGTGAGTTCTGTTTTCTGGGCGTCCTTAACCAACTAATAATTGGATACTTTAATCTTCAACTTTCTAGCATTTTCTTTGCGACCCAACAGACTTATTTTACTGTTTTGTAAATTTTGTTGGAGCTTTGTTCAACTGTTATGTGTATTCTGCTGTTTATGTGGCATTTAGTTGGGAATGTTGCGGGACAGCGAAGGCGGCAGAATGCAGTTACAGTGGGAAAAGAAAGAAGAGAATCGTTGATGCGTGCAAAGCGCTTGTGCAGATTGGGGACAAATGGTGATAGTGATGTTCCCCATGATAGTGAAATGATGATTGATGAAGAGCAATCGATCTTGGAGGCTCAAACTTCGTCAGCAGTGGAAGAGTTGAAGTCTGCAGTTGCATATCAGTATGTGAATCCTAATTTCCCTAAATGAATATGGCATTGTACTAAATCTCGGTTTTCTTCTATGTGGGGTGCAAATTAGAAAGGGTGACAAGCCTCCTGTGAGCTTTAGATGAATATGAGGCTCTATAGTGTGATATGCAAATGGGTTCCACTCATTAAAATTCTTTGGGATGTTTGATTATGTAGCTAATTTGCAAAACAAAAATAATGAGAACATGGATCTACTCAATGGCTGCTTCAAACCCAATTAATGCCATATTGTTGTTTACTTTGTAGGGGGAAAGGTGCATGGCAAAAGAGGGTGAGTGCTCTGCGTGAACTCAGGCGCTTACTGTCAAGATCAGAATTCCCTCCAGTTGAAGCTGCTCTTAAAGCTGGTGCAATACCGTTACTAGTGCAATGTCTTTCATTTGGCTCTCCAGATGAACAGGTCCAGACAGCTTTTCATGTTATGTGGTTTTGGTTGATTTCACTATGAATTCTATTTGCAGGCGAATAATTTTTCAGCACAAAGTGATGATAAGCAGTGTTTGTTTGGAGCTATTTCAAGGAAAAGGGAAAGAAGGAACATTGGTTTTACTTTCTGTTAGGTTCTATTTATTAATTAGCAGTCTTTCAGAAGTTCTGATTTATCCTTTAAAAGGGAAAGAAGGAACATTGAGTTTGTGCACTGAAGTCACATCTTCCAGAGCATGTTTGGCAGAAATCATTTAAAATTAGTAAATTACTTAAGGAAGAGTGGAAGGATGTATTCTGACTATTTCAACTTTGCTTGATATGTTGCAGTTGCTTGAGGCGGCTTGGTGCCTTACAAACATAGCAGCTGGGAAACCTGAGGAAACAAAAGCTTTGTTGTCAGCTTTACCATTACTTATTGCTCATCTTGGAGGTTGGTAAATGGCTTGCATGCTCTTTTTAGATTCCAGTAAGGAAATACTTTTATTTTTATTTTTTATTATTCTCTTTGCTGATAGTTTATATACCAACATTTTTGGCTGCATATTAGTATAAGATTTGTTTAAGTGATTATAAGGTACCACTTTACCTTTGAAGTACCACTTCAAAGTTGAGATCATGGCATGTGATACTTAAGCATAGATTTAATCTGTTTTTGACCAGGTGGCTTCTTTTGATATCGCATCTATAGTTGCACTTCTTTTGCAGAAAGGAGTTCCTTACCTGTTGCTGAGCAATGTGCATGGGCATTGGGAAATGTTGCTGGTGAAGGAGAGGAGCTGAGAAATATTTTGTTATCTCAAGGTGCCTTACCACCTCTTGCAAGAATGATGCTTCCAAACAAGGGTTCAACTGTGAGAACAGCTGCTTGGGCACTGTCAAACCTAATTAAGGTGCCAAACCATTCACCCATGTACAATTTTATAACCCACATGCAAACACGTGATCTTCACAAATCAAACACTATTTTGGATTCCTATAGTCTCTTTGGCTCACTTGGCTGGGTAACCTTCTTCTTATCTGGAAATTAGTGTGACATTCAGGGTTCTTGTTAGTTTTTCTTTTTTGTTTCCTCCTTTTCTTCACCGTTAGTGCATGCTGTTTTTTATGTTGGTTCTAAATAGTGTACGACCATCAATGTGGACTTACATATTATGTGTGAGTGGGTGGGTGGATGGCCATGTGTAGTTTTGAGTGCAAATTCTTTCAAGTTTCAGTTACAACATACATTGGTTTGCTAAAAATGCAGGGACCCAATCCAAAGGCTGCAACGGAGCTCATTAGAGTTGATGGGGTATTGGATGCAATTATTCGACACTTGAGAAAAGCGTAAGTAGAGTTTCATCATTTTGAATACATTATAGTTAATTCTGGTCATCATGGTTTGTTGCCGTTAAACTTTTGCATTGCCTTCCCTGATGATGAGTTGTGTATGTTAAACTCCTGTTAAATTCAGAGATGATGAGTTAGCAACTGAAGTAGCATGGGTGGTTGTGTATCTCTCAGCCCTTTCAAATATTGCTACGAGTATGCTAGTGAAGAGTGATGTCCTTCAACTGCTTGTGGAAAGATTGGCAACATCCAATAGTTTGCAGTTGCTTATTCCGGTAACATGAAATATAATTGAATCAATAAGCTCTTTATTGACCTTCTCTTTCTTTGCATGTGCTTGTGGAACAATCTATATGTATCAATACGACGGTTAAAATAGTTTACATTTTGAATGTTATATCTGACTACTTGCTGTACTAGGCCTAGTTTCCATTCGCAACTTTTCATTTCTTATCTGTATGGCTGTACGTGCTCTAATGTGCAGAAATTTCGAAGTATGAAGACCCTTCTTCTTCTTTTTTTTCTTTCTCTTTGTGGAATTGTTCCATATGTGAGTTGTCTATCAAGTACCAAAAATCCCTACCCTCAACCTCAAAGAAAACCGTATTATATGAGTTTCTTGACCTCTAAGGTGCTGCAAGATTTTTTTGCTGGTGATAGATTATAAAAATGGGCTCTCTAGAAACAAAGTGAACATCTAATAGTACATTATTTTTATATAATTTTGACCAGATTATATAGAGAAGTATGGCATGGTTCCATTGTTGAACTCTCTAAAACTGTGCTCTAACTTATCATGTCCCATATCTTCATAGTTCATGTTAGTAAGGTATGCCGTCTCTAGGTTTAATAATGTAGGATCTAATATTTCTTAGGGTGATCCGTTCATGTGGAGATAGCATTGTATAATTGGTGGGGAATACATGGATTTAAGATGTTTTTATTGTTTTGGTATATGGATTGAACTGACAAATAGTTTCCATCTAGGTGCTACGAAGTTTAGGTAATCTAATAGCTGGCGATTCACAGACAACCAACGCTGTTATTGTTCCTGGGCATGAAATTGCAGGTTAGTGAAATACTTCTGCTTCTTCGATGTGAAACTGTAATTCTGATCACATATTTATATAAAACCATTTCATTTGTATATATGACAATTTCAGGTAACATCATAGAAGTCCTGGTGAAATGTTTGAAGAGTGAGCACCGGGTCCTGAAGAAGGTATATAAGCTTGTCTTTAATGCTATGAGATGAATCTTATACTCACCCATACTCATTCAAAGTTCAATCGTTAATGTAGGAAGCAGCTTGGGTGCTATCTAATATAGCCGCTGGTTCTGTAGAACACAAGCAGTTGATATATTCAAGTGAGGCGTTGTCATTGCTATTACGTCTTCTTTCGACAGCACCATTTGATATAAGAAAAGAAGTAGCATATGTACTAGGAAACCTCTGTGTTTCCCCTATTGCACCTACAGAAGGTGATGGAAAGCCAAATCTGATCCTGGAGCACTTGGTTTCACTTGTTGGTAGAGGATGCCTTCCTGGTTTCATTGATTTGGTTAGCTCTGCTGATACTGAAGCTGCAAGACTAGGACTACAATTCATGGAACTGGTGAGCAAACATCTACAAAACTTAGGGGTGATTATACTTTTTACTTGTGTCTTTAATATATCTGTCACTCCCAAATAGAAGTCCTTGAGAACTTACCCACAGTATCTATACTTTTCTTAAAAAGAAGAGAAGAAAAATGATATTTATTCTTGTTCATGCAGGTTTTGAGAGGGATGCCAAATGGTGAGGGCCCAAAGCTTGTTGAGAAAGAGAATGGGATTGATGCCATGGAAAGGTTTCAGTTTCATGAAAATGAAGACTTGAGAAATATGGCAAATAATCTGGTGGATAAGTACTTTGGAGAGGAATATGGCCTTGATTTGTAAGCAAAGTGATGCTTTGGATTTCCTGTGATTTTGGTCTTTATCTTCCATGCTTCTATGCCATGGTTGCTGCATTGTTGTAAGAGATGTAAAAATTTGATGTGCATGTGTTGAAGTGGTTTCTCTTTAAATGCCAGAAAAATGAATACAAGCTTATTTGTACATTGCAGTTATCTTTCATTGATAAAAGGGATTTCAATTTTGTCAATAACTTTACCCAGAAGAAACCGAAAGAAGGGTTTATCTTGGTATTTATATGTGATTCAAGAAAACTTGACAATTCTGGCCAAAACTGAAAAGAATAAGGGATGACTTGGAATTTTTATTGTTCTCAAGTTTCCACACACGGATTTAACAATATAATAAGTAGCTGGAATCGAACTGTTCAGCCACACAAAATTTATAATCCAACCATTGTTTACCAATTCAAACAGTTAAATCAAACCCTCAAAGAAAAAAAAAACACACAAGGATTGTAGATCAACTGCAGTGATACGATTAAGCACACGTTTGACATGTCAAATTCGGAGCAAGTGTGTGACTAGAATACCAACTATTGTCTGAGATTTTATGGCTGTTCTCCAGGCGTTTGCACAGCTGACATAGACTCGGACACTAGCACAAAGTCCGAATCCTAGAGCTCACACTAGCCTTGGCAAAGTTCAGCATTCAGTGCTTTAAGGAAACATAATGAACAGACTAGCTAGACTCAATATCCTAACCATGGATATGATGCTGTCTTTTTTTGTACATTGTTCATGTATCTGGATGATTCAGTAACGAAAAGCTAACCATATTAAAATGTGCCAAAATAATTTAAAGGAAAAGAGCTGCAGCTCAGTAAAGCTCATGGCTTCACATCATTTTCTTATTTTTCTCTGTTATAACCACTTTCTCATCATAGATCTACATGCAGGAAGCAAAAACAGAACACCACATACCGTGCAAATGATGGTCTCTTCCAAGCTCTTCTTAAATCTTTCATATAGCACCAACTCAAGGCCTGAACACATCGATGGAAAGGGTGAAGGAAATCTCATCCATTCAAACATCATTTTTGAATTATATAAATCCCTTTACAAAAATTGCACATGTTCAGTGAACATGTGAGCATGCATACCTGCACATATATTATATATATGCAAGCATGATACAAGTGAATAAGTGATAAAAAATACAAAGTAAACCTCGCATATTAGTATTTTTTCATAATCTTATTTGCTTTCTGTATATACTCTTCTATAATCATTTTCACGCAGTTGTGTTGAGATTTCCATCTTTTTTGCTATATAACTAAAATACTAAATTGTATTAAAGTAGGTTGTATTGTATTGCACAAAGTTTAAGAGACTATTTAACTAACACGACTTAACAAATAAATAAAAGTAGGCTAATGGAATATGAAGAAAATATAGGGCCAGTACTATATTTCAAGAAACGTTAAAGGATGTCCATGTAATTTAGCAAAGTAATGACAAGTAACACTGGCGGAGGAGTGCAAAGGGTTTAACGTCTCATAAACCCCAATCTTGCAGAGCCTTGCTTCCCGTCACCAACTCGCCGCCTATTATTACCTGCAAGCCTGCAACCAATCACAGAGGCCGAAGCTCATGGAAGAAGGCACTTCATTTTTGTTCGCCGGCGTCCACTTCAACCGGAGAAAGTTCTCCGGCGACTTCTCCCGATTCGAGGTACCAATATTCTCTGCTGTTAAATTATACTTCATTTTTGTCAATTTATAATTTCAAATTTCATTCAGAAGAAGAAACAGAGTGATAAAGAGGCAGACGATTCGAGCTTGGCCGATATTGCAAAATCTGAAGCAGAGGAAGAAAAGGAGGAGCAGGAGCAGGAGCCACTAGTGCCTGTGAAGAAGAGGAAGCGGAAGGCGAAGGCGTCCAGTAATTATCGCTTTTTTTTCTTTTGGGGTATTGAATTCATATGCAATTGAAATCCTAAGATTTTTGCTTGTGATTTGTTTTATTTTGTGATGAAAAAGAGTCTGCGGACACAATCAGTGTCTTTAAGACCTCGAAATCAAAAGCCGCAGCGAAAAAAGATGAAGAGAAATCTGGCATTGTACGCGCCGAGAAGAAAAAGAAATTATATAGGCAACTTGAGGTTCATCTTCTTCCTTTTCCTTCATCTTCTTAGTGTTTGTGTTTTTCTGGTGCTTAAAATTCGTGGCTTTTTTCCTTTTTCTTCATGAGGTCAGCGGGATTCGCTATTGCGAAAGAATTATAACATTCATGTATCTGGGAATAATATCCCTTCGCCGCTTGAGAATTTTGGGGAACTAAGCTCGAGGTATTCCTTTCTTTCTTTGTGAATACCCTTTTCTTATTTTTCTCATTTATGAGCTTGAAACTGTTTATCTACCGATAAATATGACTGGAAATGAGAACTAGTCTTGATTGTTTACAGATATGGATGCGAGTCGTATTTAATTCACAATTTGGGAGAACTTGGTTTTAAAGAGCCAACACCAATCCAAAGGCAGGCTATTACTGTCCTCTTATCTGTACGGTCTCTTATTTAAGCTATCCACTGCTGTTGAGATTTTACTTTGTTCTTTTAAGAGATCATGAATTGATTATGGAGACTTTAGTTCCAGTAGAACATAAACAGGAGTGGACATTTGGTTTTGCAAGATGTCCTGAATCCTGATCATAATCATTGTCTGCACTGATAGCTATTTTATTGTCATTTTTTCTCAGGGCCGGGAATGCTTTGCTTGTGCTCCAACTGGATCTGGGAAAACCCTTGCTTTTGTGTGTCCCATGCTTATGAAACTTAAGGTATTGTTCATGCATTCAACTGTTTCTGTAAATGTTGACCCCTGAGTTTCTCTGATGAAAGTTTTCCATATAACCAGCATGCATCTAAGGATGGAATTCGAGCTGTTATTCTTTGTCCTACACGTGAATTAGCTGCTCAGACAACCAGAGAGTGCAAAAAGTTGGCAAAAGGAAATAAATTTTATATCAAGTTAATGACTAAAGATCTTGCAAGAAATGCTGATCTTTCAAAGTTACCTTGTGATATACTTATATCTACTCCACTTCGGTTACGGTTGGCTATCAAGAAAAAAAAAGTTGATTTAAGCAGGTATGTTGTTGAATTTATTGTTGTTTTGCTCATACAAACTCAGAGGCTGGTAGAACCAACAAATCAATGTGTACAAATGATGATTTTGGTGCAAAAAGGTCCTTGTATAATGGCTCAATGGAATGTGCAAATGGCACTGAAATGAATAACAATACTAGTTAATATTTGAAGCACTAATCAAAAACCTCATAAAACATAGGATTCAAAGCAAGTTAATATTTGAAAACCCCACCATTTAAGTTAGATGGTGAATTACATTGATTTTTTTTTTTCCTCATGAGTTTTTGTGTCATGCAGGGTTGAGTATCTAGTTTTGGATGAGTCTGATAAGCTATTTGAGCTTGGGTTGTTAAAGCAGATTGATGCTGTGGTCAAAGCATGTTCAAACCCTTCAATAATACGCTCCTTGTTCAGTGCTACTTTACCTGATTTTGTTGAGGAGCTTGCACGCACTATAATGCATGATGCTGTTCGAGTTATCATTGGCAGGAAGTAAGTTCAACTTTATCTTGTAGAGAATCATGGAGTGGTTCCATTGACATACATCTTCTCTTTTATATTTTCATACAGAAACACTGCTTCTGAGACTATCAAGCAAAAATTGGTCTTTGCTGGAAGTGAAGAAGGGAAACTTCTAGCACTTCGTCAAAGCTTTACAGGGGTATGCTCTTATTATTTGTGCAGTGGGGAACATTTGCATCTCATGTTTCCCTATATTAGACCAAGCCAGAAAGCTTGTTTTTCTCACATCTCCATATTATCTTGTAACTACTATGGTGATAGAGAACATATTATATAAAAAAAGATTGGTTAAATTCACTCTCTTTTTTAGAGGTCACTACACTTCTACAGGAACCAATTCATTGGTGTGAATTACAGTTTTTGCTTCATAGAAGTCCTCATTGTATATCAAATAGTATTCCAAGGGTAGTTTTTAGAATTTCTTACCTTGTTTTCATTGAAGAAGGCCATTATCTAGTATAGGTCCTGCTCTAGAATACACAATTGCCAAAGTAGGATGTTTTTGCAGAAGTTAACTGAGTATTATTTAATATGCCGGCACCGATCTGTCGAAGTTTATTGATCATGCTATATATGTAATATTCATAAATCTTTTGTGAGTTTAACCTTTTCCAGACTTTCAAATGGACCAGCTTGATCTGTTGACCAATTTTTTATTGTTTATCTTGTTTGTAGAGTCTGAATCCACCAGTGTTAATCTTTGTACAAAACAAGGAGAGAGCTAAGGAACTCTACGGAGAACTGTCATTTGAGAACATAAGAGTTGGTGCCATCCATTCTGATTTGTCCCAAGCACAGGTAATTTTTATTCCTGTTGTTTTCAGCTGACCAGTCTTATTCCTATTATAGTCATGTCAACTTATGTAGGCCCCTTTATAACTTGCATGCTATCCCACTCAACCAAAGTGTGATGAAAAATAAACAAAATTCTTCATTTATGGTCTATAACCTGGTTAACCACTGGTATGCCCATGCTCATGAAAAAGGCTAGACCTTGATATCTGTGTGCCCAGGTGGTTTGCCTGGAAATAATAAAGATCTTGAATTTTGATATTCTCTTTCTTACATGTTCATTTTACATTGGATCTCATTACTAGTACTTGGGCCCGTGTAGTGTTTAGTCATCTATAAGTATATCATGCTCTATTGCCCACAGTACATGCTTTATTATTTCTACATACCTGAACAGTAATTGCAGTCTCCCTATTCTAAATTTTAAATGGAATACAGCGAGAAAATGCTGTAGATGACTTCAGAGCTGGCAAAACATGGGTTTTAATTGCCACGGATGTTATTGCCCGGGGTATGGATTTCAAAGGTGTCAACTGTGTGATCAATTATGATTTTCCAGATTCTGCTGCTGCGTACATTCACAGGATTGGTATGTTCTTCACTCTCCTACTTGTCCTAGCCAGTGTGGCCAATTTACATGAATTTTATATCAAACATAATTTACGATGGTAAATATTTATATTTGAAAATGATTCTGTTTGGGTTTTCAGTTGCTCTTGTTTTATATCAGTGCGAAATTATTTGGGATTCCCCCCTATTCGCCTTCTCTAAGTCTTGTCCCTTTGCTTGTAATGCTTTACTCAGTGACCTCATTATATTACACTTTTTCCCACACAAGTAGTGCAAGGCTAATTCATAACATTGAAATAACTATTTGAATCGTTTTTGTGGAATGACTTTATTATGTGGCAATTGAAACCAAGATTGTAATTATTCCATGAAGGTCGGTGTGGCAGAGCAGGGAGGAGTGGAGAAGCCATTACTTTCTACACAGAAGAAGATGTTCCATATTTAAGGAACATAGCCAATGTGATGGCAGCTTCGGGTTGTGAGGTTCCATCATGGATCATGGTCTTGCCCAAACAAAAGTGGAAAAAGCACAGACCTGGAAGAGAGTCCATATCAACCAAACCGAAAGATGAGCAAGAATGAAGCTTACACTTCTCTGGCTGCAGAGTGTATTTGAGTCATCCAGATTTTTGCATTTACGACTTTGGAAGCCCTGAAGCAACATTTTTTTGTTTATGAATTTTGGTTGCAACAGGGATAATATTGTTATCGCCTATTGGAGAGTTGGGGATGTTGTAACATGAGTATTAACGTATACAAATTCAAGTACGAAACAAATTGATCCATCTATCTCATTCAATGGACGTACATAGTGGAGAAGCTATCTTTGATGAATGATGATGGTTCATTGTATAATACTAGATGGTGGGCCAGTTGATTCATTTTAACATTTTCATGGTAATTGGCCTAGCAATTACAGAAATTCAACAGCTTATGATAACGACTCACGTTTTGATCTGACAGTCGATTCAGAAAGAATAACCCCGTTCAATCCTGACTCAGTGGTGCAATCTTTTTTAGACTAGAATTTTTCAGACGATCCTGGCATTGCCTTCCTCTCTTTTCTGAACAATTAGATATCACTTCAACTTTGTGACTTAAAGCCTATGCCTGAAGTGGATCATGTCCATCATCCAGCATCTGCAACCACAACTCCTCTAGCATTGTATATATTTTAACCCTTTCAGGATGCAGGCTCTCTTCAGCCAAAAATACATGAATCCTATCCTTGACTTCAATCCAGCTCTGACCTGGAACTTTCTTGACACGCTTTTCTCTCATCAAGTTCCTCAACCTGGCAACCTCACTCCAACTGCCAGAAGAAGCATGGATATTGCAAAGCAACACAAGAGCAGCAGAATTGGAGGGATCTAATTTTAGTATATGCTCTGCAGCCCGTTTTCCAATCTCAACGTTCCCACGGGTTTTGCAGGCAGCTAGTAAAGTCTTCCATACCACAATGTCGGGATCAAATTCCATTTTCTTGATGAAAGCCTCTGCTTCATTTAAGCATCCGGCACGAGCAAGTATGTCAACCATACAAGAGCAGTGCTCTCTTGTCGGTACAATCCCATGTTCGGATTCCATAGTCTTGTACAATTGCCACCCTTCTTCTACTAGTCCAATATGACTGCAAGCAGTAAGAACCCCCACCAGTGTAACTTCATTTGGTTTAAAACCCAATCCTTTCATTGTTTTAAAAAGCCCAAGAGCTTCCTCTCCATATCCAAACTGAGCAAGACCCACAATTAAACTACTCCATGAGACAACATCTGGATACTCCATCAAATTAAAGAGCTTTTGGGCACTTCCAAGTGATCCACACTTTGTATACATGTCAATCAACCCATTGGTGACAGTAACATGAATCACAATCCCACTTTTTACAGTAAAGCAATGAACTTGATTCCCAACCTCTAGAGATGCTATACCCGCACATGCTCCAATTACATTAGTTAAAGTAATATTATCAGGCTTAATCTCAGAAGTAAGCATTAACTTCAGTAATCTGAAAACTTCTCCAGCCTGGTTGTGCTGCATGCACGCAGTAATAATGGCATTCCAAGAAATTAGATCAGCACTATTTCTCATATCTTCAAACACAACAAATGCTTCGTAGAGATTTGAAGACTTTGCATACATGGTTAGCAAAGCATTGCACACGGTAACATTAAAATCAAATCCCCTTTTGAAAATGTAGGAGTGAAACTGCCTACCCTGATAGAGTGTTGAAGGTCTTGTGCAAGCAGAAAGTACGGAGAGAACAGTAATTTCATCGGGGATCAGTCCCATATGCCGCATCTGAGAAAAGAATGATATGGCTTCATTGGCATCTCCAACATTAGAAAACCCTGAAATAATTGCGTTCCAGGACACCAAATCAGGCCTATCTATGCGGTAAAATACTGCTCTTGCAGGCTCTAAATACCCACATTTTGCATACATGTCACAAAGGGAGCAACCAGCAAAAGTGTCTCTCCCGAAACCAAATTTTATGCACATCCCATGTATCTGCCTTCCATATTCTGGTTGAAGAAGGCTGCTACAGGCACTGAAAGCACTCCCAAATATAAACTCATTCGGCCGGTAAGAACCCTGACAGAGCATTTCTCTAAAATGATCCAATGCTTCTCTTTCATAACCAAGTTGAGAAAACCCTGCAATCATTGAACCCCAAGATATCAAATCCTTTGTTGTAACATGAGAAAAGACATCAAAGGCATCTGCAATTAGACCAAACTTTGTGTACATTGAAGTAAGGGCATTCTGTGCAATAGGGTGAGAATCAGTTTCTGATTTAATAACATGGGCATGCAGTTGTCTCCCCAAATATACATTCCCCAGACCTGAGCAAGCTTTTATTATGCTTCCTAAAGTGAAGTGATCGGGCATACAACCCGATCGAACCATTTGGAAATACAATTCAATGGCTTTATCCTCTTGACTGTTCTGTGAGTACCCAGAAATCAATGAAGTCCAAGAAACCACATTTCTCTCAGGCATTGCATCAAAAACCTTTCTTGCATCATTGGACGACCCACATTTTCCATACATGTTAAGAACGTGATTCTGAAGAATAATGTCTGGCTGACAATTGGATGCCAAAATATGATCATGGATTTTCCTACCATGTTGAAGAGACCTCAGAGATGAGCAAGCAGAAACCAAATAGGCATAAGTGCTGGGAAATATTTGGAAATTCGTGTTCCCCTCCAAAAATTCAAATGCTTCAAGAGCTTCTCTGTAAAGCTTTTGCTTGCACAAGGAGCTTATGTGTTCGTTGCCAAACTGTTCGTTCTTGAAGTTTGGTAAAAGAGTTGAAGGTCTTGGCTGACTGTAATGGAAGGCTAAAGGTAGTGGGGTTTTGAATCTCTTTATCATTGTCAAGGACTGTAAAGGAAGAGGGAACTTTTTCTGTTTGTTCTTAGCTCTGATACAGCAAGAGGTCCTCTCTGTGCACCCAAAATGACTGAGAAACTGATACGGAAACCCAATGAATCATAGACTCAGCAGTACACTGCGTTGAAAAATGAGAGCACTCGCTCGCTCTCGTTGCCAACGCAATCTCAAGCCCGCTGTTCATTCTGATTTGGTACTCTTTTGTTTTAAGCCTTTAATATTGTGCATGATAAGTGTTTGTTTTCGTGTCTAAACAAAATGTTATAGACTGGTTTAAGGGCGAGAGAAAAAATTTCATCCGACGGTCCTATACACTCAGTGCCGGCCCTGAAGGGGGGAACCAAGTGCGACTGCCTAGCACAAATTTTTATATTATATATTAAAAAAAAAAAGAAGCTGCTGGCCCATTATCAATACTGAGGCCCAATGTCAATACCACACCCAATTTCATCAAATTGTTTTTTCCTTTAATTGTTTCTAGACTTTCTTCACTGGTTTATCATATTTATTACAAACCAGTGATGTTTTGCTGGAACTATTAACGTGCTGCTATTTGCTTTTGTAGATAATCATAACTCATAACTTGGATATTATTGAGTTTAATGAAAAGAGTGTGTTGTTGCTGATATTTTTCTTTTGTCAAAACTTATTGGCATCCTTTAAGATAATTGAATGTATTCATATTAAGGATAATGTATTGATTCTAAATTTTGGATTTTTTGTTAATGAAAATATTATAATGCATTGATTTCAAATTTTACGTCAATTGTGAATTGTTTTGTAAACGTTTTTTTTTTAATAACTAAAATTGGAAGTCCAATTTAGATTTTCGCCCCTAGGCCTTCCAAAAATTGGGTCGGCCACACTTAATGCGTTTATCTTTCTTATTACATAATAAGTCATATAATGATCTAGATAGATATAAATACATATAGGACTATTTCATAAAAGTGTTTTTGATATAAAAGCTAATTCATTTAGGAGCCAAAGAATGTCCTTAGACAAGCCTCTTTGACTCCCACTTCAAGATTCTACAAGATTGATGGTATGATTGTAGAAATTCTTCCATACTACACGTGCATACAAGTATACAACTCTTATTTTTATATTAGTTACTAGTAAGCCAGTGGTTATTATAGGATAAACATTGTATTTGTGAGTTGTAGGCAAGAACATTTCGTATAAAACAAATTGACCTCCTAGCTTCAAAAAGAAAAAAAATAAAAAAATTCTTCTATTAGTTTGAACTCTTTTGTATGATCAATGTGTCATGGCTTTGATGTTTAATGATTTGAGTCAAAATATTATGATTGAGTCTCAATTAATTATGGTTCCTTCAAATGTTTGCATATGCAAACATAACATGATGTTTAAAACGAGTGACCAATTGAGTTTGAGCTTTCAATTAATCCACATCAAGAATCATCATTAAACAAAAGGTCCCATTAATCCTCCTGTAATTTTTTATGTTTAAGTTAATTCCGTCATTGATTTTTCTTCTTTCCCCCGTTGATCCCTTCTATATTTTTCTACTTTACAGAATCTGTTAGACTTAGTCCCCAAATTACAAAACAAACCCCAGTTGAATTTTGATACTTATTAGTTGATAGGTTCCATCCCCAACAGCTATTTGGTGCAGACAGCAACTCAACCCCTCACTTATATTCCCTCCCATCTTGCTTTCACTTGAAGTCACAACAAAATGAAGCAATTCCTCACCAACGATCATACGACTCAATATAAAAACAAAGCAATATATGCACTTTGGGTTTGTCAGTACCAATCATAATTAAGCACACCTTATTAGCTCCCACCTCTTTTGTAAATATTAAACCAACTTGTTCATAACCTTCTAAACCTTCAAATACAAACTCTCCCACCTTATATATTATACTGATCATCCACTACAATTTCCCTATTGCCTATGAATCTATGATCCAAACCCACCTAAATTCAGTAACCATAACACCAGTTTTCAAAGCTTCAAGTCTTGTTTTAAGGTTCTGAGAAAATTATGGGAACAACAGAGAGATCAAAGAAGAGGGTCCAGTTGTGGAAGAAAGCTGTGGTCCATTTCGCTTTGTGTTTTGTCATGGGGTTCTTCACAGGCTTTGCTCCAACGGGTAAGGCTTCCATTTTCTATAGGCCTGCAGCTGCAATAACTTCGTCCAGTAAAACAGAGTTTTTGCCACAACAACCAGTAGAATCGCCGCAACAAGTGGAAGATGTCAATAGGAGTTTGGTAGCAGAAACACCAGTTGTGGCACTGCCAGCAGCAGCCCCTGCAAGGCCTAAAGAAGAAAACCCCGAAAACCCGAGACTTTCGTTACAAGAAGAAGAAGAAGAGTACGAACCCAGTATGACACCAAGAAGATTCATTATCATTGTTACACCAACAAGCACCAAAAACCAGTTTAAAGGTATCTTTTTGAGGAGGTTAGCTAACACTATAAAATTGGTGCCTCCACCATTGTTGTGGGTTGTGGTGGAAGCTAAAACAGGTTCAAATGAAGTGTCAGAAGTGCTTCGGAAAACAGGTGTTATGTACAGGCATTTGGTTTTCAAAGAGAATTTCACAGACTCAGAGGCTGAGATGGACCACCAGAGGAATGTGGCTCTTAAGCACATTGAGCAGCACAAGCTTAGTGGGATCGTTCACTTTGCTGGGCTCTCTAATGTTTATGATCTTGGGTTCTTCGACCAGCTCAGAGACATTGAGTATGTGATTAATCATTTTTCTCTGCTTTTTTAATTTTGTTCAATTGTTTTTTCTCTAATTAAGAAATTGCTTTTGTGGTTTTGAAAAATAGTGCAAAATGAATTTCAAACATGATTGGTTCTTGGACGTGAGAACCTATGGCTCTGTAGCTGGAGGGATGGAGGATTCAAAGTTTTGAGTAATTTTTAAGAAAAATGAGTATATATATTTATGCATGATTGCCGGAAAAAAGTGAGTCCCAAGTTTTGATTGGTGGAGTTTTGGACTTTACTAATGTTCTGTTAAGGGGGTTGTAAGCTTGTGGCGTGAGGGATTGTAGTTCTAAGGGTTAAGAATACTTACCTTTGCACCTGAGTTTTCAAGTTCGAATTAATCGAATCGAATCTCCCTCTCTCATATTCCGTTATGCATGCCTAGTTTTCCCAATTTCAAACAACTCCTCGTATTTCTAAATTAAAGATTTACTTTTGACAAATGTTGATACATATGCTAATTATAACTGAATTTACGTACATCAACAATTGACAATCATTCGTGCGTGCAGAGTTGGAATTTCTCATCTAATGTTTTACTAAGGGGATTGTAGGCTTGTAGAGTGAGGAATTGTAGTTTTAGTGGTTACATACTTACCTTTGCACATGAGTTTTCAAGTTTAAATGAATCGACTCTCCCTCTCTCATATTTCATTATGAAACCCCACTATTCCCAATTCCAAACGATCGACTCTAATATTCCTAAATTTGAGATTTGCTTTTGACATATTTACGTACACAATTGTTGACAATCATTCATATGTGCGAAGTTTGATTTTCTCATCTAAATAATAGTAAGATATATGGTCAAGGAAAAAACAATTTATCCAATCATTTGATTCTGACTACTTGATCTTGCTGACTCAACCATATAAATTTCTAGTTTATTACTTAAGCAAACTAAGATGCTTAACTAAATGGTTCGGTATTAGAAAAATCTCTAATGCAACAGAGTGGTAGGGGAGGTACGACCACTTGTAGTTATATTTGGTGAAACTCATAAGATTTTAATTTAAAATTTTATGAATTCCATGTCCAACTTATTGTTGATTTGTGTTTTCATGTCATCATATAAAACCATTACAATTTAGGGAAGATTCTGATCATTATTATTTGACAAAGAAAGATACAACTTTTCCCTTTTATTTTTATCTTTCTATGAACTTTTTGTTTGTGTTGTTTATGAAACATTCTTCATTTGTATAATTTGAAGGGTTTTTGGGACATGGCCTATGGCACTACTTGCAGCAAACAAGCAGAAGGTGATCATTGAAGGGCCTGTATGCGATTCTTCACAAGTGATCGGATGGCATCTGAAGAAAATGAACAATGAAACAGACACTAAACCTCCCATTCATATTTCAAGTTTTGCTTTCAATAGTTCAATTCTTTGGGACCCTGAGAGATGGGGTCGCACTTCATCACTCCAAAGCAACTCTCAGGTACTATTAATTATTCCATCTAATTTATATCAAGCATTAATTGAAATGGTTGTTTAGAAATTATACAGGATAATATTATCTATTAATATTATGTTGTTATATTATCAATAATTTGAATTACATGTTCAAATAAGAACCCATTTAATTAATTATTCAAATTATCAGTCTGATAGTGTTGCACATTCTCTTGTCAAACAGTTCCATATGCCAAATTTTAAATCATGATTGTTGATTTAGTGACATCATGTCCGAATATACAATTCTCTTTCATAATCTAAAAATGTGATAATAAGTGAAACTTTGGAGATTTGAACCATTAATGATAGATCCATGCAAATTGCAAACATATATCATGTACTTTTTTTTTTTTTTTTTTTTTTCAAATTATAAAAGGAAGAATATCATTATGATTAGGGGGTATATGTATATTTATGAAGCTAATTATTTCACTAGTGTGCAACTGGGTCCTGTCACACCAAGCTGTTAGAACATTTATGCACTTATGAATAAGTTAATTGGTTTAGTAGAGGTTTGGCAAACCCCCCCAACAACTTTACAATCATTTACAGATCACTTGCAGAGACAATATTAGGTGGAAAGATTATTAGGTGTGGATGAAAATAGTATGAAAGCTAAGTTATACTCTTTAATCATGCCTAAAAAGGCATAAACATTATGATGACATCTAAACCAATCAAATTTATAATCATGTAAACTAGTATATATATGCCATTGACCTAATTAATTAAATAATAAATGTCTCTATTTAATTTAAACATTCAAATCAATAAAATCATTGTGAGCATGTGCATATTTTTAATTTTTAAATTTTTTTGTGTGTTCCTTATCAACCAGGCTTTTCTTTGCTGTTTCCTCAACAGAATTCAATCAAATTTGTCAAACAAGTGGTTCTTGAAGATGAAACAAAACTAAAGGGAATCCCACCAGAAGACTGCTCCAGGATCATGCTTTGGTCGCTTCAAGTTCATACATGAGCCACACCAAGCATTAATCAATGAATTAACGAAAAGAAATTTAATTCGGTGGGAAAATTACAAAAAAGAGAAATTTGAGCATTTTGTTTTCTTTGGTCATGTATTTTTTATAATTTTATAATTTTATTATTTTTTTTTTTTTCATTTACTAAATTTTGTAATAGATTTTATACCGTGAGTACCTTCGTATTATTCAAATCAAATCATTAAAAATTGGCTTATTCGCGCCAATGCCTTTTAAAAATAACTTCAATTTTCAGTTTGTCTCATGGAACTTTCTTTCTTCTACTTTGCTCTCCGAATTTTACAAAATATCATATTTCGTCAAATCCGTTACTTGGTTCGTCAAGTCCGTTACTTGCTCCGTCAAAAAAGCTAGTGTGGTGCTTATGTGGATGAGCAATTGGTCTCTAAATGCCATGTGTACAAAATATTAATAAATAATGATTTTAAAATTCAAAATTTTTTTAAAACTGAAAACAAAATTAAAATTCAATTAAAAACTTAAAAAAATTGAAAGGAATTAAAAAAACAAAGAAAAAACACCCAAACTCTCCCACCCACAGCAACCCACCCCCAACCTTCTTTCCCACCTTTTTCCCAAACCCAACAGCCCACATCTCCAACATGGCAGAGCACCTTCACCATTCTTCACCCCACCCTCCTACACCACGATAAATAAAAAAAGCTTACATTTTCATATCGATCTAGAAAAACTCAAAGAAGGGAGAGAGAGAGAGAGAAAGAGATGGATGAAGTGGTCTCTGGAGGAGGGGAGGGCAGTGGCTGGGTTTGTTGTGAGTGAGTAGGTCGCGAACTTACGAGGGTCGACTGGTTTTGCTCATTGAAGGCTACAGTGGATTTGATATGTTGCTGTGTGGACTGTGTGGTGGCTTGATTGGGAGAGAGAGAGAGAGAGAGAGAGAGAGAGAGAGAGAGGAGAAAAGGCTTGTCGGTCGGCGAGGATGGTGGGGCTGGACGGTGGGAAGGGTGAGGATGGTGGTTGATGAAGGTTTGTTTGGTTTGTATGGTGGGTATTGTGGATCTGGGCAGAGACACATAGAATGAGAAAGAATGAGGAGAAGAGAGAGAGAAAGAGAAGGAGAGAGGGAAAGAGACAGAGATAGAGAGTGCCACGTAGGCATCTTAAATAATATTAAAAGGGCTCATTTATGTCATTTAGGCAGCTATGCAGGTCTTTTTTATAGAGAAGTAACAAACTTGATAAAATATGGTATTTTGTAAAGTTCAAAAAATAAAATGGGAAGGATAAAGTTTTAAGGGGCATTAACGGAAATAAAACTTAAAATTCATGTTATTCGAGTTGCCTTTGTTCCATTTATAGCAACTTTACAACAATACCACATCGTTTTTTAGGTGTACTGTGTACATATCTCTCCTATCTCAAGAGGCTGGCCAACCATATCTAGCTCTTTTTCATTATTATTTGAGTTAATTTTAATTTTATTTTATCCTTTTTAGCCGGTACATCCAGAGTAAATTGAAGATGTTAGAATTTCTTATGGAGCTGGTATAGTGAGAATATATAAGGGTGCAGTCAGAATTTCCTTCGCGAGAAAAAAGAAGCTGATGCTAGGCCCAACACAGCCACAGGCCCAGTGGACAGCCTTTCATATATGTTTAGCCACACGTGGTATTGGGCTCAAGAATGAACATTCCCCCAACGGCCCAACCTACTGCTTTTGCATTATTGAGGTGTAATATTAGCTTGGATCTTAAAATTAATAATTGTGCTCAAAGCACTAATAGATCAATAATTCATATTCTTAACCCACCAACTGAAATCGTTAGCTGTACAAACTTATGTGGTTTTATTAATATAAAGTGTGAATTGTCAATGTTAATTTCACTCTTAAATATATCTCAAATTCGAATTTTCTTTAAAGATATTTTGTAGCTATTCGAACAACAAAAAACATGAATTCAATTTACAGTTTTCTCTACATTCGAGAGTTCGATTCTTAATTTTTTTTCTTTTTTTTTTAAGCTCTGCATCTCCTTTAAAAAAAAGACCAAAAAACATATTCAATTTTCATGCTCAAGTGTTTTATTTGACATGCAACGCATTTACATGCTAGTTATGGAGGTCATGTTGGGTTGCTAACAAACATGTCGCTTTCAAAGTTGGATTAATTAACTGGAAGCAAATGGGGGCTCCAATCCTGAACCTGCAGCTTCAATAATGGATTAGCTGTGAGTTTTAAACTTTTAAGCACCAAGTCTACTCATTTTGGGTAGGAGTTTGGACCATGCCTTAGAAGCTTTGTATCTATTCCTAAAGAATTAAATGAAGTCTTTTGTTGTGAGTTTGTGACAATAGGTCTATTTCTTTTTTTGGCGCATTAAAGAGGAGAAAAATAAATCATTTATGAATTTAATCGCATTAAGATATATTTCATTGTGAGGAGTAATATTAAAGGAACTATTATATTATCTTTTTGTATCTCAACAAATGTGATAGTATTTAATGTTTTACGTAAAATTCATCAAGTACAAATGTGATAGTATTATATTATTGAGAAAATAACAGTATTTATAATTTAATACAATTTCGGTCCCTGGAAAAAAAAAAACAGAAAAACAATTTTGGTCAGTTATTTATTTATTATTTTTAAATTTAAGAGGAGAGGAAATCAAACTTAGGTGTAGAAGGATAAATTTTAGGTTCCTTTCAACTAGACTGTCCATTATCTGTAACTTCGGCCAGTTATTTGTACTAAGAGTTTTTCTTTGGACGATTATTAATTCATGGAAACCTTTACTAGTTCCACACACATCAACAAAAGACAATTGTTTCAGTTACTCTCCTTAACGTTTGCTACGTACAAAATGCAACAGCGTTTGTTACTCTCCTTAACATTTTCTTATGTGCAAACTGTAATGACAACTCGTAGTCTTGTAGTTAAAGCCTTGCAAAGATGCTACAATGGCGGTCTTCTTGTTACGTGGTGGTAACTGGTTAACAAACAGACACTCAGACAGTGAGAGACACATTTACCTGCGGTAAGGTCGTTAATTGAGGAACTGAATGAAGAGAGAAGTGTCGGAGAGACACAGCATCTGAACCACCCACACCAAGATAATAAAAGTCTTTGTTAAATTTTTGCGTGGGGCCCATTTTTGCCAGACCCAAGAAGTGGGGTCACACTAGCAAAACCCAGCTGGTCTTCCCCATATCATATTCTTTTGCTTCCAATCCTTGAAACTTTCTTGTCAAGATCTGATTTTTCTTTCACCTTTACAAAGAGAAAGAGAGGAGGGGGCAGGTGGCTTCCCATTGGCTGTTGTTGTTTCCTTCAAGCCTTGATATCTTTTTGTTTGTTTTGTGGAGAAAAAGAGAAAGAGGAGGGCCATCTGTGAAGCTAACAAGCCATTTGAGATCTGCCCACTTTGTTTACAGGTTTTATTCTTTCCATGGACCCCAAATTACAGATTTTTGTTTCTCACTTCATAATGGGGTTCTGTGAATTGTAGATTTTTCATTGTAGTTCTTCTACAGTTTGCAATGAGTTACTAATTTTGGTCAGAAATAAGCAAATTTAGCATCTGGGTGTTCAGCCATTCTCTCCTTTTCTTGTTCCCCTAGATTTTTGTAATTAGTTTGATCATTAAAAATGCTTGTTTTGAGGGATGTGCCTTGTTCACTTTCTCAGACTCTCTCCTTATTCCATTAAATTTGTATAATTTGAAATGTATCTATGCAATTGATTTTTGAAATTTGAACTTTTGAATTTTTTCCCAAAGGGGTCAATTAGAGGAATGATAAGAAGGAGATGGGGAGGAAAGGAAATTGGTTTTCGTCAGTAAAGAAAGCTCTGAGCCCTGAATCCAAGGAGAAGAAAGAACAGGTTTGAAGAAATTCCAGTTTTGCTAGCAGTGTGTTTTATTGCATTCTTTTGAATGGGGTTTCTGATATTTTTAGTAACTTTTACTCCAGAGATCAGATAAATCAAAAAAGAAATGGTTTGGGAAGCAAAAATACCCGGAATCCGAGTCTACCTCTTTAGAACCTCCCACATTGCCTCCTCTTCCTCCACCAGAAGAGGTGAAATTAACCAATGTGGTGAATGAGCAGCAGGAGCAGCAAAATCATGCTTACTCTGTTGCAGTCACCACCACTGCAGCTGCTGAGGTCGAGGTTCCTGCAGCTCCTGTGGCTCAAGCTGCTCCAGAGGTGGTCAGGCTCCCTACAGTTGCTCGGTATGCTGGAAAATCGAGGGAGGAAGCGGCAGCAATCAAGATTCAAACAGCATTTCGAGGATACCTGGTATCAGTTTATGAAAATTTATATTTTGGTCTTTGACATCTTTGACGTCAATGTTTATAAGTTCATCAACAGATGCTAAAACATTAGCCTGCAGGAAATTTTTGGATATGTGATGAGTTGGGTTCTGAACTTTTCAGGCAAGAAGGGCATTGAGGGCTTTAAGAGGGCTGGTTAGGCTGAAAGCATTGATAGAGGGATCTGTTGTGAAACGGCAAGCCACAAATACCCTCCGATGCATGCAGACTCTATCTCGTGTGCAATCGCAGATACGTTCCAGGAGGGTTAGGATGTTAGAGGAGAATCAGGCTCTCCAAAGACAACTCCTGCTAAAACATGCCAAAGAGCTTGAGACTTTGCGGGTCTCTTTTACTACTCTTATTTTGTTATATTTTATATACAATGCTCTGCTAATTAGAGTGTGTTACAAAGTCTAAATTGTTGTTTGGATTTCTGTTTCCAAAGTAATCGAAATCCTGTGAGCTGTTTGGGAGACATTCTGGTGGTCAGGTTTAATTTGAACCCCAATTTCCGAAAATTTCTTTTATGAATTAAACTTGAAAGTGTGGGTTCAAATTTTTCTTCGAGCTGGTGGCAAAATGCAAATAAGAATATTGCATTGTTCACTCAAAACTAATCCAATGGGACAGTTGCAAAGGTTTTCATACCAAAGTTCAGATTCCCAAACAGTTCCATATTTGGATTTTTATCGAGATAATTTTTCATCTAGAATACCCTTATTTAGTGTGCCATTAATTCATTTTGAAAAGTTGGTACAGATTGGGGAGGAATGGGATGATAGCGTACAGTCGAAGGAGCAAGTCGAAGCAAACCTATTAAGCAAGCATGAGGCAGCAATGAGAAGGGAAAGAGCACTTGCTTATGCATTCTCTCATCAGGTATCCTAACTTCTATTGTATTACATATCTTCCGTGTCAAGATATGATGTAATGATGGAGGTTATATGAGACATTTAAATAGTTATGTTACTATGCTATTTGATTAGTTATGAACTTATATGTTATCCTTTACGAAGCCTGAAACCAAATATTTAGTTTTGCACAAATTCTTACCAATTCAGCAACATTCAGGACAATTTCCTCCAGCTTTCATTCGATTGCTTTGGCCTTCCTTTTTTGTTTTCATACCTATTAACTAGCTTGACAATTTCACTGTATCACATAATCTTCCAGACTTGGAGTCAAAAGCTGTAAGCTTGGTCATTAACTTCATGGTTGACTGTATGCATGTAAGATGACATGAAGGATTCATAATTGCAGCTAAATGAGCTATATTAAGGTTTATAGAGTCAAGGTTAGGAAAATCTGTTTGAATAATATATTTCCTTATCTGCTTGATTGATTGGTTATATATGACACCCTATAATTAAATACATGTGGTGGACCAGTTAACACATGTTCCGTGGTTACCATTTACTAAACCAAAAGAATTTTAAGTCTCTAATTCATATAAGTTTCCTGAATCTTGAATGGGCCTCATTCTGGGTCTAACCCCTGGATCACTCTGCAGAAAAACGGGAAGAATTCTTCAAGGTCTGTAAACCCAATGTTCATGGATCCAACCAATCCCACCTGGGGTTGGAGCTGGTTGGAACGCTGGATGGCTGCCCGGCCATTTGAGAGTCGTGGCACGACAGATAAAGACATGCACGACGACCACTCATCAGTAAAGAGTGCAAATCGCAGCATTTCCGGTGGAGAAATCAACAAGTCTTATGCTCGCTACCTGCTCAATTCCGATAAGAATTCCCCCACAGCCAGTGAAAAGCCAAGCCATCCTGGATTCCGGTCCCCTTCAACTCCTTCCAGGCCAAAAGTAGCTCGAAAACTAAAGCCAACACCAAGCCCAAGGGGTAGTCGGGTCCCTGATGATGACACAAAAAGCATGGTCAGTGTGCAGTCAACTCAGTTTCGGAGGCACAGCATTGCTGGGTCATCGGTGAGAGATGATGAGAGCCTGGATAGCTCTCCAGCACTTCCAAGCTACATGGTACCCACTAAATCTGCAAGAGCCAAGTCCAGGCTGCAAAGCCCTGCTTCAGCAGAGAAGAATGGGATCCCCGAGAGGGATTACTTGCCCGAGTCTGCTAAGAAACGGCTGTCCTTCCCAGCCTCCCCGGCCAGACCAAGGCGGCATTCTGGTCCACCAAAGGTGGACAGCAGCATAATCTCAGAAAGCAAAGTGAACAATGTTGGAGTTGAAAGCTAACCATATCCACTATCCAGCACAAGAAGACTGAAAGAAGAGCTGTTTCATGAACTCTTGTACAGTTCATGAATGGGAAAGAAAATAAAGGTTTATTATTCCATCTGTGAATTGTTAATTTCTTTAATTTATTGATCCTCAAAAGTTGGTGTGGGGTGAAATTGGTCCCAAGGGGTTGTCATGCTGCTGCATGCTATGGGCATTTGTTGTTATTTATTCATATTTGTTTATTTATATGTTCTATAATTCTATCTCTGTTGTATTGTCTGGGTCCTTACCATTGTGATAACATAACAGAGACATAGAGAACTGATAGAGTTCTGTTAAATTTATTGATTTCTCGAATTGGTGAGTAATATATATTTATATAATTTATGGATTATTGTTTATTTGGTGGTAGTCACTACTCTATATTGTGTTGGTAACTACTGTTGTTTTGAGCTGCAGGCCTGCAGCCATATCCATATTTGCCACAAGACCCAAAACTTGTTCATGGCACTGACAAGTTACAACTGGATGTGATGTGTATTTGATCATCTGCTTATTCTGTTAATCAGATTTGAAAAAAAAAAAAATAAAGGCTTATTGATAATATTATAAAATAATAATCTATTAAAAGAAAGAGTTTTGTTTTAGTTGGATATGAATGGGGAGGGAAGAACAGAGATTATGGAGTAATGGGATGAAAAATAATTCATTTATTTATTAATTAAATTATCCTTTATCAATTTAATCCTAATTGTTTATTTGTTTTTATGAAACAGTTGTGGAACAATCAAAATTCTTACAAGAAAAGTAATGTTTAAGTCCTTGACCTTAGCACAAGATTAGCTGCTAGATATTGACCTTGTTAAAAAAAAATCCTGAAAAATGAAATATTTAAACTTAAAATCTCTTTTTTAAAAACAATAATGATATTCATAAATAGGTGAGCCTCAAAGTGGAAAAATTATTTTATATAACTATAGTACCGTTATATAGTGTAACTAATTTATTTATTAGATAAACTCAAATAATTAGTTAGTACATATTCAAGAAAGAAGTTGAATTATGTTACAAGTCTACAACCATCAAGTGCAATCACAACACATTATTATGACAATCCGTGTTTTGATAATAAGATTTCTAAATTATAACTGATAATTAGCAATAATTACTAAGAACATACTTGCAAGTTGCAAACAACAAAAAAACAAAACTAAAGATGAAAAAGAAAAAAATAAAAATCTTTTTACAAGTGGCTCATATTATTGAAAGGCTGGAAATGCGGCACTGTCATATTTTTTAATACAATTGACTCAATTTTGGTTGTCGGCAAATGGTGATTGAAAGTCATGATTGTTTGTGCGGAACAAATCACAGTTAGATATGAACTAAATTGAATTTCATTTTACGAAGGTCAGCATGACTATGAATATATCACCAGACTTACAGTCATTGATTACATGGAACACGAAGCAGATTTGCCATTTTACAAATGTGCGTGTGTGTTAGCTGATTTTATGGTCACCTACATTATTCAAGTGCATCGCTTTGTGCTTTAAATAGTATTTGGGTACATAAGAGGGGGTTACTTGGGTGCTTAGATTAGAGCACCGAAGACATGCTTGTACTGAGATTCTCATGTGAAACACTAATTCTTTGACGGTTGTTTTAAGATAAAAAAAGGTATTTTACCTAATAGGTCAAATAAGAAAAAAACTTAACTCATAATTTATCCGGCCCAAAATATGCATATGCAACTTAAAATCTATGTACAGCCTGTATCTGCAAACTAAAATCTGTCATTTACTTGCATTTGCGGAGTGTTCAGCAACATTTTTTACTCTAATGGATGTGCGTACATGAACATAATGCCCTTTAGTTTAATTTTTTTAACTATATTTTCAGTTAAAAACCTTATATTTTTGTTCTTAGGAATAATTTATTCAATAAAAAAATCCAAAAGACCCAAATAGTTGGATAAGTAACAATGTTTAGAGACGTGAGGTTTGAAGCAAACAAACAAATAGTGTAGAGCACCCTTTCATCTTTCGTACCTTGCACACCAAACATACTCCAATCAAGTGGTTCACCTAGCGGCTTTGGCAATCGGCGACGTTGGACTAGCAACAGGATTCCGATCGACGATGATCTTATTGATTCTCCCGTATCAAACTTGGAGGGCCCTTCTAACAAGGGATCCCTCATTTAGTGTTAAATGAGGAATCACTTTGTGGAGCCCACACGAGTCGTTTTGTGTTAATCCGAACCATCCATTTTTTACATTTTCATTGATAGATCATTCCTGCAAAAAATCAGCAAAATCAAAAATCGTTTACCCGTTCGATGATGCGGTCAAAGTTTAGGTGTTTATAGAGGAATTTGTTGTTCGTTCATTTGTTTTAAACTTTGACCGCTTAAACAAATGGGTAAACAATTTCCGATTTGGCTGATTTTTTGCAGGAATGATCTATCAATGGAGATGTAAAAAATGGACGGTTCGGATTAACACAAAACGACCCGTGTGGGCCCCACAAGGTGATCCCTCATTTAACACTAAATGAAGAATCCCTTATTAGAAGGGCCCTCATCAAACTTGATATTTACAACATTTGGAGTGAAGATAACTCCCTCACACCATGCCTTGGCGGGGTGGGTGGGTGGTGAGAACAAGAGGGATGTGAATATGTTATAGGAGGAAGGAGACGGGGATGAATAATGTTTTTTTATAAAAAATATATATATATTTAAGTAAGAAATATTTATTTTATTAAAAAAAGAGCAATGCTTAGATTTTCATATTTGAGGATTAACATTGTCCTCGTAACTAATCAAATGAGTTTATATCTCAACTCTCTCTTCTCTCGTGATGAGTTTATTTGATTGACTATGAGGATAAGATTGGCTCACAAACATGAGAACTCAAACTTTATCCTTAAAAAAATAATTGAAATTTTTTTTAAGTGGTATATGCGCAAAAAGAAATTTCTGGGTGGTATATTTGCACATATTCAATAATTTGGGTGCTACTAGTGCAAAAAAGTCAAATAAAAATCCTTTGACAAATAGGACCAATAGGTCACGATGAGATGCCGCACCGTCGTACTTATATTTTCAATAAAAACTGACTTGGACCCTGGTTCTGGTTGTGGCAAGAAAAAAAGAAAAGAAGAAAACCCATATTTCTAAAGATTGTTCTTCCGAAACCGCATCAAACTACCGAACTGTTTCTTCGACCTCGAAAGAATCACAGAAATGGTGAGTAATCCTTTCAATATACTTTCCTCTTTCTCATTTGTTTTTCTTTCGATATATTAATCTCTCTCTTTCTAAAAATTTGGATATTCAATGGTAATTATAGAAAATTATAAATCATGATCACGTTATGGGAGCTATGGAGGAGGATTCGTTATTAGGGTTCTGATCGTGTGGATGATTATGAAATAGGGTTTAGCATCTATCCTGGATGCAGATTAGGGCTTAATTAGCTAAACCCTTCTTTGGTTTCCAAGAAAAAGCATGGGAGCTGAAGAAATTAACTTTCTTAATTAAAGGCTTCATATCGTGTGAAAATTTTCAGACTTTTCCGCTCATACGTGTCTAATGAACTCGGAGTTTAATTTTTTTTTATTGTTAAATTGTTAATGAGCTCTGGGTACTGGTTCTGGAGCAATTTTTATGTTTCCATTTCGATTCACTAAAACTAGGTATTTTACCTTTCATGTTTGAGTTGGGAATTGGGTGGTTTGTGTAATTTGTATGGAAATAATGGAATATTTGTATCTATCAAGGCATTTATGTTTGAATTTACAACTATGTACTTCGATTTCTAAATCTTCAAGGAAGAGTTAACTGTACATAGTTACAAATTGCTCGGTTTTCAGTCAAGCTTATGTATAAATTTGCATCAGGTCGCCCCTTTGATTGGAGGAATTGCTGTAGCTGCTGTTGCTTATGCTGGTAAATATGGCATTCAAGCTTGGCAGGCATTCAAGGCAAGACCACCTACAGCTAGACTGCGTAAATTTTATGAGGGTGGTTTTCAACCTACCATGACTCGGAGGGAAGCAGCTCTCATACTCGGAGTCAGGTACCACCTGGCCTCTTTTTTGCCGTCTGAATCTATATTGTGTTTCAAGTCGTGAAATTTGTATTGGAATAGAGTATGTGGTAGCAACTATGTTTAATGTACTTGATAGTTCTGAGGACACAGCGTTCTTTTCAAATGTTCCTTTACTAATATTTCCACAAATTTGGATATATTATTGGGGTCTGAAGTTTCTCAAACAATAGCAACTCTGCATCCATGATGTTTAGGATGGGATCCATGGATGAGGTTAGGGTTATACGACCCTTAGAATTAGTTAAGCCATGACTTGGCCTAGGTAGGTTTGATCCTGGGCCCAACTGATATTTAATTGGATGAACATGATTAAATCATTGTTAAAATCAAGCTTAGATCAGTCTGAAAGTATGGGTCAAATTATTTGTCAGGTTGCTAGTCTCTTACTCAAAGTGGTGGTATGAAACTGAGTGTTTCACTGCTTGAACCTTCACTGCAGCTCAGTCACGTGCAATAGATTTTAGGCTTAGCACAAAATTGGGCTGTGCTAGAGTTCTTCTCTGTGACACCTGAATAAACTCAACCTTAGTATTTAAACCAAGTACATGCCTCCCTTATTCTTTACAAAAAGTTTCTTGATTGGAGTAATTGTAAAAGACAGGAAGTTACGATTTCTCAAATGAAAAAATTAAATGGTAAAGTTAATATGTGCCATGCTTCTGACATCCTCTTAGAGGGCTATCGCTATAGTTACTAGCAGGGTTCCCATTATCAGTCTTCATTAGCTTAATGCCTTAAACTATATTAGTGTAAGCTCACTTGTTAAGTGAATGAGCCCAATTCTTGATCTTAAGCTTGTAGGTCATTCTTTTATCAATATATTGAATGAACTTGCCTCTACACCTTACATGAGCTGAGCCCTATTTCTATGGTTGGTCCTGCTCAATTAGAACAAGTCTCAAGCTGTAAGTCTGAGGCAAAGTACAAGCTGTAGGTTGCTGTTTTATAGTCTTATTGCAGTTGTCTGTTGTCCTCTATACCTGATGTATTTTATATCTATTTTCCTTAGGGAGAGTACACCCACGGACAAGGTTAGGGAAGCACATAGGAGGGTGATGGTAGCTAATCATCCAGATGCAGGGGGTAGCCATTACCTTGCATCTAAAATTAATGAAGCTAAAGATATCATGCTTGGGAGAACCAGGGGAAGCGGCTCTGCATTTTGATGGTACCAACTCGTTCTAATGCGCCAATGTTGTGAATGAGTTTTAGGAGTGTCATCTCTGTTACGGATTGATAATTTATGGTGTACATTGGTGGGGAATTTCTGTAGAAGTAAAACCATATTATAAGGATCCTATGATTGGACGCATTTTGGTTGTCTTGTATGTTTTTTTTTGGCCATGGTTGTCTTGTATGTTTAATTGCACGAATTTGCTGAGCATCAGGAAGAAGTTCGTTGGAAATATTTTGAGGTTCTCAACCCTTTTAAACCATGTCAAAAGTCAAACAATCAAACAGAACTTATTCTTTGGGAAATGCTAGTAATTCGTGTCATCCTGTGCTACCATGTTGTAGCATATATTCATACAAGATCATACTTATGTTATGGGGTTCAAAACTAATAAACTCACTCCTTGCAAGTTTTACTCAAACTTGGATTAAGAAACTAATCAAGAGGAATAACTGTTTAACACTCCACTGGCTTGAATTATTTTACAAATTTAATTGTAATCAATGAACTAGAGTATTGATTTTCACCGGAATACATTTGCCCTCTTTCTTCTTATTTTCAAGCCTTCATTTTCTTTTTATTTATTTATTTATTCAATTACACTCTAATTTTTTAGAAAATTAGGTTTAAACACCAAATTACAATAATTTTTTAACAAAACTGCAAGGGACTTGCAATTATTGTAAAAATCGCTGTCATGAACTAAGCTTTCCTCCACTTTAAATGACCTCTTCAAGCTCCCAAAAGAGTTTGGTTGTTTGGTTACCGGGTTAGCAAGAGCAGTTCGTATTTGGTTGTTTGTTTAAACTGAGTTATGTTAAAAACAGAAAAACACATATAATATTATATTAGACTTGCATCAACATGAAAAGAATGAGTGAGAATCTTTAACAGTCAGTACCAAGTATTATCCGTATTCGTGGTGTATGTCCCCACAGAAACTGTATTTTGCAATTTTTTTTTTTTTTCGGTCTTAAGCACCCACAGACATACTTGGCCTTGGGTTGTTTCACAGTTCAATACAAAAGATCATAAAGGGGTCGTCAAACCCACAAAAAGCAAACAACTCAATGGTAGGAGGCCATTGATTTGATTATTTGCTGCCAAGTCCAACATACTTGAGGGATGGCTAGTGAGAGTAACCATATCAGCAGAAAAAAGTAAAAAAGAAATCTTGTAAATTGTGGCATCATTGGTATTTCTTCGCAGCAGCTATCTCAAAAGTGTTAATCCTCCAAAACTTTTGGATCTCTCATCTTTCATGCTCCGCCGAGCAGAGGAGCAACCTGTGGTATTTACATCCGAATCTTAAACTGAAAAAACTAGTATATCAGAAACGACGTGTCACTCATGTGGGAGAATCAGCATTTGGTTAAATCACTTCTGAATTGCCTTCCGATGGAGTTGGAGTTATATCTATATCCATTTCTTTGACAACTGGACCTTGAGGGCTTCCAAAAAGAGCGGTAAATATCTCTCTATGGCATTTATCACAGAAATACAAGTAGGAGAAGTGGCCTTCGTTTGGGAGCTTATGCACATAAGCTCCGGGTAAAACCCGCGCTATATAGTCAGTTACTGCTGGTGGAACTACCTCATCATCCATTCCCTGCTCAGCATTCATTAGAAAGATATCATCAGTAAAATCTCAAGCAAAGTCAAAGTGATTTTTTATGCATTATGAATCTGATGAATTCTTTGTCCTTGGTTGGGAACTTTGGGGACTGAAAACATGTCCTACTGATTCACGTTGAGAGCATGAATGTATATACTCTTCAGAAAGCAGCACACAGGAAGAATATGCATTTCTAAATATAATGATGGACAATGAATTTATAACCAACCCCCCAGAAACCAACGGAATTCATAATTAAAGTAATCGTCAGAAGATTCATACCAGGGGAACACTAGAGCAGTGAACATTAAAACACATAACTAAACAATAAGGAGGAAGAAATGTATGCACAAACCTGCCATATGTGTATCTGGCCTAGAAATCCAGTCAGTTCGCATTCTGCTTCACTGTAGATGGACCTGAGCCAAGGAAGAATTCCTCTTCGTTGACACTTTTTCTGCACCTGAAGATCTGCTACACTAAAACCCCACTTTGATACTTGTAGCACAGCTTCCTCTATGAAGGGTTTGGTACTCCCCTGGCGGATTGACTCCTCCACATCCCTTTGTAAATATTCTTCAATTATTGGCTCTTCAATTAGAATATCATCCTGTACATGTGAATATTATGGAAGTTGAAATCATGTGGACTCAACCGGGCGTGCACAAGGTGGTCTATGAGTACAGGTCTCAAATATGAAATGAAAATAACTTCTACTCTCCCAAAGGCAGAAAAGCAATCTCATCAACACAAAAAATCCCTGGCATGTAATGATCATGCATTACTAATAAAGACAAATCTTTATAAAAAGCTGGTAGTAATTCCATCTCAGTTCCCCGATTCAAAAAAGAAGGGAAAAAGGTTTAAATCTTGCAGAGTATTTCAAGATGACAATGAACTCACCTTCTTCCCCAGTGAGAGAGACAACCACTTATCAATTCTGTCATGCTTTCCTGACAGGAAACTTCGGCGATAAAAAGAGGAGAGAAACTTTGGAAATCTACGAGCTAAAAAATACATCGCTTTCCTTCTTAGAACCCATGGTTCCCAAGTTCTTTTCATCTCTTCCTTAGTCATGCCCGGCTCATAGGGATTAATTATTGGGGCCACCATGGCTGCACCTGCAAGTTCTCACAAGATTCATAAAAAAATAAGTTATGTCTTATAAATTTTTAGAATAAGAGGTGAGAGTAAAAGCTTAGGAAACCAAACGATTTACACAAAATTATGCTGATCATGTGCAGGACCCAAGCAGTAATTAAATCACTACCACGAAGTTGTAGGAAATAAATATACCTGCAACTCTGTCGGGAATGTATCTGAGAGCAGCCCAAGCATGCATGGCTCCACCTGAGTGGCCCATCACCCAGAACTTGTCATCAACACCAATAGAATTGGCTAGATACAGCATATCCAATGCTGACGAATTAAGATCCCTGCTGGGATGAGGATCACTCTCCCCAAAACCAGGAAGATCATATGTGACCAAGCGGATACCGAAGTCTTCAAGCAATGATATTTTAATTCCTGGTATACCTTTTGACAAAAAAAGAGAAAGATTTGGGGGGAAAAGGGAGTCAGTTTCATATAATTATCATCAAGAGCATACATTATGGTCCCAAGATTATTACCACCTCAATTAAAATTTTACCTGCAAGCCGGGATGAAAGAAAAGAATGTGGAGCAATCAGTGAAAATCGACTGCTCTTAGCTGGGACACCTTGCTCATGATAAGCCAATCGTCTCCCATCAGGAAGTAGTACATGTCTAGCACATGGAGGATGTATTTGCACTTTCTTCACTGGTCGAACCAAGCTGTCATGATTGGTATTTAAATTCACAGCTGCACATGTTTAGCAATGTATACAAAACATATCAAGCTTATACCATGAAGGAAGAAGAGTGTATAGTGCAGTAAAATTCAAGTCTTGGAGTTCCCACTCACGTGTCATAGTTCATAGAAAAACATTGACCAATCTAAAACAACTGTTCCAGGACAGTAGAATATTAAAATAGAATTTAAAATACAGCACAGCAGATTAAATTCTAAAGATAAAGATATCCTGGGTGTTAATGAACAAGAACATCTGACATAGTCCTCCAATTACAACTGAAGATTAAGCCAACAGAACTAGCTGTCTATCTACAATTGGAGTAACTGGGTTTCATGTATAATCTAACCATACTTTTTTGAACATCAAAATGGTGCTGACTGCAACTACTGCAAATATTATCAAATATTTGACAGACAAAAACTAGAACCCAATATACCTGCAAGTGCAAGAATGAAAACAAAGAGTATCACTGGCCAAGCGTGAGCCGGATCACGATCCTCCGGCAAAAACTCGTTCAAGTAACTCAGTTTCGCCGAGGCTTTGGCGCACGGCTTCCGCAGCTTCCGCACCACGTACGAATCCTCTGTTAGGAGGCTCTGCTGCACAATGTCCCTGCAGCCTCTGCCCAAATCTAGCAGTATCTCACCCCAAGCGATCGCGAAGCCCTTCACCTGATCCTTGAAGCTCTCGGATTGCTCCAATTCGTGGCTTGGCGACTCGCCGGAGACGTATCCGGCCGTTCTCGCTTCAAACGACGCCGTCGAGATTTCGAAAGGATCGGCGGCGGTGTACCGTATCCCTGTGTCGCCCACCAGACTCGCTAGCTCGTCCCGCCACGTGTTCGATCCTCCTCTTACCTCCGACATTTTCACTGAAAAATCGCAGTCTATTAGGAGAGCTAGCTCAGAATCATTGACAAGCTTCAATGGAGTTGAGCACGAGAGAGAAAGCTATATGCTTACACACACACATATATAATATGAGAGAGAGAGAGAGAGAGCTGCTTGCACAGGTAATAATGTCAAAAACTGCAACTTTTCAAGCGTGACATTCAAGCTGGTTTTGTTTAATCCCAATTCTATTTTATCAAAAAAAAAAAACAAAACAAAAGGAAAAACCAAACCGACCACAATTCAAACGAATCGAAACCAACACAAAAAAAAATGCTTAGATTAAAAAGAAAAAGCCAAAAGCACCTCTGCTGCGTTATCTTTTACTTTCCGACACTGAAACCGTTGGTTCTCTCTGAAACTCTGATCTGAATCGCACATATATAGCATTCAACTTTTCATTGAAATTGACTTATTGACTTCTCTTCCTTCCTTCGCCATCACTGGTCCTCTACAAGCTCTTCTTTCATTTCATTGCTTGAAGTTGAAGACGAGGCCGACGAGCGGTTTGATGAGCTCGCTTTTGGATGTGAAGGGGCATGGACGGTTCGGATCTGTCCACGTCACCAACTGCTGCGCCGTGCGTTTAACGGCTGGCAACCGGTTCGGCCGGTGCATGTCGCGCGGTCGTGTGCGCAGTGTCTACCTGTAATTGCCGGTTCGGTGTACGACGCTGAAGTGAAGGCTGGCGCATGTAATTCAGTAAAGAGTGAGTAATATACGGTGGGTGGCTGTGTGTGTGCGCATGTGACCCGGGAATGTCCTTTTAAAATTATTTTATTTTATTCTTTCTAAGTAAGCTTTATTCAGGTTTGGTTAATGTACGCTGAGGTGTACTTTTACTTTCAATCTCCACCGTTGGTTGTAGTCAATGTATAGTGTTCCTCCATTTGTAGTCCGATCGAACGGTGAGGAATGGATTGTGTAGTGGTTCGCGATGACGTGGAGCTGAGAGTGGTTGTTTGTCTTTCGCACCACTAAAGGGTTTCTTGCTAAATAAATAGAATTATAGGGACGAGAATTGTGGTCCCTGGTGGCCCAATCAGGGTAATATCAGTAATATTAACCAAAAGCAATGGCAAACTCATAACAACCCTAGCCACATCGCCATCTTGTTCAATACGGTGCGTTTCAGCTCTCAACTTCTTCGCGCGCGCCGCTGAAGCGCGACTCTGTGGTGGATATATTTAAAGCTTCTGGTTTTGAATGCATGCAAGGTGTTTGATGAAAGTTCCCTAAAGTTGCTTTTCTAGCTGCCATGGCTAGTGAGACGGTTGGTCAAGATCAGCGCCAACGCACTTTGCAGGCATTGGAGCGAAGGTTCGAAGCCGAACAGCTTTTACAGCAAAAGAAGAGTGTAAAGAGACCAAGGACCGATGAAGCTGTAAAAGAACCGCGTATCGCAAACTCTTCGGCTGCTAATTCTTCAGAAAATCTAGCCAATGCATCATTATCCACAACCATATCCAAGAAAGGTTTTCACTGCAAATCTCAGCTTCGATTTCACTCCTATTTTTTTGTTATTTTGTGCATTTATTCGAATTTACTTAATTGTTGTTCCTCTTTCAGGAGCTTTTACATTTTCGGGTTATGTTAATTCACAAGGTACTATTTCAGTTTTCTGCATGTAAGCTTCTGTTAATCTAATATGAGAAAATAGGATTGAATTGATTGCGTGAATTTGTTGCGTTGTACTTGTAATTCTATACGCAGATATTGACGAAAGTGGTCCAACATATGCAAAACTCTCTCAACCTGTACATGAGAATCTGCTGGCAACCAGTGTTGAGGTACTTACTTTTGCTTTTGTGATTGAAGCAATTTTTGCTTTTAACTTGTTGGCTCAGCATCTGCCTTGCAAAATGCAGGTCTCTGGTAGAAAAGAAAGCAAAGTAGACAACGTTTTGCACGAGCTTCTTCAGAGTGGTGATTCGGCTCAGAAGTACATGCAGGGATCCAGAAGCAAGAGAATTGACAATTGGGTCCTCCTCGATAATTACGTGCAAGGAGGGCGCGGTGTTTTGACCGGCTCCCGCGCCAGGGCGTTGAAGATTCATTCAAAGCGCTCTAAAAAGCACATGTCAATGAAACAACAAAAAAAGAATGGAACATTTGATTTGCCTCAAGATTTCCATAAGTGAGTTTAGTATATGGTGCCATTTGTGATATTTTTGTGTGTGGTATTGCTTCCTTATGAGTAATTAATTTTCTTGTCATTCATTTCGAGCAATTAGGCTTGAATGAAACAACAGTCACAAGCTTAAGGTTTCAACTGGAATGGCTTGTTTAACTGTTGATCATCACATCATTCCTTTTTAAGTAGCTGGAGAAGTTTGTTAAACGTTAGAGCGAACAAATCTTTAGCCAATATTTTGTAATTGTATCAATCACATGTATTACAATTACAACTACAGGCTGATTGTAGGCATGAGTTTAGGCTTAGATTATATTCTTCCATGCTTACAATTACAATTTCAGATGTATAGAATTAATCAAATCTTCCAGATGTATTTTGTGATTGACAATAATATTTAAACAATTTCACAACTTTTTGTTTTATTTTTCCTTCTACTTTCAATGGTTTGCTCTAATACTTGCTTTTGTTTGAATTACAGATTTGATAAATTTAAGCCAATGCATGAAATGTGGAAAGGCTATATTACGCAACTTCTTAAAACTACAGGGTGAGAATGTCTTGTTCTTCTCCAATATCACATTTATGCACTTTTTCATTCTTAATGGTTACTCTTTCTTTCTTTCATAAGCATCTTAGTTTCAGGGGGATATATGCTTGGCATCTGTTTGGCCTTTGATGATGTAACCATAATTTCAATTAATATTGCAGGAAAAGTCAGCTGGCTCAGTGTCTTCTTAGTGCAGATCTACATGGTGCTATTATTTCAGGTCATATATACTTATTTCTTAATTCATATCATTAAGAGTACCCATGAAGACTATAGCTATTTACTTGCTAAGAAAGTAAACTTTATGGATATACGTTTGTAAACCCACCTCTAATCAGCCTTTGAACTAGCCATATCATGAACTCTTAGGGCACCACATGTAGAGGACCTATGTGCCATGACTGGTCAAAGTGCCAACATGTCCAAACGTCACAAAATTGGAAATTTATAGGAAGGATTTATTTATAGGACTCTAGCCCTACCCATTGAGTTAATTTTGTTCTTTTGATCTTATATGAATGGCTTGAGGATATATTCTTCTGTATTAACTTTGTGGCAATGGCTTGTTGAAAGGCTGACCTGCTATTTGAACTTTCTGGACTGATTCTTGAATAGCCTTAGCATGTGCAGTTGGCAATGTCAATCCCGCCTTCCCCTTAAGTACTTACAGTTTCTTCTCTATTTTCTGGCAGTTGCCGACTGTAAAGTAACTTCCTTCACTGGAGTGAGTGGCATCATGATTCGTGAAACAGCAGAAACATTTGGGATAATTACACAAGATGACAAATTTCGAGGTAATTCAGCTTCTGATTCAAACTTTAAATTGATTTATGCATTACGGTTGGATTTTGTGCTTTAAAAGAACCTGGCAGTTTTATGCTTGATAATAAGTATTTCAGTTTTCAAGTCATGGCTTGCAGTTTCTTATCGAGTTTCTTTGTGAGCTGTAAATGTAAACAGTATCTGAAAGTGTGGTTGAAGTGATTTTATATTATTTATTAAATGATGAATGATTGCTTCTCCTCGCATACTTTGATTAAATATTGGAAATACTGATGGTTTATTTCATTTTTCTGTTTGGGGCTTATTTGCAGTGGTGCCCAAAAGGTTTTCTGTTTTTATATTTCAAGTTGATCGCTGGAAGATTACCTTGCATGGGGACAAACTCACTTCAAGATTATAATTATTTCATCTCAGGTGATCTTCTTCACCTTATTTATATTTTGAGCTCAAGAATTGGCCGCGTTGTATCCTTCTGGGGCATCATTGACTTCTATTGATTACCGCCTTAAAATCACTTGTTTGATAATGAATCAACTTTATTACAATTGATTTTGTTTTCATATTCCAGATACTGAGATAACTTTATTGCCAGATTCCAACCATGCTAAACTGCAGAACAATCAGACTTTCAAGTTATGTCGTCGACAATCACATCAGACATTCAGTCGAGACAAATTCTGCAGAAATGTCGAGTTTATAGGTGAAGAGTTGAGTAAAGATGCCTTATTTAATTTTACGAAGACGGTGCTCTCTAGGGTGGTTGGTTGATTTGGAAATGTTGGTTAGCGGATGACAGCTGAGACGGCTTTTGGCATTAACATTCAGAAAGAGGATTGATCAGGACAGGAAGGAGACTGGACTCTTGCAGGTGCTAGGTGTTCTTCAATATGCCGCTATATGATTCATTGTCATTAAATACAAAATGAGAATCAGCACTGCTGTTTATTAAGATCATAGTTTAAGACATCTATGCAATCTATTTTATTAAAAAAAGCACATGTATGGCATCCTCGTTTCAGAAACAATAATGCTATTTGTTCATTTTTTGAACTGCATCTCTAATAGACACGAGAGATTCACCTCTATTAGAGAGGGTAGCTACAATGTGGTTGAAAAATATGGGCTCTATACTTCAGAACATATACGAGAAATTGATAATTGCAAGTTCCATAGAAGCTGAAAATGAAGATATAGAGTAATTGCATATAAATATCTTTGCTTGTGCAAAACATCTCGAGTCAATAAAAAAGACATGACAAAATCAGTAATCTTCGTGATCACGAAAGATTCTTCTTGACATTGTATAAAATCACAAAGCAAGGGAGCACAGCCTCCAAATTGAAAACCACGAGCTCTTTGGATTCACCAAACTGATCCCCACTCCATTCCATCACAGAATCAAAACCACCCTCTTCGTTGTCCATGAGCCTATCTGCATGGTAATGAGCAATGCGACCTGCAATCACTCTGCACACCACAATAGCCTTCCTCGTGCACACCCTTTTGGCCAAGCATTCACTGGTCACCTTCTCATGTGCCCTCCAACTGTTGTCGAAAAACGACACCGTCCCGTCTTCAGTGCAAAACTCCAAAGCTATCATTCTGCAGACTTGGCAGCATTTCCTTTGACAAATGGTGGAGACCCCATTGTTCCCTAAAGAACAAGTGATAATGGCACCATGGAATTGCAATAGCTCGTTCCCATCAACCACCAACCTCTCCATCTTCTTAACAATACGACCCTTTTCATACTTGGATTTGATCATCTCCCTATACTCTTCAAAACCATGAAAAACATCCAAACTATGGTTCACCCTCAACACCTTCTCAATCGTGAGGCCCATTTCACCAGCCCATCCAGATCGGATAATGGACTCCACAACACCAATTGATGGGTCTCCCCCAACAAGTTCCGGGACCACGTTAATGGGCTTTGGGGTTTTGTTGGATCGATTTGCAATTGCAGATGTAGATGTTGACGAAGAAGAAGAGCCTGCATGTGGATGATGGGGTTTTTTCTTGTTGGCTTTTGAAGGCACTTCCTTCATGACATGTGATTTTGAAGGCATTTCCTCCTTGACATGTGGTTTTGAAGGCTCTTCCTTCTTGACATGTGGTTTGGAATCTTTTGGTGTTGGAGAATGAGAAGGGGGTTTTGGGTCTTTGTCTTTTGGCTTGGGTTTGAAACAAGTGATGGTGGCGCTTGGATGGCACACCAAAGCTGCCAGAGAAGCTGCTATTAGGCACTTTTCCACCATGGCTATGCTAATTTCTCTGTGAGAGTATGTGTAAGAGTGGACCCTATTGCAGTTTTGCAAAGTGTATATCAAAAATGAGAAACTCATAATCCAAAACTTTGGCCCATAATTACGTGAACTTCAAGGCAAAATAGGAAATTCGCTCATGTAAATTGCTTAAATTGTGCGTGCCAGACTGCCAATATTAAACGCTTGCATGGTTTAAATCTTCTGGGCGATTATTTCTTCTTATGGTCACCCAGAAAATCGCATGTCTATATATCACTATATGGTATGTGTCAAACCATGAATGGGCCTTGCTTTTGGACAAATCAGGGCCAAGGCTTGGATCAAAGTCCATCAGCCCAAATCCAAAAGTGAGTTTACCCTGCATTGCAAAAATAGGAAAAATAAAGAGTTATTTATATGAGGGGGGCTATTCACACCACCCTAATCTACTAAGTTGACCACCCCACTTAAATTTTTACCCCTTTGTGCCCATTTTGCCCCTGCATTAAAAAAAAAAAAACCATCCCCCCTTTGGCCGGCCACCCCTCCCCGCCGCCGCGGAGCTTCACGACGTCGATTAGCCGCGCATGATGGTCAGATGAACAAGGGAAGACCATGGTTGGACTCGCCGTGACCTGGGGAACAAAACCCAAGTGGTCCGGCGTCTCAACTCNGGTTGCGCCAGCGGCGGGGAGGGGTGGCCGGCCAAAGTGGAGATGGTTTTTTTTTTTTAATGCAGGGGCAAAATGGGCACAAAGGGGTAAAAATTTAAGTGGGGTGGTCAACTTAGTGGATTAGGGTGGTGTGAATAGCGCCCCCTATTTATATTTACACCCCTGAGATTTATTATTTTTTCACGTATATTTTTTTTAAATTTCAAAAATTACACATGCACTTCCTGAGGTTTCAAAACTGTTGCATATAACTTCATGCAAGAAAAAACAATAAATAAACAAAGAAGAAAATATTTGTATTGATATTGGACCTTACATCTTGACTAATTTTATTAGGCCATTTTACCCTTTAGCAAGCCTTTCAACATACTTTCTCATCATTTTTCGTCTCACTGTAGGGTATATGTAATAGTTTTGAAACCTTATAGGGTGTATGTGTAATTTTTAAAACCTAATAAATGTATGTGAAAAGATGATAAACCTCATTTGGTATAAGTGTAAATAACTCAAAAAATAAATGCTAAATTACGTGGCCTCCAGCCCTGCTTTTGGAAGTTGGAACTCAGAGCTTTTCTATCAACAACTAATTGCACAAGTTTCTCGTCATCATTTCACCAGCTCCGATTAGAAAGAAAGCAGCTTCTAATGCCATAATTCATAAACAAATTGACAATGCAGCAGAACAGAGCAGAGCAGGCTAACATGAACGCAGAGTCATGCATAGAAATCCTTCTTGCCATATTTTTTCCACCATTGGGTGTCATCCTTCGCTATGGCTTTGGGGTAATGTGCTCCTTTAATTCAATTCCTGCTTTGTTTGTGTGTTTTGGTTTTGGGGTTTAATTGCAAACACCACTTGTTTGTGAAATTGCAGCCGGAGTTTTGGATCTGCTTGTTGTTGACATTGTTGGGGTATATTCCAGGAATTTTGTATGCCGTTTACGTGTTAGTTAGATGATTAGCTTTTTCTATTTGTTCATGAAATTGCCTTTGTTTTTTATATCTTATATGTTCTGATTTTCTGTTTGTGTGATGTGACAGATATGTTTTGAGATCTCTGTCTTTGCTTTTGTCATTTTTAATAGTTCCATTTTTGCTTTTGTATTTTCCCTGGTACTTAATCTTATCACATGGTTATCATAATTTTATATAGATCATTCTCAGCTCACAAATCACTTAGATATTTTATTATGCATGAAAAGGTTGAGCAATTCTTTGGTGCTGAAATACAAAATGCGAAATGTGAGAGAGCATACCAATTTCGTAAACTTCATTTCGCATTAGAGGATTCTATTGGAATGATCTGGCTTAGAGTTCATTGTTTGATTTGATTGTTTAATTTTGATGAAAAGCTCATATAAAAAGAGGCCGAAAGTAGCTTCATAAACAGGTCATATGACCAAGATGGCCCATATAATTTGTTAACATTGCATGGCCCACAAGAGGCCTTAGGGTCTAATTACACCCAGAAACTATCAAACACAATCAAGTTTTAATGAAATCTTAGTGAGAATTATATTTCACTTCAAAATGACTATTCAAAAAGTATATTAAAAAAAAACAAAAAACAAGTGGAGACCAGTCATTGGCTTTCAAGATGGAAGCCAGTCCCCTATGGTTGGCCTCCTGGTTTTAGTTTTGTTTATTGTATCCTTTAAAGAAATAATAAAGTTAAATTCTTTTAAGGGTGTTTTAAGAATAGCTAGGGTGTATAGAGTCAAATTTAAAGTATTTAAATTGAAATTTAGATGTGAAGAAAATGTGACTTTCATGGCTTTGATGGGTCAAGAAGTAGGACCTTATTAGTAACTGAGTGTTGATAAACTTTTTGAGTAAGAATAGAATCATCTATGAATATTTATTTACTTTATATTCTATGAATAATTTTCATGTTATCCTTTTTACTCTTCTGCTGTTATTAATGCAAATGCAAGTCTGTGAATTAAGCAAGGCATTATATATATGATCCATTGCAATTTGAGAAATGGTCTACATTTAGAGACAAAGATCCTTCTCTCTTTTTGATAATCGTAGAAGCAACAAATTAATTGGATGCTATATATGAACAGTAACTATGATATTGATGGCCAAGTTGTGGACCAGTAGGTGTTAAGCATGCTCTCATCAATGAAGTCTACAACAACCAATCCCAAAGCTATATTATCCAATCCACTTTCGGCAATGAGTGTGACTTTGCCTTGCTTAATTTTAAAGCTTTTAAGGGGATAAGGTATTGCTTATCCTGTTATTTTTAGATGTCTTCTTGTTCAAGGAAATGATCAAAATTATAAGCCAGCAATATACCAACTTGCTTTCTTTGCAAACAAAGCAAAGAGGCTTATTAGTTAACATATGAAGGCATCCTAGCTCCTCCATTCTTTTGCACTCTTTTATCAATGCAGTTGACATGCACAATACTCTTAATATGATTGGTTCTGCAGAAAGAACTTTTTCCTTTACAACACACACACACATTTCTCCTTAACAACTGCACTGGCTTGACAAATTAAGCCAGAGGCATTTTTCTCCATAAAAGGGTTGAGTACATAAATAATTGCAAGTACAAATCGGTTCGGCTATATTTGTGTTTTGATGGATCATTGGTGTAATGGAGAGTATCGATCATTCATCTACACATACGTAAATAACTTTTAACGGTTGATTGAAGTGAATCTCACCATAATATTCATATTAACAAAGAATTGTCAATCAATCACACGTGCATGGACAACTGTTGGGGTTCAAAGGATAATACTACTATCAATTATTTATGTATGTGTGCAAAAAATGACTATGAACTATTGATTTCGCCACACAATTTACATTATTTAACGACCGTTAATTTCATTCCAAAAAACAAAATGACTGCTAATGACCTACGTGCATGGATGACTAGGGCTGGGTCGATGTCGGTAATCAATCCGACATACCAAGACCAACGACCAAACCAACAGAAGGCGAAAGGCACAAAAGGGACCGCCATCAAATCGACAACCTTCGGTTATTGACTTTTCATGTTTAGGTGGGTTTGGTTGACGGTATTTGGTGGTGTAGTTAGGCTTTACGGTATTTTGCGGGGGGTGGTAGTCGGACCGTTTCCAATCCTGATCGTGGCAATGTGGTTCGGTTATACATCCGAAACCAATGAAGGAGGAACAATTACCGAATCAATCAATTCGAATTGGGTCGGTGATCGATAAAATTCAATCTGTCGGCATTTTTTGCCAGCCCTAGGATGACTGCTTAGCATAGCTCTTGGTGTAAGTTGCACAAAGACCTCACTCATTAATAATCATTACTACTGTTCTGTAACCCCGAGTAAGGGGCTTTAGCACATGTCTTGGTTTTAAATAGGACCATGAGGTCCATGGCACACTTAAACTCATGTCTCATCAGTCATTACATATTGGTTGCAGCCGTTGCATTGACCCACTATGAGTCCTAAGTCAAGGGGAAGTTGAGAAAGTTCCAAGGTAAGTTAGGGGATCAACATAACTGCGATATGCACATTGGCTAGTTGGTTTAAACTTTAACGTCTCCATTGGAATCCAAAGTCATAAAGAAAACTAGAAAACAAAGCCCAAGTCTGTCCCAACGCTTGTGTAAAGTTGTAAACCAGCTGTAAGAGGTAGATATATCAAGGATGCTTAATTTAATGAACCAACTATTATTCGATGAACCAAATTTAAAACATGGGAATCGAGAAAAACCCACCAACTCTATATCATTTAGTATAGCTTGAAAGTCTGAAACTTTTAATATTCCAGTGATTATGAGTTCCTAACAGTATTCAAAGATAAGATCTTTGTTAGCATGCGCATTGTCAATTGTTCAAATTTTAAAACTTTGTTATGACGTTCACACTTAACAATCACTAATAATCATGTGTAGTATATGGTTGACGTTACTATTTTCTATTAAAAAATTTCAAGTGATTATGAATCTCTAACTGTATTAAAATGAAGAACTTTGTCGGTGATAATTAAAATTTTATCATAATTTACAATTAACGATTCAATTATCTGTATACATATGTATAATTATTCACGTTACCATTTTTTTATGTTATATTATAAAACGTACCTAAGATTCGTTCGCACCTAAACAACTAAAAAACAAAGGAAGTTAGTAACTAACACTAACGCATAGGCAGACCCTAATAGAAACAAATTCATGGGGATTAGTTTATTAAGATGGAGCACCGAGCACCCTATATAATTAGCAAATTACACATTTGTTTTTGGATGTTGGAACTTGGACGAGCAAATCGAGCAGTGGGCAGTGAGCTTGCTCTTCACCCAAAAAAAGTGGGCAGCTGTAGAGATCATCAATCCATCAATCACGTAGGTAGACCCACCACCATACCCAATGACCCATGTGATTGGGAGCGCGTGAGAGAGCGCGTGGATTAGTAGGCACGTAGCATCAAAAACATCTGTGGTAGCCAATTGGTTGGCCCATTGCTTTCCTCTGTTTTTTTTTTTTGCTCACTCCCTCTACTGACAAAAAACAAAGACGAAGAGAAAGAGTCTTACACTCACTTGGGAGGTGGGCACAGAAGCAGCTGCTGAAGAAGCTCTACCAAACCCTCCCCATTGCTGCAACACAAGACAAACCAAGCACCAGACCCTTCCTCTTCCTTCTCAAAGCTCAAAACTAGGGTTTTCTGTTCTGCCATTTTCAAAGACTCTTCCTTCCTTCCTATCTAGTTAGTGCTAGCTAGCCAACCAGACCTATAGCCACCTGGGCCAGACACAGAGATCTTTCTGGTAAGCCCAAACGTTGTCGTTCTCATTGTTATACGTTTCCCTTTTTATATCACCCTCTCTTTTAACTTGGTGTTACTCTTTGTTTTTGGTTCTATTAAAAATATGATATTTTTGTTGTTGGTGTAACTGGTTTTTGTTTTAGACACTGTCAATTTCTGGGTTCTGCTCCTTTTAGTTTGTTCTTGTGGAATCTTTTGTTTTTTCGTTTTCTTTTTCTAATTTGAATGTCTGGGGAATTCGTGCTTTTGAGTTTTGAATGAAAATGGTGGTTGGTGGTTGAGCAGAAGGGCTCTTATTTTGCAATCTCTGTTTCCAATGCAACCTCTGGTTTCGAAGGGTTAGCAGAGAAGAAGAGCTGAAGTTTCTTCTTCTTCTGTTTTTTTTTTTTTTTTTGGGTACAAAGTTTCTTTCTTTTCAAGTTTTGTTTTTTAAGTATTTTGGCTTAACGAAAAAGATATTTTCTTTTTTCCAATTTTGCTAAGCATAAAGTTCTATTTCCACAGTCTCTCTTTAAGCTATTCATGTGCTAGTTTACTATAGATCTGTGTTATGAACCCAGTGTTCCATAGATCTAAGCGTTTCAATGTATATGTATTGGTTCTGTGGTACATGCATTTCATTTTAGTATCTATCCCAGTGGGGTAATTTAGGAACATTGAAGAACACCAATTTTATTTGCTTGTATTGATGCATGTCCAAAAATATTTTGCTATTGTTTGAATAAGAAAAATTGGGTTTCATCAAATCAAATAAACAGCAATAGGGCTCATTTGTGCTCTGCTAGGTCAAATATGCCCACAATCAATTAGTTATTAACAAAAAAACCCTGTTTGTATCATGAGCCTTTATGAAAATAAAAAATTATAAAAGGGCCATCCTACCTGGCTGTTGTTGTCATTTCCTAGTTCCTGTTGGCCCATTGTGTCTTCAATAAGTACCGAGTAAAAAGGAGGGAAAAGGGGAAAGGAAATTGGAAAGGTTGAGACAGTTTGCTTAATGATACTCAATGAATCTTGCAGGTGCAGCTTTTCTTTATTTTTCTTTTGAATATTTTTGGCTTTGGGTTGGTGGTAGTGGTGGTAGTTTCTATGGACTTTCTTTTAAGGCAGGTGTGTTGTTTGTTTGTTTGTTAGGTTTTGTGTTAAATACGGATCTAAGGTGGCCATCCTTTATGAACCCTTGTGTTTTTGTACATATATATGAGATTCTCTTTTATGGTTCTCTCTCAGCCAAAGATTTCTCTGAACTGCTGCAGGTGTTGTGGGTCAGGGGCATTAGAAAAGGAAGCAGTACTGTTACCAAATAGATATAGAAGATGCAGACACCGAAAGCAAAGTAAGATTAACATTTAATTGGTGTTTTTATAGGAAGATCAACACTAGTTTGCATAATTTTGTATTGTTCTAATACTCTCTATTAGTCTTCAAATTCTTTGTCTTTATATTTAAATTTAGGAACATTGGGTAAAATTTAACTGCTGATATATAAGTGGTATTTCCCAGAATCACCAAAATTAAAATGCTGAATTATGAGTTATAATGTTGTAAAAATGTAATTTTTCCCTACCTGAATTAAATCTCTCTTTTTGTATCTGAAAAGTAAGTTGGACAAATCTAAAGAGGGATTGCTTGGAAAATGTTGGTTATGTGCTACTATGCGGCCTATCCCTGTGGGGATGAAACTGCTATGGAATATGGTTGTCATTTTCTGTTATATCTAAGAGAAAGCTCGCCAAATGCTTGTGGAACTTGTGCTTTATTGGGCACTGATATGGTGCATGAGTGTGTCCACTTGAAACAAAATTGTATTAGCATCTAACAAGTTTCCTAGTTTAGCCCTCATAATATGATTTCTGAAAGTAGAAATTACGGAAAATATCATTTTTGTTCTTGATGAATGTTTGGCATCAGTTGTTGCAAATATCCTCTACTTTTAAATTTCAATGCATGCCTTCTAATGTTTAACTGCCTTTCCTACTTGAGAACAGAACTGGCTCTTTGGAAGTTCCTCAAAGGAAATCTCCAGCAACACCTCGAAAACTCAAGACACCTGGATCAGATCCTGATTCAGTATCCTCTCCAAATATGGCAACTAGGACCCCAAAAGACAGAAGTCCAAAAGTCATTGAACGCAGGTCTCCGCGAAGTCCAGTAGCTGAGGTATTCCCTGATAACTAATGATAATGAGTAACCATTAGCTAATGCATGATCATCTAGCCTTCTTTTTTTAAATTCGAAAAAAATTGCAGTTTCTCTTGTGCATTATTATTTTAGTAGTTGCTTGCTCATGTATTGTCCCATTTTCTGGTATTGAGCTTCAGAAGAAGAACCCAAAAAGAGTGTCAGAATTGGAATCACAACTTGCTAAGCTACAAGAAGATCTGAAGAGGGCAAAGGACCAGTTGAACTCATCTGAGACATTGAAGAGGCGATCCCAGCAGGAGGTGGAAGAAGCCAAGAACCAGCTAAAAGCCATGTCTGCAAAGCTTGAAGAATCCCGGCAGCAACTGATGGATATTTCAGCTTCTGAAGATGCTCGTGTTCAAGAGCTCCGTGAAATTTCTCAGGATCGAGATAGAGCATGGGAATTTGAACTTGAGGCTGTCCAGAAGCAGCGTTCAATGGATTCGACTGCCTTGGCTTCTGCAATAAATGAAATTCAGAAGCTAAAGAGTCAGCTGGAAAGGGTGGCTGAGTCTGAATCCAACCAGAGCAGGTATGCAGAGTCAGCACATGCTGAGATCCATACCTTGAGAATGGAACTTTCTGAAACTCTCTCCCTGGTTGAGAAATTGAAAACTAAGCTCAATGATTGCAAAGAATCTGAATCCCAGACCCTTGAAGTTATAAAAAGTACTCGTATGCAATTGGAAACAGCAAATGCAACCATAGAAATGCTCCAATCAGATGGGATCAAAGCCACAGAGTCTTACAACTCCTTATCAGTGGAGTTGGAGCAATCCAAAGCTCGAGTTAAATCACTGGAGGGTCTTGTAAGCGAACTCCAGGCAGAACTGACTAATAGTAACAGCAATTGTTTGGTTAACTCTGCAGGCAATACAAAACTTGTTCAGGAAGATGAAAAAAATGAAGGAACAAAAGAGTTAAAAGCTGAGCTAAATTCTTTGAAATCTGAAGTGGGTCAATTAAGATCTGCATTAGAAGCAGCTGAGATGAGGTACCAGGAAGAATATATTCAGAGCACATTGCAGATTAGAAATGCATATGACCAAATGGACTCTACAAAATCTGAGTCATGCCAGAGGGAAGCTGAATTGGCAGCAGAACTAAAGAAAGCAAGAGCTCATATTGAAGACTTCAGGGCACAGCTGATGGATAAGGAAACTGAATTGCAGAGTTTATCAGAGGAAAATGACGGGTTGGCATTGAAAATTGAGAAAAACCATTCAAGTGAAGGGGAATCTGAACTTGCAATGGAGCTAAAGAAGTCAGAGACTGTACTGGTAGAGTTGAAGGCAAGTTTGTTGGATAAGGAGACAGAACTGCAGAATATAACTGAGGAAAATGAAATGCTCAAGATGGAACTTAAAAATAAGGAAGTGGAGAGGACTAAAGTTAATGATGAGTCTGTTGCTTTGGCAGAAGCAGCAAGGGCTGCAGAGAGAGAGGCTCTGATGAAACTTGGCTATATAACTGAGGAAGCAGATAAAAGTACAAGGAGAGCAGCTCGGGTGACTGAGCAGCTGGATGCAGCACAGGCTGCAAATTCTGAAATGGAGGCCGAGTTAAGGAGGCTAAAGGTGCAGTCAGATCAGTGGAGGAAAGCCGCTGAGGCGGCTGCTGCCATGATTTCAACAGGAAACAATGGGAAATTCGTTGAGAGAACAGGTTCTCTTGACAGCAACTACAATCCCCTGAGTTCACCTTATTCAGAAGACATGGATGATGACTCACCAAAGAAGAAAAATGGGAACATGTTGAAGAAGATTGGGGTGTTATGGAAGAAGGGCCAAAAGTAGATGGAATTATATGTGGCAGGTTGCTTATCATTACTGGTTATTATTGTGGTGCTAGATCCAGTATGGTCTGTTATTTTGTGGTTCTTTTAAAATTATTGTTGACAGGTAGTTTGGATGAGTTTCAGATGGAGTTAAAAGACTGTATAGGTGCGTGGAAACTGTTGAACTTTGAAAAGTCCCTTTCTCACTTGATGCATGCCTGGCTTAAGGATAGACTTGATAAACATCGTATCTTATTTTTTAGTCTTTTCATTTATGTTATTAAAGCTGGTCTTTCTGCTATTAAATTCAGGTTATAATGTATGAATCAGTGACAAACGACATCAAAATGGAAAGAAACATTTTGTTTTGCTATAAAATTCATTCAGCTTTTTTTGTTAGCTGCGTAGAAAAAGGTTCAACATAATCTTATTTATCAAGAAGGAAAAAAAAACTTACTGTTCAACTGAAAAAAGAAAACAATAGCAGCATGTTTTCCAAGACAAGTTGAACAGACAAAGATGATATAACAAAAGATAGTAACAAGAGAGAAAATCTTTTGTGGGTCAGCTTCAAACAACCTTCTCCTAGGTCATGTTTAGTCACATAGGAGGAATCGGAGTGAGGAGTTGAAGTGAGGAGTCGTCATTTTCATTAAGTTGTTTACTAATTATAGGGAATCACAATGAAAAAAAAAATTGATTCTCACTCATGTGTGTTTACTAATGATCATAAATCAAAATAAAAACTAGTTTAATTACTAAAAAGTTTAAGAGTTACAAAAAATATATTATTTTCTTAATGTGTATTTGAATTTTTAAAAAAGTTTTGAGGGTAATTTTAATATGAAACTATTACTGCAAGTGGAATGAGAATTAATATCTAGTCCCCCTCAAGGAGTGAGATTGCTTTTAAAAAAAAGATTGTGATTCATACTTTTGAAGTAGGACTCACTTACTTTTTTATTTTCCAATGTAAGTAAACATATGATTGAAGTGGAATGAGATTAACTTCTATTCATTCCACTCTCATTCCATATAAGTAAAAAAAACTCTATAGTGGAACATAACGTTAATAATGCTTCTAAAAAAAAATTTGCATGTTCCCGTTATAGAGAACGTGACCTCACAAGCAAGAGAGAAAAAGATGAGAGAGAGAGAGAGAGAAAGAGAGAAAAACTTGCCTCCCTCTCTCTCTCTCTCCTATTTGTCTCTCTTACTTATGATGTCACATCTCCTATAAGGAATACATGCAAGTTTCTTTCATGTTAGACAAAAGCAAATACTTCTCTCACCAGTATAGCGGTTCTACTTTTCCCTATTTTTCCTTCCACCTAAAACAAAAGGAAAATGGTGTTTAATTATTATTTTTTTTTTTTTTGTAGAAAAAAATGTTGTGAAGACGGGATTTGAACTTATGGATACCAAAATACAACTTACCAAAGTCTTTTTTTTTTTTTTTTAAATTATATTGGAATGAATCAAATCATGGATTTATCTTAATCTTAACCTTACCTACCTTCACCATTTAAGCTCATCCCAAAAGTTTAACATAGTAAAGTCTTTATTTAAGCTTCTAACATGAGATTCGACCAAAATAAAAAAGGCTTCTAACATGAGAGACAAAAACATATGATTCTCTCACCAATCATCAATGGCAAAAACATTAAAATATAGGCCTTTATATATAGAATATACATCGAATCATTTATGTCTCAAATTATTTTCCAAAAATTGTCAATAGTGTCAAAAAGAATTTTTTAAAGAAAAAAATTTCCATCATTAAAAAAAATAGTATGAAATTGCCAGATTGTGTATATATACAAATCCTCATGTAATTAGTATAAATAGTATAATAGATTATTTGAATGACACTACATCCTAAAATATACATACCAATTTTGTGCATTCATCTAGATATCTACAATTAGAGTTTATTTATTTTAAGCATGTTAAAGAATTAGTGTTGAAATATTAGTTTACACATCTGTTTGACTAATGATCATCACCGTGTCTTTGACTCTTCTATCATACCTAATTCTTAAACATTGATTGTCTTGTTTGATTTAATTGTATACTTGATTATTTTTCTATAATGCATAATTTTTATTGAGCTGATTATATTACATTATTATTCAAGTTAAGAGGGTTTTTAAGAAATTGGGCTTTGAAGCTTCTTAAAACAAAAGATTTTACAAGAATAAATCCCTCAGTTTTTTGCAAGTGTAAATGTGAGAAAAGGAAATTATATAAAAAAAATTGGGTCAAGTTATATAAGATACAAAATAATTGTGTTCTATTAAACTCACTCTTAACAAAGAAACAAAAGCACTATTAATCAATTAAATACAAAAAAAATAAATAAATAAACTCGTATCACCCGTAAGTCCATAACTATAAAGATCATATATCCAAATGATGTTGCGAGGTTGAGTTAGGTGGCAATTAATTTAACTGTAATGTTCACAATAAGAGTAGAATAGAAGAGAAGAAAAAATGTATTTACAAGTAACACATGCTGAATACATTAGTATCCTACATTATCGAGAAACCCTGCGGCGAAGGGAAGGTGGCTATCTCTGTCTAGTGTCTACCCTCAAACACAATCAAGAAACTCCCTCTGGTATTGCAACTCTAGAAGACCAGCATTATCTTCACTACTGAAATTGAGCTGAGGAGTGAGAATCACCAGCAAGCGTTTGCTTAGTCTCTGCGTTTATGTCCATAGTTCCAACTTGTCTGCTCAAGCCATCAACCTGATCTTCAAAATGGGATCTTTCTCTCTGCTTGAAATCAGGTAGTTCATGTGTTGCTTCTTCACCCACTTGCTCAGAAGGCGCTATATTGCCAGCATCAGAAGTGGAACTTGAATCACAGATAGAAGACAACCCTTCATTAATAGGGGTTATTTTTATACCATTTACATGTGAATTACCCTTCAATTCTGGGCTCACTTTATCTTTCGAAAAAGCAAGGCTGTCATTCATCTCTGCAAAACAGTTTTCTTGCTCATCGATGTCAATACCATGTCCTTCAGTTCCAACTTTCACATCCTTCAAGTGATTTTCTCTGCCAGATTTAGGAGGCACTTTACTTTGAACTTTTGGAGTTAAGCTGTTCCTTGAAGGACTAATAACCTTCGTTGCAGCATTTGATGCTTGCTGAAGTGGTACTGGAGATCTAGATTTCATATTAACAGACGTTTTTTGAGAATCAGGTTTTTTGTTCCCCAATTTCATTACCCTTCTGGCAGGTTGAAGCTTTCCCAGCTTTGCCTTGTTTTGGCCCCCACTCAGGCTAACATTTCCTGCACCAGTTTTAGGCGGGCTATTAGCTACGACAGGATGAGGCTGCTTACTTCCATTGGGAGTGGACCCTGCTGACTTCCCCTACATAAAGTAAAAAACCAGACGGGTTACTTAAAAGATGAGAGAAAAGGAAAATAATAACATGATTTTGCCAACTTAAGTTTCACCACATTCAACAAATGTTTCTTTCAAGTTATTAGCTATATTTATCTTATTTAACTTATGAACTGACTTGAAAAAATAACTTCCCATCTACAACACAACAATCAAAAGCGGGAAGGCAAAACTAACCCCATCAAAGAAGCCAATTTTTGGTGATGGCAATCGAAGTCCGGAAGGTTTTGACGCAGGAGGAAGTGCACCATTTTTTTCAACCGGAGCTTTCACCACAGATTGATGGAGTAACCCGGTTACCTGAGTCTCATGTCCAATTGAGGTTTGATCATAAGCATGGTTCTGCAAATCCAAAATCTGAGGTACATCACCATCCACAGAGCTGCTTTTGAAATAGCTCGTGTCAAGGCTGGCTCTTGAACTATATGATGTTTTCTTCAAAGTAGAAGTTGATGATGAATCTGAGGACCATTCACTAACAGAGCTGGCAGGTGATATGCTAGAGCGCAGATTTGTCCCAGGCATCATATTAGATGTCAGATGAGATTTCCCAGACTGACTTTTACTTCTTGTTTCAATTCGTGATGCTATTTTGAGGGTTGAACCAGAGGAAGGTAGATTACTGGTCCTGGAATCAGTTTTTCTTTTGGAGTTGAAGGGAGATTTACCAATGTTGCCAGATGCACTACTGCCAGAACAGTTAAATGAGGAAAAAGCTGCTTCTCTCTTGGTTGCAGGTGAAGAATCCAATGAAGGAGATTTAGATAATGGCCTCGGCCTAGGCACAATTCGTGAACTTAAGGGTATTTTTGACATTGGAGCCCCTCTATCTGCAGTGATATAATTACGATTACAGAGTGAAAATTTAGAAAACTAGTAGAAACTGCTATGCCTTTCAAGGAAAAAAGGTAAATAAATCTGACCAAATGAAAGTTCTTGTTACCAGTTGCGCTTTTGGCGTTATCTTTTTCCATTTTGACAGGGTTACCACCCATAGAAGTCCTCTTGGTTAATGCTGCTGAGCTAGGATTAGGATTCCCTAATACCTTTGGTTGCTTCAAAAGAGATTTTGTTGACTCTCCACTTGTGAAAACAGACTTCATTTTCAAGAAGATAAAGTTGTGTCAATTACACTATCAAGTATCAAGGTCAGAACTTTTTTTCATTATGTTAACCATTTGTTAATCAGCATCGAGGATCATTTATTATCTCTGCATTGTTGGGTTCAAATAACACAAATAGCTTTATAAATTAGCTGAATCAACATTATATTTTACAAATAAAGTTATATCAAAGTAGCATATGTTGCAGTTTTAACTACTCATATAATTAGTGGTTAGTCATTTGCATGGTATAGCATAACTAACATTGATATTTTAGAGCATATTTGTGTTACATACCTGTGAGACTTGTGGACATCTAGAAGCCTGCCTTTTCGATTTCCCAGGTTTTTGCACATCGATACTTGGCTTCTTAGAAGCAAGTCTAGGCATCATCTGAAATTGACAACATTATCTTAGATATTCTTATGATCTTGTGAATAAAATTGAAGCTTCCAGGCATTAACTAAAATTACCAGATCTTGAGAAGCAAAATCTATGCCCTTCGAAGCTGAAAAAAGAACAAGGCCCTGTTAGTTTAAGAAGTAAGTCTCCTAAGAAAATGGGCTGGTATTAGATGTTTGGAGGCAGTGGCACCACAAAGGTTTCAATATTTTATTTAAGTTCCCCCTATATAAAGGTATTATCAATGCCCACATCACTATTACTCCTCTAAAGAGAGACTCAAGTAAAGAAATCAGTGCAATTCCCCCCATCCTGTTAAGTTTCCATTCTATTTCTACAGTTATATTGCTTCAAGAATGGAAAGGAAAAAAAAAAAGTAAATTGTGGCCCTATTTCCATTTCTGCTTCCAATCCTCTGCAACCAAGCACAAAATTTTCTGGCATATTAACCAGACAAAGTCAACAATCTCTTTTTGTTATATATACCAAATACAAGTTATAGAAGTATACTAACCACGGCTAATCTCATTTTCTGTTACTCCCGAACCCACTTTAATACTTTCATCCACTGCATTGGCTGCCTTACTGGACTTCTGGATTGAAGCTCTTATATCTCCAAACAAATTGGCCTCAACACTTTCTAATGTCAAAGTATCACTTTCTAATGTGGAAATTGAATCAGTGGATCTACAAATTTCCTCTTGAATTCCAGGTAATATCTGTTTTCCACTCTTATCTCCTTCAATCATACTAGACAGCTCCTCAGGATCCAGAACACCTGAATTCATGAAATATCCCCCACTATGAATTTGAATACACAAAAATGACATTGACTTATAAACTTATGAACATCAAATCCACACAGAAGGCTACCTGCACTGGTGAAAAAAGCGCTATCCCAAGCTAAACTTTTGCGCAAGTTATACTTTCCACTTTTTTTTGTCATTTCTGGTTCTATCGACTCAGAAGGTTGAGATACTTGCTCCCTTAGCTTGAGGTTTTCAGGCACGACCTCTAGTTTGCTAGCAAGACCAGCCTCAAAAAGTTCTTCTGAATACCATAACATGAATAATTAGATTAAATGTGACAAAAACCATAGAATAATAGGTAAAAGAGGACAGCAAATCTAGAAATTATAAAATTACAAAAGGGAACTCAGCTTTGGCACAACATACTTGTATAGCATTATAAATGCAAGACTTATGAAAAATCACTTTGAGACCAGATAGAGGACCAACAAACATAGGTGTTGCTGCGCTACGGACTAAATTGCTTGCTTCTCTCATATGAACACACTAAAAAAAAAAAAAAAATACTGACTGACCAAACCAAATCTCTTCAGGTAATCAACCTGGCATTATAGAATTATTAGTCTAGTTAATAATGAACCCACTAACTCAGTCTAGTAAAACGAGAACAAATCAAGTTTGCATTGAGGCTTTCATGTCCTAATAACAACACCTAAAAATGTACTATGCAAAAACAATTCACCATTTTTCAAGTATCCAAAATGGGAAATGAATTAAACACCAGACCCGCGTCTGAAAATCCAAATAACTTTTCAAGCAACAAAGAAAGCAATTGAAGCATTCCAAAATTTAGATAAATTCAACAAAGCAACAATCTTTTTTCTTTGGGTCGCTCTATAAATCGAAACCACACAGAGAAGCAGATCACTCAGCTTCAGATTACGAAAAACTACTCCAATTCCTCTGAAAAGCAACAACAAATTAGAAAAACATATAATTGCAAGAGTACCTGGAAACACGAGGCCTCCAGCATACGAATCGATGAGGGAATCGTCTTCGGCCGAGACGTCGATGAGACTGAGTCGTCTCGGCTTACTCGTCAACTCGGACTCGTCCATTTCGGCTCCGATCGGAGGTTGCAGTGGCGAAAGCGTAGGTCGTTTTTTGTGGAGCGGATGATGAGTATTTTGAACTACGAAGAAGCGCCGGTTCAAATTTGGAAAACAAACGAATAAAGAAAATAAAAATGGAAAGTTATTTATTCATTTATATATTTTTGAAGGGAAGAAAATGGGAGCGTCTTGTGTGTACTGTGCTCGGACCGGAATAATGGTATTTACCTATTGCATGCGCAATAATAAGCGTTGGGCCCCTGATGGGGAGGCCATCAACGGTTAGGTATACCTCCTTTTTCTTTATCAACTTTAACCAAAACACATCAAAGTAGAAGGAGAAAGACACCTATGCCTAGAAGTCTAGAACAAAGCAGCTGTATTCCAATTTCCAGCTGTATACAAATGGATTACAATTTAACACTCATTAATTTACAAAAATAATAAAAATTAAACACATATCAAATTGTAATTAACTAGCATATTAACGCACGAGAACACATGTCATTAACCTAGTAAGGAGGAATGATCTGCTTCTCAAGTGAGGAGCCAAACATTCATTCCTACTTCCACATTACTTATCCCATTTGTCACTTTTAAAAGTATAATATTTATAAAATGGTTGCATACAATCTCTCTTAAATGATAGTAATTTGACCAGTTTTATGAGAGATAGATTTGGCTATGGCCATGGCTAATCTCACTTCTTTTTGTTTTTTTTTTACTTTTCTGAATTATTTAATGATAGATAAAATCATCATAAAAGTAAGTGAAATTAAAGAAAGAAAACATATTTAGAAATTTAATGGGGGTATTGAGTGGTACAAGGGGTAAACACACAACCACTCTTAAAACAATCGGGTAGAAGAAAGAAAACAAATCTAAATGAGTCACAAGACTCACAACAAAAAGAAGAAATTTTTTTTTCTTGATAAAACAAAGAAGACTCTGGGTGTCCATGATTGAAAACCTTCCAGAATTGTTAATGAATCTACCATAACTTTTACTTAATACAATATTTTAGGTTTAATATAAGAAATTTAGTCTATTATGTAATGGCACCGAGAGTCAGAGACGGGGTCTAAATCTGTTACTGTTAGGCAGAGCAAGAAAACTCTACTGTTTGCACCAGATCAACTGAAAATGCACTTCTTACAGCCAATTAAGAAATGAGCTACATATTGGATATATTCATATACATATTATTTGTTTAGCCTTCGTCCTACAAATTCCACAAAAATACCCAGTCAACAACCCTATCGTGTCGTTCTTCTAAGCTGGGTCAAAGAAGAAAAAAAACTGAACAGTAGCTTCATTCTTGAGCTTTAACATAAACTGTGAATCTCAAACTTCTCATCAAAGTTCGAGGCATCTAGTTGCATTGCCTTCCAGAGCTGTTGCATCTTTTCTACCTCGCTTTGTCACATTGGGAGAAGGAGAAGGAGAAGCTTTACTTGGTGTAGGTGGCATATACTTGAGGCGGTAACTGACAAGTGAAGGTCCAAAGGTACTGTATTTCCCTGCACTGCTGAAAGCTATTTCAGCATCAGAACGCCTCCTGAAAACCACTTTGGCCCGGCTACTCTTCTTCAGCACTTCGGTCTCTGATTCATTTAAAGGTCCGTAGCAGCTAAATATTTTGTTGAGATTTTCTTTTGAAGGAACAGACTCCAAGTCAGAAAATTTCAAGATCAGAGCTGTTGGAGAGACATCTTCCTCACAACTCTCACTCGAGCCAAGGACTGGCTTCACTGCTTCCGAATCCAGATCTCCACCAGCACTTGGCTGTTCAGAATCCAAATTGGGACTCAACTCATGACTTGCTTGCACTTCAACAGCAGAGGTATCCTTGTCGCTTGGAGCTCCAGGCACTATCTCTCCATTTTCTTTCTTGAGTGATGGTTGCTCATGAGGCATGCTCAGAACCATCCCATCAGAACAATCCGAGTCTTTGATCAGCTCCAACTCAGATTTTTCAGTAACGCCTGAGCTGGCTGATCTCTTCCCTGTCTTGGTTGATTTCTTCCCCATCTTGGTTAATTTCTTACCCAGGTTACCACCATACATTTGCCCCAGAGACAGTTGATCCTCCTCTGGACTGGAACGGTCCAGGCATATAGTATTCCTGAATTCCGAGAGGCAAGTAATCATGGTAATCAAGAATCTATATCCCTTCATGGGATTTATGGCAGCCAAGCAGAGCTGGCTCAACATCTCATCAGGAGAAGGGTACTCTATTTCTTCGCCTTTATCCTGAACTGCAGCTTCTCTGGATGTTGCATTCTGATGCTTGAGTATCGGACTCAACCCATTTAGCTGGCTTGCAACCCTACAGATTCTATCTCCAACTTTAAAAGTCTGTTTATTCTGTGTAGAATTATTATCAACCCCTGTTGATGAATTACTTTTACTGTGTTTCACTGTCGAGTCATCAGCCATGGCATCAACTGTTTTTCGTTTCTTACTGGAAGACTGCGTAATCAATTTACAGCCAGCTCTCCCTTCTGATCTATTCTCACTCATTGGATTAGACAAACACTTCTCGGTCACTAAATCTGACAAGATTTTCTCTTTTTTACTCGGATGCATACTATCTCCAGATATGTGCTTACGCTTACGCGATGAATTATCTTTACTTTTTGATTTCTGCACCAACTCCTCATCCTTAATTACTGGAAGTGCATTTTCACTTACTTCATCGCAGTGCTTCTCTCCCAATACTAAAATGTCAGCATCGTTCTCCAGCAACCCACCAAGCATATTGAACTCTGGCAGCTGAGAATAACCCTTCCAACTATAGAAGGCTGATAATTGGGCCCGTGATGTTACAAGTTCTAGTCTGTCAGCTCCGCCATATGGGAACTGAGCCAACTCTTCTACAAACTTAATGAGTTTCACAGGTTCAAAAGAAGCTGCACCTAAAGAACTGTCACCACCATCTCTTCTACTTGCTTCTTCTCTAATTCCAGCGTTTATGATTATCTGAGTTTTGAGCTTTGCATACACTTCTTCGGATATGCATGAACATGCCAGTCCTAACTCTACCCGTCTTGAGACCTCATCCAAAACACAAGCAATTGCATCTTGGAATTCTTCCATATTGCTCTGCTTCTCCATTTGTGAGAAGTGCTTCAAGAAGGGCTTAATCCTTGGTGCTTCATTCCAAGCAAATGTATGATCCCCAAAATATGTTATCAGATAACTGCCTTTTTTAAAATACTTCTTTGCCTTCTCTGATGAAGCCGAAGGATCACAAATCTGCCCAGGCCACCAGGGATGACTCCTTACTTTTCCCCATACTAGATCAGAAACAAGAAATTCTGATGTTGAGGAAGCAGATTTGCCATTCACATCATTTGACACATTCCTATCTTTCCTCATATTTGCATTCAAATCAATAACAGTATTGAGCAAATTAGGCCTGTTTTCAGTATTCTCAGAAACCCCTGTTTCTGCAACATAAACAAGGGTCAATTTATTTTCATTGGTCTGTGCTTCCACATTAACTTCCAAGGCCTGATTTTCCAGTCCATCACAAGCTGCCATCTTAGAATGAGTGACATTCAGGTCTTTGTGATTCAAAGACTCATTGTTATTGGCAATTTTCACTTCCACAGCTGGGATGCCATCTGTTATTTGTCCAACAGCCCCTGTAGTTCCCAAAGACTCAAGCTCCACAATGTCAAGCATTGAACATGAAGCATCAAGACTCTTCTCTTCAGCTTGTACCCGCTCCACATTTTGATCCCTTCCTCCCTCAGAAACTATCTCAGGTACTTGAGCAACTTCCTCCACCTTGTCACCTCTCATCAAGTCATCCCCTCCATGAACTTCTACATTCAGCTTCGCCTCAAAACTCATTGAATGATCTCCACCCACAGCAGTCACAACTCCACCGTCCATGCATTCCCTCGAAGTCTCATATTTCCTTCTATCCTCGGATTCCGAAACCAACCCTTTATCATTTGCTGCAATCACACCCCCACCACCAAATGGAGGTCCCTCCAAACCCTCTCTATCTCGAACTCCACCATCCCCACGATCAATCACCGCCTCTGCAGAAACAACGATTCCTTTCTCATCAATATCTCTATCTGCAGGCCCTATTTTCACTTCAGCATCAACTCCATCTACCAACAATCCACCTTTTTCCTCTAAACCCTTATCCATTCCACCATCCACTACTTCACAGCCCATACCATCAACTTTTCCAACTACTCCCTCCACCGGTTCAGAGAGATTAACCCCATGAACCTCCTTATTCGGGTCAACCACAACGACGTCGGAGTTCAGGTCCATACAGTCAGGTCTAGGCAACCGTATAAAACCCTAGAAAGCAGAACAAAATCACAAATATGTCTAAAACAATCCCTAATCATGTGAACTGTGCACAATCTAGAAAACCGAGTTGAAATATGATAGAAATGAAGTACCTTTCGCGCTTGACCGGTTTATTTGCTTCAAGTCTTTGATTTTGAATTTGGGAATTAATCGAGGGTTTCATTTAGAGAAGAAGCGGCTTTTCTCCGTTTCAAATCGAGGACAAGAAGACCCAGAAATGTAAAAGAGAACACGTGGCGGAAATCCGCGGGACTTAAGTGTGCCTTCTCATATAAATGACATGTCGGTCTGATTTCTGCGGGCGTTCAAAACGACATTAAACAACCGTCGTCTCGGCGCATCGCTCAGCATTTTTACATTCATTTCTCCCGCCAAAACCCGCGAACAAACCCCACAAGCACTTGAGCGAAGCCCCTGCACTCGAATCGATCGCCATGTACGGACCACCGGGGAAGAGCACGAGCTCGAACCACGGCTCTGCACACACAGCTGGGCTCGGGTTCATCTGGTTCACGTACTTGGCTCAAATCGAGCTTGGCGACGAAAAGCCTTGGCTCAATCTCACGCATTCGCTCATCAGCTTCTTTACGAGCTCACCAGGCCAAGCTCTGATTTCTCAGGTCTCATTCCTCACCTCGTATGAAATTTGCTAATACTATTCAAAATATGTAATTGCATTGAGTTGCTGTTGGCCATCAATTGCGTTAGGGTTTGCGTTTATCGAACCTTGAATTTTTGCAGCTGAACGACGACGATGGTGTCGTCGTGTTGCCGATTGACTTTGAACAATTTCGGAAAATATTTGACATTGAGGAATTTTATGAAGCATTGGAGGATAAACCCAAGATAACCCTCTTATGCATGAGTGTTGCAGTTCACAAGGTGCTGTTGACCCAATGGGAGAATCATAGGGTGGAGGATGGTATCAAAGTTAATATTCGCTTGCATAACTACCCTGAATCCATGATTGCTTTGAAGAACTTAAAGGCTGCATATATAGGTATAAATAGTAGAAGGTTTTTATTATTTATTTTTTGTTTTTGTTATTTTTCATATACTACATATTTGGAACCAGGTCAAGGTAATATTTGATCAGATTATTTGGTTACATGGCAGACAAGCTTGTATCTGTGCGTGGTACTGTGGTAAAAGTTAGCACTGTCAGACCTCTTGTGGTGCAAATGGATTTTGATTGTGTGAAGTGTAAGACAACCATTACACGTATTTTTCCCGATGGGAAATTTTCACCACCATCAAGTTGTGATCTAAATGGTTGCAAGAGCAGAAATTTTAATCCAATTCGATCTACTGCACAAACGATAGATTTTCAAAAAATAAGGTAGGCACTTTGAGTAGTAATGGAATTCACAATTTTCAAAAAAATAAGGTAGGCACTTTTATTTATTTATTTCTATTGTTAAAATTTATTCTTTGATACTACTTAAGGGTACAAGAGCTACTAAAGCCTGAAGATCATGAAGAAGGTCGGATGCCTCGAACAGTAGAATGTGAACTTCTTGAAGATCTTGTTGATGCATGCATCCCTGGAGATGTGGTGACTGTCACTGGGATTATCAGAGTCATTAACAATTACATGGACATTGGGGGAGGTAAGAAATTCTTTGTAGTTCACTTCAATTTCCTGCATGTATATTCAACCTTCTATGCCTTTAGAAATAACTTATAACTTTATATCTTATTCTTTAGTATGCCATTGATCAGAGAAGAGGACTGCTCCAATTATTTTATGGAAGATTTTCTAGTTAGAGCCAGCTTTAAAAAAAAAACAAAGTTTGGATCCTAGTAGGTTCCATTTCCTTGAGATGGTCATAGTAACTAAATGTTACTCTATGAGGGATTAAGGGTGTGCTTCAAATCCCAAAAGAAACTGGGACCATGTGGAACTTCTCAAATTGATTAGAATTGTACCATGACACATATGAATGTGATCTATGTTATGGTACCTGGAGATGTGATCTTGAAGTATATACTATGGCTTTGTTGGTTTGTGACTAAAACACCTTCCTTCATGATGAATGACACCACACATTTAATTGCAGTTCTTAAACTATTTCCCACCACTAATGCAAATTGGATAAATTTTTTTGATTGTTTCAGGTAAATCGAAAGGCAAAAGTCAAGGAATTTACTATTTGTATCTAGAAGCCGTTTCAATTAAAAACTCCAAGTCACAGTCTATGCCTGAGGATGTACAAGATTCTAATTCAAATGCTCTTGTTGACTCGTTTTCTCCAAGGGATTTGGAATTCATTGTGAAATTTTCAGAGGAACATGGTCCAGATACCTTCCGGCAACTACTTCAATCCATTTGTCCATCCATCTATGGTCATGAGCTTGTTAAAGGTAACCTGATACATATACTATTTCTTCATGTTACAGTGTGTCTAAAATTTTTGTGCCAGTTCATCTTTTGGCTCTCCTAATTCAGTTTCTTCAATTTTTTGTATCTCATCAATTTTATTGTGATAAAAATGCATCAACTCATTGATTTACTAGCTGAAAAGGGTAACATTCAAAAAAATTTATGTATAGAATGTGACCATAGTTTTCTTCCACCAGTACTAGTTCTTCATAAATCACTGAGTAATGGTTTTTGATAGAAATCAGATGCCAACTATTAGAAAAGTCAACTTATGGATGATGATTACACACCCAGTTTGTCAAATCTCAAGTTTGACATTTGATTTTCTCCTCACTAAGCATATCTTCTGAAACTGATAAGAAGTGCTATACTGAGGCTAATTTACTTGCTTTCTGATAGCGGGGATAATACTGGCACTCTTTGGAGGTGCACGGAAGCATTCAAATGATCAGAACAAGGTTCCCGTTAGAGGAGACATCCATGTCATAATTGTTGGTATGCTTGAACTCCATCATGCTCTTTTAATGGAACTAAACCTGGAAATTTGTTTGCGGAAAAGAGAAGATGAACTTGTACCTCCTCAAATTGCTAGGTGATCCGGGACTAGGCAAGAGTCAACTACTGCAAGCAGCAGCAGCTGTTTCTCCACGAGGCATTTATGTATGTGGTAATGCCACAACCAAAGCTGGCCTCACTGTAGCTGTTGTAAAGGATCCCATGACAAGTGATTATGGTTTTGAAGCTGGTAGTTCTTTTCTTCATTTCTTTCTTTCCTTCTTTCTCAGTAAAGTTCACTGTTGATTGGTGAAATTTAACTAGTTGACCCCCTCCCTCCCCGCATTGAAGGAAAACAGTAAATATTCATCTTCCCATATGTGTTATTGTTGTAGTCTTAACTATCATATTAGAGAATGAGAGAGAAATATTAAAGTATAAAATGCTTATGATAATCAAATTTTGCATTAGGTGCCATGGTGGTTGCAGACAGTGGATTGTGTTGTATTGATGAGTTTGACAAAATGTCTTCAGAGCATCAGGTTTGTCCCCATTAGTTTTATATAATTTTCTATTATCTAACTTCTAAATACCAAGAGTTGTTTTTACTTATATTGAGATTGCCGCAGGCCCTACTGGAAGCCATGGAACAACAGTGTGTCTCTATTGCAAAAGCTGGATTGGTGGCAAGTTTGTCAGCACGAACTTCTGTCTTAGCAGCAGCTAACCCTGTTGGCGGTCATTATAAGTAATCCTCTTTAATTTAAATTTGTTGGTCAGTGGACTATTATGATTCTGGTAATAGATAAGATGTTATTTTGTGGTAGACTTTAATCATATATGCCTTTGTCAATGCTTATGCTTTACTGAATTATATCTCACAGATCATACCCCTTATAGTTCAATCTGTGGACTCTTTCACCTCTCTCTTTCCCGCCCACTCTCCATCCCCCACCCAATTCTCTTATTGCAGTGTCATTAATCAGTTGTTTATGTGGAGGGCATACTTCACTAATAAGAGCACATATCTGTACCTTTGATTCATGTCATTTCAATCACACATTTTATGAGACCATTAACGTTTCCAAATTGCAGCCGTGCAAAAACAGTGAATGAAAATTTGAAAATAAGTGCTGCTCTCCTCTCACGGTTTGATTTGGTTTTCATATTACTTGACAAACCTGATGAACTTCTGGATAAGCGAGTGTCAGAGCACATTATGTCAGTAAGTTATCCTCTCTGGCCCCTTCATATTAGTACATATTTTATTTGTTACATGCTATTTTTATCTCATTTGAGGTAACTGTAAGACATACCCACTTCATCATTAACATAAAGCCTGTCATAAAGTCATGGTGACAACTGAAAACTGTTCATATTGACACTAAATGGAGTTTGGAAATTTATCTAGACAATACCTTTGAAAAATTATGATACAAAAGCAACATTAAAAGGAAAAAACCAAATTTCTTCAAGAAACTACAAGCAATTGTTGTCCTCGAACAATGGAATCTTTGCTAGTCTCTTTTGCTCTTATAAATGTAATGAAATTGGTTTAGTATGCTAGAAAAATATTAGTAAACAGAGTTTAAGGAACTTGTAATGCCAATTGCCCAAAAATCAAAAGAAATGATATTAGACTCTTAGGTAATATTCCGTGTTCAGTGATTGAAGGACTTGGGTGTCTATTATACAGCTTCATGCTGGATATGGAGAACATTCGCTAGCAGCAAAAAAGATGCGTAGAGGTAGACTTATTAATTCTTTTTTGCCACGTAAGGTAGTGATTGCACATCATGAAACACAGTTCCACTTACAAGATTGTCTCTTTAACAAGATAATGCCTTCTGCTTCACAAAATGCAGCATCACAGAATACAGAAGACATAGATATTGGTGGAGCAGGTGGTTCTTTGGTTTCAAGGTTGAGGCTTGACCCAAAGAAGGATGCTGATTTTGTTCCATTACCAGTTCAGCTTCTCCGCAAGTATATTGCTTATGCAAGAACTTTTGTCTTCCCTAGGTGATTTCACATGGCCTTTGCTTTGTAACTCTTGTGCATCTGATTGCTGGTGCAAGAATTGCGATTTTTTTTTTTTTTTTTCTTTTTGTTTGGTTTCACTTTTTGCTCTCTATTTTCATTTTTGGGTGAACCAGGATGTCAAAGCCTGCAGCAGAAATCCTGCAGAAATTTTACTTGAAATTGAGAGATCATGCTACATCTGCTGATAGCACACCAATAACTGCAAGGCAACTGGAGAGTCTGGTGAGGCTGACAGAAGCTCGAGCTAGGCTGGATTTAAGAGAAGAAATTACAGCCCAAGATGCAATGGTTAGTTCTTATTCTGTTATGTAGCAAAAAAATATTCTAAATCCAACCCCCTAACCCCCCCCCCCCCCCCCCCCCAAACAAGAAAAAGTTTGTAGCATTTGGCTGAATGTTGCCATTGTTTTTTTACTTCATGGCTTTGGAATGGATTTTGGTTGCTATTTATTGGGTTGGCAATTGACTACTCCCAATCAATATAAGGCAAATGAGTTTGGACAGACTTGCTGGATCATTCTACTAGAGTACCTATTTTGCAGGATGTGGTTGAAATCATGAGAGAATCCTTGTATGACAAGTACATTGATGAGCATGGGTTTGTGGATTTTGGTCGGAGTGGAGGGATGAGCCAACAAAAAGAAGCAAAACGGTTTTTAAGTGCCCTCAATAAGCAATCAGAGTTGCAACAGAAAGACTGTTTTACAATTTCTGTATGTCTACATGCTTTTGTGTGTTTTTGCAATTATTCATGCTCCTTTAGTCTCACCCACACATTTCATGTACTACTTTATTTCAGGAAATATACATTTTGGCAGATAGGATTGGCCTAAATGTTCCAGACATTGACACATTTGTTGATAACTTAAATAGTGTTGGTTATCTACTCAAGAAAGGGGCAAAGACATACCAGGTACTGCAACCTGGGTACAACCGCATAACCATAAGCAAATCATTTAGAACTGTAACTTTAAGATTCAAAAAAATATATTTATGGCAGATGTGAAAATCTAGTAATTGCGAAAGCATGATCCTAACCTAGCTTACATGTCAAAATTTCCCCCAGTTGGGTTTTTTTTTTTTTTTTAATAATTGATTGTTATTTGGATAACACTATTTCCTCTCTCTAAATGACTCTATCGACACCCTTGCATGGTCAAAACTCAAAAGTCAACCACCTCTCTCATAGGGGTTTGGATACAGTCATTTGGGTATTATATCATGCAAGCTTTTATTTAACCTTTGTTTTATGTTAAGGTACTATCATCATCTTATTCTCGAAGTCAATCATCATCAAGGTCAAGAGGATGAAACTAGTGCAGCAGCATTTCAGAGTCATTAGTACAGGCTGAATCTAATGCCAAAAGCAACATATTGGTGGGTTCATGCCATCATCTGTAATTTCAATTGTATATAATTTTTTAATCTAAACAATGTCATGGAATCTTACCGATTGCCGATTGGAGGAACCCAAGAACTCAGTTCTGTAATTGATTTTTTCAGCCGTCTGTAGCATTGTTGATACTTGAATTAATTTTCAATCAGCCTATGTTGAATGATTGTCTCATTCTTCTTAAGGGATATGCAGATTAGCTAACAGGGACCTTTCTTATCTTTTTTCTTTATATACATAGCAGTGAATTTTGACAAGTAGAACATGATTTTCAATTTTCTATATGATCAGAATGATTATATTACATAGGATTTTTGTGTTTTTTTTTTTCACCAGAATTACATGAGAAAGTTGTAAGTCCATAATTCCTAGGTTTTGTAAATACACTAAAATTCTATTCATTTTCCCTGTTTGAGTAACAACGTATACAGTGACATGCCAAGTGGTTAAACTGAATCAGAAGCATAAATATCATCATTCATCTCCATCTATAGGTTCCAACCTCCATTCACTCCCATAATAAGAATTGGGCAAACCCAACCAAAATTTGAAAGCCTCAGCTGCTCTCTTCCTTTCACTCCTCCTGTCCTGCCTGGCCTGTGAGGCATGCTTACTAGTAAACATCCTTGAATGCATCTCCACATAGATTTTAGTGAACTTGGTCTTATTTGGAGGAATCCCATTCTCTTCCATACAAGCCACAATTTCCAAAGCCTTCTTAAAGAAAGCAGCCCTAACACAGATATCAGCCAAAGTATCTAACAGCCCTTCATCAGGTTTCAGTGTTGGGGGATCATCAGAATTTTCTCCTTCCTTTTTCACCTTACTACATCTCTCCTTCACTTCATTCCAAAGCAAAAGTGCCTCTCCTGGTCTTCTAGCCAATGCAATCCCATTGGCAAGGCTACCATAAGTAGCCACATCAGGGTGAAACCCATTCTCTTTCATTCTCTGAATGATCTTCTTGGCTTCCTCAACCAACCCCAGTCTACAATACCCTTCAACCAACATGTTCCAAGCAACCAAATCAGCCTTCACCCGAGGATCGTGAAGCATCTCATCGAACACCTTGTTAGCCAGCTTCGGCTGACCTGACAAGGCAAAAGCTTTCATCAAAGTGGTGTAGCTGATCTTGGTGGGAGCAATCCCTTGTGCTCTCATCTCATTGAAAAAGGCAAGAGCCCCAGCACTGTCATCAACCAGTATGCACCCATCAATCAAGATATTATAGGAAACCACATCAGGCTCAATCCCTGCATCATCAGCCATCTCCCTAAGCAGCTCCTTGGCCTGGTCTATCTGCAGCTGCTGGCAATAACCCTTGAGAAGAATATTATACGTAATCCGATTTGCAGGCACACCAACTCTTGTCATCTCTGCGAGCACCCGACGAGCACGGTCCATTGATCCTGCCTTCACAAATGCAGAAACAACAGTTGTATATGTCACATGGTCAGGTTGACTAGAGCTATCATCCTGGTGCCTCAGTGCCTCTAGCATCCGAACTGTGTCAGTAACACGGCCAGCATTCATATAACCCTTCATTAGAGTAGTGTAAATTCTAGAGTTGGAGGTATATGCCTTGGGCAACAACGGAGGCTCACATTCCTTCGGTCTAACCGAATTAGGAAGCAACTTTTGAAACACACCCTCCTCCTCATCATTTATACTCGAATTTGAATTCGGATTCTCCAAATTCGAATCCCTTAGAATCTTGCAAAGGTCTCTCCTTCCTTCCCTCATTGCTTGAACCATTTTCTCGGCGGTTTCCAAATCACCGAAACCAACATAAGCCGCCACCAGCGAATTCAATGTGGTCATACAGAGCGTAATTCCCATGTTGAGAATTCTCTCCAACACAAAAACAAGCAAATCCTTCCTTCCAGCTCTGGCACACAGCTTGATCATAACATTGTAAGTGAGCACATCAGGCTCAGCACCACACTCAGGCATTTCGTCAAACACTTTCAAGAACCTCTTAGTGTCACCCAAATTCGCACAAGCATTAAGCGCCGCGTTGAACGCCGCCGTGTCCGGGCGCGAGTCGCCGACTAGTTCCGGCTCCGCGAACTTACGGACACGGCGTGTGACGGAATAAAAGAGCTTGAGCGCCTCGGCGGGACCGTCGTCGCCGGAAGCGGCGAGGCGACTGACGACGGCGCTCCAGGCCTTGACGTGAGGGAGATAGCCGGAGCGGAGCATGGACTTGACGATCGAGGTGGCGTAGCGGGTCTGGCCAGCCTTGGCAGCAGCCACGGCGAGAAGGCCGAGGGAGTTGGCATCGAGGTGGCGGAGCTGGCGCTCATTTCGGAGGCGCGTGATGATGGACTGGGCGCGCGTGAGGGCGGTGCGAGTGTTCTGGTAGGACAGTTGGGAGAGCAAGCGGCTGAGGCAGGTGGGGTTGGGGAGGTGGGTGCATTGGGTGTAGGCAGTCCAGGCCTCCTCGGTTTTTCTCTGGCGGAGGAGGGTTAGGAGGGCTTGGTCTGAACTGGGTGGTGGTGGTGGTCCGGCGGTGGTTGTGAGAGAGAGGTGGTCAGTTGGGTTGGTGGGGTTGGTGGGGTTGGCGGTGGCGTGAAGGCGGAAGGGGCGCGTGGGCTTGGAGGTGGTGGAGGAATAGGGTGGGGGAGAGACCCAGTGGAGAGTGCGAGTTTGGTGGGTTAGGGGGAAGGGGTTGGAGTTGGAGGTTAATGGTGAAGACGGTGGTGGTTTGAGGTTCATGTTTGGTCCATTTGGGAAGAGAGAGAGAGAGTGAAAGTGTGTCTGTGTGTGTGAGAGACACAGAGAGAAAGAAGGTCTTCTTCTAATTTACGTGAAAATCTAATGGAAAAAGATCGAAGATAATGTGAGAGAGAGGGAAAGAGAGTTGCAGGTGTTTGTGTGAGTGGAACAAGTGGAACTACGTCGACTATGCTCTATCCTCTTGTTTATTTCTTTTTTTTCTTTTTTGGTGAATTCCTCTTGTTTATTTCTTGTTGCAACTTGCAAGTGCAACTTGCAGTTTACAAAAAATAAGGTGTTATTAGTGTTTTACAGTTACAGTCTTACAGACTTACAGTTAAGTTTCTTTTTTAATAGGTAATGAAAAATTTAAGGTAAATTACTAAAAAGAGACTATTTTAGAGCCCTTCCTAAAAAAACAAAAAAATCAAAAAAAAATCAAGTACAACTCTACAAATAACTTCACGTTATATTTTTTTTCATAGACTTTTTTTAAACTAAACAAATTGCCACTATCGCACTGTCCGACCATGCTACCGGCAATGATTGTCATTGTCGCACACTGACAATTATTAAAATATTTTTATAATTTAAATAATTATTGTCTCACATTAATAATGATTATTACTGTTAAAACCATCTTTTTTTCTCCCTTTATCTATCTGGCTTCTTAACCCAGCCACACCAACCCAGCTACACTAGTCCACAGTGTGACACTAACCTCTACCCCATTGTGTGACGTCGTTGTTGCAGACGAGCTTGCTGGCCTCTATATTAGTCGAGATTTGCAACAAATCGAGGAAAGAGTGAGAGACAGAGAAAAGAAAAGTAAGAAAGGTAGAGAGAGGAGAGAGGGAAGTGAGAGAGGTAGAGAGGGGGAGAGAGAGAAAAGAGGGTGGCCAGTTGTCGACCACTGCGTTGTTCCTGTGCTAGGATCAGCTTGGTACCGATTTTTTGCAATCGGGCCAGGTTGTATACTAAGGTCTAGATATGGGTTAAAAAAAAAAAAAAAAAGACTTATTTGCACATTTGGTACCTGCTTTTAAGGTTTTGTTTCAATTTACCTCTTTACATTTTTTTGTCTTATATAACCTCTTGAACTTTTATATCGTATCTCATATTGTCCAATTTCGTCAACTCCGTCTACACTACAGTTAAAAATGCTAATGTAGAATGGTAATTTTGTTATTTTAGCAGTAAAATATTTTTAAAACAATATTTAAATTAATAAAATAATAAAACTTTAAATAAAAATAATATTTTAAAAATAGAATATTTAAAATTCAATTAAATTATTATAAAAAATAAAAAATAAAAACCAAACCCCTCCATCCCAACCCACTGCGTATGCCAATCCCTTGTCTTCCCACTATTCTGGCCACCCCTCCTTTTTCCACCCACTGCATATGCCCACAAACTGTCAGCCACGCCCCACATATCATCTCTCTCTCTCTCTCTCTCTCTCTCTCTCTCTCTCTCTCTCTCTCTCTCTNCCACCCTGCACAATCCAGAGAATTTTTTTATTACAATTTTTTATTTAATTAAAATTTCAGTATTTATATTTTTAATTAAAAAAATGTGGGAGGGTTGCCAACATAGCAAAGATTGGTCCTCTGTGGCTAAAAAGACGAAATTACCTCGCCACGTCAGTATTTTTAATAGTGGTGTAGACGGAGTTGACGGAATCGAGCAAAGTGGGACACGGCATAAAAGCTCAAGGGGTTATGTGATACAAAAAAATGTAAAGGGATAAATTGAGATAAAACCTTAAAGTCAGATGCCAAATGTGCAAATAAACCTAAATCCAAAAGTTTAAGAGAATATGCTCTTTATGTAAAGAATTGAAAAAGAAACTACATTAATTGAATTGATAAAATGAGAGAGGTATTTGTATGTCATACACAAAAATAATTGAATTGAAAAATGAGAATATGAATACTGTATCAAAGACGAACTCTTGATAAAATTATGAATACCGTATCAAAAATGAATTCTTAACAAAATTATGAGGGATGAATAGTGGAATTTGATACCAGGTGTTCCCAAAGTTAATATGAGGTTTGAGGTGTCTTAAATCACGTCTTGAGCCCACTGGAGTTACTTTCATAAATTCACAAGTTATGCCGAAAATAGATGTGCATCTATTCAAGAAAATTCCTATTCTCAGAGTGAATTTGACACAACCAAACTACTTGCTTCATCTACCAACTATTGATAGGCGTAAACAAAATTAACACAAGATTCAATGTGGTATTATCAAATCATATAGCAATAATTTTCAAGTAGATTCTGTAAAGAAAGGCAACCAAAATGCAGGAACTGACAGAACAAGCATTTGATCAAACAGGATGAAACCCATTTAATAGACGAAAAAGAAATTTCAAAGTTGATTAAACACCATTTTCCATTGCAACCTAAAAGATAACTACGTAATGATCAAGATCTCTGTACACAACATTGTACAGAGATGTTTAATGTGCAATCCATCTTTCTAAAGTTCCCCCATCTTTCTTTTTTGTACAGCTCCCCACCATGAACTAAAGTCAACTACCTAGATTCACCAGTTATATACAGATCCAACCAATCAGTCAGTCAGATGAGCCTCCTCTTGCTTCTTCGCCACAATTAGCTTCTCTTTCAACAATCAATACCACCTCTTTATCTACATCAGCAAGACTTCTACTCTAATAATTACAAATTCACAATTGAATTGCTCCTTTGGATTGAGAGAGATTGAAAGCTATGAAAGGTGGAATGATCCTTGCCCTTCTGTAATGGCATATAAGAGCTTCTCCTTCATCGTCTCCTGGAAAAGGAAATGAAAATATGTAAGCAACTAGTTTGTACAATATTTCTCTAACTTTTAATAACAAGATAAAGCTATAAAGAAAATATAGTTCACTTTTGAAGAGTAAGGTGGTAGCTTAAGATAATTTGCACAAGTCATCACACTTGGTAGGTCCAAGTCTGCCCAGTCGCTACAGTGCTGTAAAAGAGACAAATCAAACAATGAGATGATCAAATGATGCCTAAGCAAAGAATAAACAGAAATCAGGAAACAAGATGTTCTGCTGGTATTGACCTTTCGAACAATGGTTAATTTTGGACTGAGAGATGCAAAACCTCCTGGAGGCAGGCGGGGTGCCCCAGTCACAAACTGCAGAAACGCTCTTCGCTGTTCTTGGTCAAACTCTTGTATGATTTCCAGCAACTGAAAATTCCAGAGACATTGATAGTATCTAAATTTCTTGAATGCAAGTGAAATATCAACACAAACTAAGATAAAAATAACACTAACATTAATAATGGGAGGACTGCTAACAGTGTAGCCATGGTCAAACTTGATATGATCAAGGAGCTCATTGAACTGCCAAGATAAATAATATAAATTAGGAATATAGTTAGCAGTCCTTAAAACAATTCATAATAAAGTGGTTGTAAACATACAGCCCAAGAGTCGCGTTCTCCACATAGTAAACGCTCTAAATCTTCTTCAGTGAAAATCTGAAGATGCTCAATAGGAAAAACCTGAAGAATCAAAGATCAAACAAATCATTTCAATTATACTGAAATGAAAAAAGCATCAAGGTAATTTAGACTCCATCCTTGTTGCATAAAAAGAGAGTACATGACAGTACACACCTGGTTAAAACCAGATTTAAAAGCTTCCACTTGTCTAGAAATTCCAGCATTTATAGTTGCATCCGCCACAAGTGAAACAAAATCTTCCAAGTTTCTTACATCAACCTAGAACATGAAGAGGGTTGAATTTTCACTTCACCAGACAAAAGAACTCAGAAAAAAAAAAAAAAAGAATGAGATCGTGGTCAGGTGAGACTTACCATGTTATGATCAGGCCTGGAAGAAAGAACAAAATCAGGATACCCAGGAAGTGTAAAATCAAGGCAAAGATCCTCAATTCTGGTTTTCTGGAAGCATGAGTTGGATTCAAGCGTTGTATTTTCTCCATGCACAGATTCCAAAAACTGTTTTTTGTCTACAAGAGCCTTAAACTCTAGCAGTGTTTTGCCCAGCTCAGGATCAAATGACTGGATGTCATACAGACCAAGTTCCTACAAAACAAATAAAGATTTGTTGAAATAAATAATTGCTAGCATGCAAAACATACAAATCCAATATTAAATAGTTCAGAATTGGGAGAGCACCTGGCCAAGAATAAGTTTATAGAAGGCTTTGGAGAAATGCAGATCCAAGACCCTCCCATCTTGAAGCGCTTTTCCTACTATTTGCCCCAAAAGGACAAACTTCTTCATTACTTCACTGAACTGTACCCCATCAGATGCATCCAAAGTAGATGACCATGGACGAGGGAAAAGACCAAAAGGACGTACCAAAATTCCAGTATTCCCAGCATGGCTTGTACCAGAACTAAAAGATCCATGATCCTCTCTCCACATGCCCAGGCCAGACTTCTGAAATTCGTGACTAACCAGGGTATAGAATTCCAATGTTGGACCAAGACCGGTACCAACTTCTTCATCATATTCCACCTCAAGAAGTACCTTATGACAGGCATGCAGGTCCATCATTTCGGCAGCAGAATCCAGAATGCGGTCGCGGAAAACTAAAAACTTCTTTCGAGGCAAGCCACCAGAGCTTAGTCGCCTGTCACCTGTCACTCCTGAATCACTATAAGATGGTGAATGAGGCTGACCTAGTAGTGGACCAAATGCTACCAATCGGAAGTACTTGCATTTGACCTCAAAACTAAATAAAAAAGGACATGATGCCATTAACTGATTACACCACAACGGCATACCACCAACGGACACAGCCAAAGCGTCCCGCATCTGCTGTTCTAATTTTTCTGTCAATTTACTGCTTACAAACTCATTCTGTGGCACTGGAGTAACTGCTATCTGAAAATTATCCAAGTCATTGATTTTCCCTTCAGCAAAAGCACATATTCTTTCACGAGACATCAGATAAAATATAAACTTGTTCATACTGTCCAAGCTTTTAAGCAGATGTATTATATCACAAGTAGGACTTGACTTCTCCAAGTCAGAAGCAAGCTCACAGACAAACATGCTAGAGAAGAATGAAGTATACAACATATACACCCCAGATTTATCTGATACAGCAGAATTTTCTGCTGAATAAAGACATTCTTGAGTACCATTTTGACCTACAGCTTTTCTATATGTTAATGTGTAAACTTGACTCCACAGTTTTGCACCAATGACAATTTCATGTTCTTTCATTTGTTGTTGCAGAATTGCTTGGTATAGGGTCAATGTCGGATCCAGCTGTTGCCCTTCAAGGTAAAATAACAGTTTCGGTGAAGTATCTTCATTGCTACAAGATGCAGGACACTGTTCTTCCATCTCAGTGTCTTCCTCTGATGGACATTGAAGTTCTTTCTCCACGGTTTCCTGAAACATTACACAACCAACCAAAATAAGGGCATTGGCACCATCTTAGAGCTGATAATAGGGAGAGAGAATATAGATATTTAAAACAGTAAACTAGTTATTAAGGATTTAAAAATTACACTAAAATTTTTTTCATTTCCAGGAGAAATGAAGAAAAAGCTTTGTCAGGTGGAAATTACAGCATGCAAGTCTGATCAAACCACCACTAAATTCCAATAGGAAATACATAAGTTCAAATCTATGAATGATGGAAAGATTTTCTTACAACGTAAGTTTCATCTAAAGATGTTCCAGGACTTGTCTGTCCTAAACCTATTGCTTGTTCAGGTACCAACTTTGTTAAATGAGCCTCATCTGCCTGCAGAAAAATATGACTGAGGATAAAGAAATGCAACCAAAAGGAACTCACAAAATAAAAAGAAAATAAAGAGTTTTTTTTTTTCCTCTCTAAAAGAACCACTATCAGTTATAATCAATTGAAAGATCACAAAAGAAAAACCTGCAACTCAGGCAAGTCCATTGGCATGCTCTCTAGCTCCGTTGGCACACTCTCTGGCTCCATAGAATTTGGACTCCTTCCTTGACTAGAGCTTGCTTTTGATGGTGACTGGGGCGGTAGACTTTCTGATTGGCACTTAACTCGCGTAGCTGATTTAATGTGGCTGGCCCTTTTTGCATTGACTTTAGGCCACAGAAATCCTCCAATTGCATCCAATGAAGAAAAAGGGTCAACAGTAAGAACATCTTCACAGTAGTCACAAAGGCAACTCTCCCCTTTTTCTCTCACAAAACGAACTTTAATACATGGATACATTGTGCAGCTTCCATGTGGAACTGTAGCAAATGAGTTCCTTTGCTTTGGCATATGGCTCAATATAACAGGGAAATTTTCCAAAGAAGATAGAGCATTTTGTAATTTCCGAATTAAGGTTAGCATGGGCATGTCCCCAGAAAGCAGGTCTGAAGAATATAAAAGCCTTGCAAACACCTCAAATCTTTTTTCTACAGCATATATATCACTTGTAGCAGCACTAAGTTCCCCCTTTTGTCTCAAATACTGGCCATCAGACAGGTAAGTCATTAAGGATTTCAGAATTCCACTTTCAATAAATTCAAAGGTGGAAATGGGTTCTCTTCCACTTAGCTTTTCCATTACTTGATGCATTATACCATAGAACCTTTCTTCATGCTGATCAAGAGCATCATTATTTATGGACATACTCATCAAATCACTTAATGCAGCAGAGAAAGTTCGAAGTTTCTGAAGAACATCAGTTAATACTTTCTCGGGGTCATATAATTCTGGTGCAAAGTACTTGGTTCTTATATGCTTTGCAAGATTATAAACAGAATCCTTTTCAAGCATGCAACTTCCTTTTTCTGACACTGATCTACCACTAGCAAAAGCATAACATAAGCATCTCAGGACCTCCCTTGAAACAGACTTCGGAATAGGGTCAATTGAAAGCTTTGTGCTACTAAACACTGGGAACACTAGCCTCGAACATTTTTCCAGGGTTACCAGCGAACACTTTTCTGGTGTTAACAGTGCATCAATGGCAAAAAAGACACCTTCTTTTATAAAAGAATCCAAGAAAAAATCAGAAAGCTTTTGCAGGATTAAATCGGCGATCTGTAGGGCTAATATCAACACATGGGGATCCTTTCGTGTAAATACTCCAGCCAAAAAACTGCCACATTGACAGAATTTATTAGCATTAGAATTCCTTCAAGATTTGCTAGCCACTAGCCAAAAGAAAAAAAAGGAGAACAAGTCACCTTGAAATGTTGGCCTTCCTGAGCAATTCAACAAGCATGTCAGATGTGCCCAAATAAATCAACTTGTTGATAACAGATAAGCATCCGTAGCAAATATATAAATTGGCACCAGAATTCACAACCTGTTGACATATGAAGGAAACATTACATAACTATTGGTTGGTTGGGTGGGGTGCAAAGAAAGTGCTTTATATATCAGAAACCAAACCTGAATCAACAAGGGAAGTATATCCATCCCAAACTTTTTCAGAAGATCAGGTTGATCAACTAAAAAAGATTCCTTATCTGACAACTGTGGAGCATCTTGTTCTCTGGCTGAAGTAGGGAGAAGTTCATTTAGCAACTTCAGAACTTCATATGCCTGAGGAGGAAATATAAAACGCATACTTATTTAGTAAGTCACACATGAATTTATACATATATACTAGGATTTTCTTAGGAATAATAATCTTGCATTTTTATTTATAGAAACAAAGGGTAGTTAAGGCACAATATTGTCCCCTGGCCAAAACAAAAGGGCATAATATTGTCATAAAGAAAATTTGACATTCTAAAGACTCAATCAGAATGAGTAGCCTTGAAAAAAAAATAAGACAAAAGACCCACTTTTACAGGTCAAGATGTAAACCTGATTGCAATGCCCATCCACCACATGAGTAGAGGACATACCATGTGAGATGTCATAAGTAGATAATATATCCTTCAATATGCTGCTTATATCAAGCTCATATAGAGTCCTGAAGGCTACAACTGAACCAGAACAAAGTTTGACAAGTAGTCCTATCAAACCCTGCCAACAAAAGTAGAATAGTCAGAGCATCCTCCAAGGCAGTAAAATACAGAAGAAGCAGATCACAGAAAAATGATATTGTGTTGCCTACATTAAAAACTGGTTGGGATAAAGTAGTTCGGCCATTCAAGTTCATAAAATGTGTGGCTTGATGAATCAGCCCGTGCTTACAAAGTTCATCCAGCATCTCAGAAGACTGACTCACTCGCTCTGTAATTCTAATCAAGCAAACAGCAACATTTTCGACAAGCTGAGAAATTCAAACAGAAATATGAGTTGTAAGGACAATAAAGGATCCAAAATTTTTCTTAAAACCATAAAATCCTTCAGTTCATACCTGTGGATCCTCATATTGAAGAAGATTGCACAATATGGGAACAGCCTCCATGAAAGGTGAAGGACATTCAGAAGGAAGTTTCTTACAAATGTTCACCACAGTGGAAAGGGCAACTCTCTGATGCAGATAAGATATAATATGAGAATCATACAATGAAAAAAATTTGTGAAACTGAAGTTCCAAAGTAATACAGAACAAGATAAACATCTTCATGAAGATAACAGCGCAGATTTCCAAGCAAGAAGACATTGGACATTTACCTGTATGCTTGTTGAGAAGAAGTCAATATAATTCAGAACAGCCATTATTGCCCCTGCCTGTAAGCAGGCAAGTGGTTGCTCCCGTGACATTTTCTCCAATGCTTGTAGACACTGCATAAGAACAATACAATAATCCATTGTAACCACAATCTTTCCTTGTCTAAACAATATCATAAATTTACTACCAGGATAACATAAATATGACCAAATACAGAAACATTACCTGCTCGGCTACATCCAAGTATTCAATAGCCATTAGTCTTTGGCAAAGAGCAGGAACTGCATCATGCCGGACAAGGAAACCCGATGACCGAGGATACACATCACATAAATAAGTTATAGCCCTTATAGCCAATAGCATGATATCCGGGTTAGTCTCATGCCTTGCGAGCTTAACAAGATGCGGTGATAATGAGTCAGATGTCATTCCAGATAGTGAATCCTCTGTACAAAATGACAATACTTCGCATAGCTCGGTGAGCACAGCTAACTGCCCAGAAGGCTCGGTCTCTTCACTCAAAGATGATAAGATCGTCTTAAATTTTTCATGATCACCGGAAGATCTCCGTCTCTGGTAGTCGCGGAGATCACTGTGTCCTTGCTCAGCATCATCAGAATCACAAGACCCATATGCTGAATCCCTCTCAGGTTCTCCCTCTGACCGGCTAGAAGCAGAAGCAGATGATGAAGTGTCCATATCATGGTCATTGTTTTCAGCTGTGGAGTTCATAGAATTCATATGGGTTTGAGCTGGCGAGTTTGATGAACTCGGTCTAAACTCCAATGAACTGCATGCCCGCTTATCCGCCGGAAATTCATCGACAATCTCAGTACGCTTTTGGCCCCGATTTTCCATTTATAATTCAACCTTTCACAGAAAATCCAATAGATATCCAGTCCTGCATGGTCAGCGCATGAATTCAGAAACTGAACATCCTCAACTCTAGTTCTAAAACTGTGTGCAACCCAGAAATTCAATTCAGAATTACCAAACAATAAGAAAAAAAACTTTAGCATTAGATAACACTTTTAGCAAGTATGTGATGTATATTTTAACCCAGAAATGCCGAACCCAAACCAAATGATCATCAAAAACAAAAAGCTGGAAGCAAAATGTGTTATGTATGTGAAAGTGTGCGTTTGTATCTCACACATGACAAACCTCACGTCCCAACAACTTAGGCCTATTACAGACTCATCAAAAATCCTCAACCAAAAAAAAAAAAAAAAAACTTTCAA
>QANW01005126.1:144213-224128 GCA_003254865.1 Dryas drummondii
TCAACACAAAACACATCATATGGATACAGAGAAGTGCGCGCATGTATTTATGAGGAAAAAAAAAAAAAAAGTCGAAGAGAAAATAAGAAAATAATATACGAGCTGATGAATTAATCGATGAAATTGGGAATTATGGCTGTTTAATTGTACCTAGTCGTTTTTCTCTGTTGTTAATCGGCCTTCGAGGGAGAATCGAAGACCTTGAATTATAAAGGAAAGTCTATGCTTTTTCTTAGGGTTAATGGTCTCCTTCTCCTGCGTCTTCTGCCGAAACGTTTCTCTCTCTCTCTGAGAAACGAAGGCCTGGATGACGATGATGATGGTGATGAGGGTGTGAGCGTACGGAAGCTTAGAGATATATACGGAGTAGTGAATCTTCTTATTAAAGAATTTGTGCAATCGGGAAGATATCGTAGAGGCCAAGCTTCGACAAAAAAAAAAAAAAGCCCAAGCCCAATTGTTTTTTTATTGAATATATTCTAACTTTTTTCACATTGAGATATGATCCATATATTGTAATTTGTAAATCAAATTAAATTTTAAATACCAATGATCAAGCGAGGTGATAATACTTAATTTTAGTAATTAGGATACTAATATCTATATCTCCATAATTTCTTATTTAAGAGATTAAAAATGAGGAATAAGTGAGGCATAAATGCACAATACATTCACTGATTTGATTTAACACAATAGTTAAACTTGATAAGCATTGAAGTGAATTCAACCACTTAATGTATTGTTTTCGTATTTTATGATAATCGTTTTTTAAAAAGTTGTGTAATATATGCTAATTACTAGGTGGGTTAAATAAATTCTATGCTATAATGAAAAGCATATACCAAAAATTGCACTTTTTTTTTTGTTTATTTATGTATTTTCTTTATAAGAATTGCACTATTTGCCAAAAATGAAGGGATTGCACTTTAATATTTCATTGTGGGTCTCCTATCATATGGGGGACTTTAAAGAAAGAAATGAAAGATTATCCCACGTTCCCTATTTAATTAGACTTCAAATGCTGGCAGTTAGATATATTGTGTGCATGAGGTGCATTATGAGTGATGTAGGCTCGAACGTCATAGTGTAGTGATAGCATTCTCCAGTTGCCGGTGGATGGTGGATGGTGGATGGAATGGATTAGGACCGTCGGTTAATGAGCTTCAATATTACCCCGCTTCTGTGTGCCTTTTTATGGACCCAGTGGCCCCACTCCGATGCTCGGTGACAAATTGACAATAGAGCAGAAATTGTCTCGTCTTTTTCTATTGCAATTAACTGCAAAATTCAAAAACTAAAGCGATAAACGACAATTTTTACCTCTTAAATAATCAATCACGTAAAAAAAAAAAAAAGATTAAAAAAGTACAAATAAGAAAAAGATGATAATAGCTATCGTGTTAGTCTCGTTTAACGATTCTTGAAAGTATTTTCACTTAATAATATTTTTATTAATAACGTTTTTATTAAAAATACTTTTATTAAGAAGTACAAATATATTTTTATAAAAATTTTAAGTGATCCATGTAAAAGTATTTTAAAGTATTTCATAAAGAAATGTCAAATATTTTTCAAAAAATTCTTTAAAAACATTTTTATAATTTTATTTATTTTTGTCAAATATTATCAAAAATACTTTTAAATTAACAAAAGTGTTTTTGACAATTCTATAGCAGTGTTAAATTAGCCTTAATTTAGATGTTTTAGGTACTCAAAATTAGAACATGTACAATGATCCTAAGGGTATTCTTTGGCGAATGATAATTGTGTATTTATTATTCAAAAGTATTGAAAAAAAATAATGAAACGAATTCGTAACATTTTTTAAATATTAATAAAATATATAAATCCTTTTAATTTATATTCCACAATTAGTGTTAAAACAAGCAAAACGTGTTTATACAGAAGGCCAATCCATCAACCTACATGCGATTAATTCATACTAGAGAGTTTCTATATATGTTTTGATAATATATCATTAGACGCACATATATGAACATTTTGATGATAATTGTGATTGATCAACTCAACCTCATCACTCTATTGAACCATTGGCAATAATAATAGAACTAATGTTAGGTTGGTCCATCATCCATTGCCAGTATGTTGGAATCTCAAGGAACAATACCAAGAATGAATGGCCTAACTAGTACATATTTGAAACAAAGCTGTGCCCCATTTGCCACTAACAACCCAACATTTTACACTATGAAATGACATAAATTTTTGTTAATATGAATCATTCTTAGGTGCATGAACTATACCATTTCCAATCAACTACGCATTTTTCCCAATTAGAAAACAGTCCACTAATAATAATTTCCAATGACTTTTTCACAAGACATAGTAGTAGGCAAGGAAACTTCACACACTCACACACTCACACGTCCACCTATTCTATATTCCACCAATCTAAAAGAAGAAAGGGATTGTAATTTGCATCGTCCATTGGACTACGTAGAGAGTACGAAAACAGCCGGATTGGTGGTTGGTGCAGCGCGCGCAAGCGCAAAAGCCAAAGTCCATTTGACGTGGAGTTTAGCCACCCCCACCCCCACCCCCACGGCCCTCTCTACCTTTTTCTTTCTACTTTATAATTGATTTTCTTTTCATTTTACTTACAAACCCCACAGAAATTTAAATTATTAGTGATATTTTGAAAGAATTATAAGCTCGAATCTATCGTCTTCCAAATAAATAAACAAAAAGAACCGGTGGACACTGGTAAATAGTAACCGTTAATTATCATCTGTTTTATTTGAAATGAAAATTTTAATTTCAAATCTCATGAATAATAGTTATTGATTCAAAAGATAAACGGTAATCACACTAATTAGCTTTACATCTCTAAAATTTAAAATATCATTGGGTGGACTAAGAATGTTAATGCGCGCCCAACAAGTATTATAATAACTGTTACAATTGTTACCACCATCTTATATACAATTGTTGTATATATAGCTCATACATTCAACTTGTTACATGCTAGACATGTGGACAATTTTGTGAAAAGAAAGTTATATACAATAGTTATATGCAAAAATTTATTCTCAATTTGAAGATTGATGGAAATTGAAAAGCAAATAAACATTTTCCCGTCATTGCAATGGGAATCTTAGGAAACTTTTGAAGGCAGCAATAGGCATTCAACTATTATAAACTTTTCAATTGGCCAAAAAAAAAACTATTATAAACTTTTCCAAAATATATAAAATAGAAATTGGAAGTGCATGAAATTTCCTAATCAGTTTCATAACAGATGTCCTAGCAATGATAATAACAGCTAACAAATCAGGGGAATATCTGGGGGAAATGTTTTTATGCGGTGTTAACGATTTAATAACTATCTTTGTAACTTCCAAAATGTTTCAATTTATGCTCCTACCTATTCTACCAAGAAAGATGTACGGTCTAATGAGGTTCATACGAAGTATTTACTCATGGGTGCGGCAAGCTCTTTTATTCTAGTTCACGGTTTCTCTTGGCTATGTGGTTCATCCGGGAGAGAGATCCAGCTTCAAGAAATGAACAGTTGACAATTGAATCAAATTTTTCCCATTATTTGGTAATAATGCAAAAATAAGGCCCGACTCCAAGTCGTTCAAGAATAGTGGCGTTGAGCAGTCAGTGCAGAGGAAATGAATACATTTCTATCCTATGTAGTGAGTGAAATATATAAAAATAAAACATAATCTAAATTATGCCAATCATTTATTCTACTGGATCTTACGAGGCTTGTTCATGTGTATAGCCTGTTCATATCATACACCACATAATTGGGTTTGATCACTTATAATCCTCCTCAGATTCTACACTATCAACTTGAAATAGACATTCAACTCAAAGAAACTCCTAAAATGTACAAACCACACTAGAAAAGAAAATATCACTGGACACAAGCACCAAACTAACCTCACATTTTAGCATTCACATTAGAAAAATAATGTAATATAATATTCGTTCTGGACACTGAACAAGATCTCCTCAATTGAGCAACTAAGTTATGGCATTGGCTGAAGAAGACTGGATCTACTCTGTGCCTTGCATAGGAACGATCATATGTTGGCTCTGTGATGACAAATTATTCATTAGCCCGTTGTATGGAGTACAAAAACCAGCAAACCAATATACTCACCACTAGCACAATAGTTTCATAAGCAGCACTTTTCTAAAAATAAAAATAGTAGCACTTTTCCAAAAATGAAAAAAAAAAAAAAAAAAAAAAAAAAAATCATAGATTTGGATTGAGACGACTGAGATTGAGTCTTTCACTAACCACAAGTTTAAAACATTATAGAGCTAGTGTCAACCAGTCACAAACTATTGGAAAACTGAGTTAGAAACACAATGCCAATGGGGCTGATTGATCCACTAACATTGCATGCTTTGATGCTAATGCTACTACCACCACATGCTTTCCTAATATACATTACATTGGGGTGAAAAAAGCATAAAGAATATTATTGTTGATCCAAAGTCCCCAACTACAAACTCGGCAGAAAAGCACCAACTAAAAACACCGCAGAAAAGTGCCAAGTAAAAACTTTGGAGAAAAGCAAGCATGGAACTTTTCAACAGATATTCCAAGTGGGACAGATTCCATAAATTACACAACCAGTAGGGCATGCAAACATTAATATATAAAACAACTACGACAAAAAAGTGCACCCCATTGTAACCATGCATGCTTAAGTGTTTAATGCACCCTGCTATTATGCAGTTTTCACTTCATTCTGCATAGAAAAAAGCTACCCACTTCTCCATAGACAAATCATCATCCAACATATCGTTGCAATTCTACAAACATGCCTTTACAATTCTACCAAGAACATGCAAAATTACATAAACTTGAAAGGCACAAGTTTTCAAACATGAGGTGCCCATGACTAACAAAATTGTATCTTAAGAAAGTGGATAAAACCAAGGATGGAAATAAGATTAAAAGATGATGTGAAAACAAATTGTGTCGATCATTCTACCAGAAGAACCATACAGCTGCTTTATGCTTCATTTACAATTTGTTCATTCAAGATGGTAAATGAGCATGCACTCAGAGCTGGATCTTACATTTAAGCAGGATTTTGGTATCAAATGATGCTGAATTATTCAACACTCAAATGCCACATTGTTTGACACGAGATTATAAGCATCATCTAACACACTGATGTTTGTATACATATCAGAAGTATCCAATAATGCACCATTTCAGGAGCTATACAAACAAAGCTCAAGAGTTGGTTGGGTTCCTCCTCCTCCTCTACACAAGTGCAGTTAAAGCAGCTCCTAAACATCAGAATCTGAAACCTCTAAATCCTAGCCACAAGAGTGTTATGCCTTTGTACACTTTATCTTTCAAATGACTTTGAAAACTTGATTGCATGAATGCTCTCTCAACTAATCATTAGAAAATGCACAATAAGTGCTATTTGCCAAAAAGCTGCTACTACAAGGTTTTTCAGTCACTTCCATTGGAATTGAAGAATCCTTAATGAGGCAATCATGCACTTCTTGCCTCATTAATTAAGTTGACATGGGAAAAGAGACATCAACTAAAAACAATACCTACAAGGCTTTTAGTAAATTACCAAGTCACCCCAGAAGGAAACTAAATGGAAGACACACAATCAAGACTTGGTCATCAATCTATAATGCAATTAACATTCCAAAATATGCAAAGGAAAATATCACTAAATTGTATTTTTAATATACAGAGATGAAACTGATTATAAGTAAATTGGAAAATATGTTGGTAATGAAAAGACTGCAATGTAATATTTGAAGCTAGAGAGAGAGAGAGAGGTTACTTGAGAATTTGAGTAACTAACTCCTTGGGAGAAAGAACCTTGGCGAGCAATCTGCCATAAGACAATAAGACAAATTTTCATATAAATTACAACCCTCTATAAAGAAGTAAGCATGATTTATACTCTGACACAAAAACAAAAGAAAATGAACCTCGCTTAATTAATAAAATAAAATCATACTCAACCTGAGCATTTGGACTTGGCTGAACATCTTTCTTAGCAGATGCATCTCCGCCCTTCCCTGAGCCCTTGGTGTCACCCTGTTAGACGCCACGAGAAAAAACCCAATAATTAGTGAGAAAGATAAATCAAAACAAACAATAGAAAATTAAATAAACAACCCCATAAATAGAAAAAAAAGAAATGTTAACTCACCTCCATCTGCAATATCCAATCGACCCAGAAGACAACCAATAAAAACAAAAGCAACAGTGTATCAGTCAAAGCCCATAAGAAAATCTGTTACTAATAAGTCAAACCAACCAAAACCTACAACAGTACTCATGAGATGACCAAAGGCTCAGTACCCTAAAAAATATGAAATTCAGCTGTTAATTGAATAATAAATAATTTAATACTAGGGACCGACAGATAGAACAAGTTAATGGGTTTTCTCTTCCTTTTCCTAACTTCCCCGAAACCAAGCAGATACAACAAGAAAAATCGAAAACCAAACTAGCAGATAGATAGTGTCACCTCTCTGTATCTTGCGAGGTACACCTTGAGTGGTTCGATATAATCCTCAAACCCCAAAGTCGCCATTGCCCAAAGCAAATCATCACCATTGATTGTCTTCCTCTTCTCTCTCTGGCACTTATCACTCGCCCTACAAATAAATTCAATTCCCAAATAAAAAAAACAAAAAATATATATATGTAAACATATTTAGAAATAAATAAAAAATAATAAAAACTAAGGAACGGTGTCGTACTCGCTGGTAATGAAGCTGATGAATTCAGACACGCATTCCTGGACGGTCTCCTTGGCGTCCTTGGCGATTTTGCCGTTAGCAGGAAGCGCCTTCTTCATGATGCGGCTGATGTTCGCGATCGGAAGGAAGCGATCTTGTTCACGAACGTTTGAACGCGGGCTCTGGTCGCCGCTCTCGTGGCTGCCGCCGCCGGGACTCGTCGGACCTTCCGCCATGGAAACCCTAACCCAACAACACAGCAATTACAACCACCACAGAACCGCATCAAAATCCGAACCCGAAACCCCGTCCCCGCCATAATCAAAAGAGAGAGAAAGAAAGAGAGGAAGAGAGAGAGAGAGAGTGAGCAAAGTGAGAGTGCGGGATTGTTGTTACCTGTGGATTTTTGAGTTGGTTTATTATTTGGGCGCGAGAGCGCGAGGGGCTTTGGATCGATGGGGGATCGGACGCTGGAGAAGTGAGGAGAGAGGAGACGACTGAGATTGAGAGGGCGAGGTTTATCAGCACCGTTGGTTTTGCTTGTTTGGCTTTCGCTTTCTTAATTTTGGGGCTCGCTTTGCTTTGTTTTTATTTTTATATTCTGTATTTGAGATATGAGATTCCCTGTTGTTTACGCCCCTGGCTTTGGTTTCTGAATCGGATTCCAACACGTGTTTTGGGGCGTTGCGGGTGGATGCTCTATTTGCTCGCTACTTCGCAAGACGACGTCGTTGTAACTTCCCTCTCTGGCCTCTGTTGAGACTGGTGATCATCGTTGATGTGTTGGTGCGATAAGCATTGCCTCTGCCTTCCATGTGGGGCCTACGGCTTACCATCAAATATCCATCCAACCGACAACATATCAGTCATCGCTAAATTCAGGATAACTGGTGATCGCTAAATTCAGGATAATTCCCTTGATTGAATTTCATATTTTCATGTAACTTAAAAGTACTATTTTATAATTTTAGTAAATCACATGAAATTTAAAAGAGCATACTAGTTCATTCCTATTATTATAAAATAGCATACTATGAAAGTATATTTTAAAATTTCATACAAGGTCATCATTTAACTAAATAAATTTATCATATTTATTTAACGTAATACACAAGTAATTCTATTATACTTTCTAACAAATAACAATAACTCAAGTAATAAACTAGAGTCAATAATAATTTGACTTCTGCTGGATAATTAACCATTAAACATGTTCGAAAAGAGTTTATCTCCATAATAAAAGATAAATAAACAGCATCTACATCAAGTTGTACACTTTATTTGATTGATAAAAAATCAAAAATAAGAAATCTCCAATCAATAATGTAATTTTTGATAAATTGAACCATAATCATTCTTGATTCAAAATCACAATATACTTCTTACCCAAAAACCTTTCTTCCTTCTCGCTTCAAAGTTACAGAATATGACATAGGATTAGGAAAAAAAACACATGAGGACAGCCACAACCACTGTGATGAGATACCTACTACTTGGGCTGTTGTTAACACTGTTATGGGCTAGAGGAATTGGGCTAAATTGGTTCATTGTTATATTTCTTATTAGACTAGATACCTATTTACTTTCCCTTTCCTATATATAGGGATATCCAGTATGTAATGACTATGGGAGAAAATATATTTTACTTTTGAGCAAATTACAATTTAGTATCTCAATTTTATATGTTTCAATTTAGTATCCCAACTTTGAAAACTTGCAAAAAAATACTTCAACTTTCATTTTGTATCAATTTAGTACCCTAACTTTGAAAACTTACAAAAAAATACCTCAACTTTCATTTTGTGTCAAAATAGTACCTCCGTTAGTTTTTCTGTCAAAATAGCAGGGGTATTTTCGTCTTTTCCTTAAATTTAAAAAATAATTTTTTTTTTGAATAAAAAAATAATTTTTTTTAATAAACAAATTTTAAAAAATAAAAATAAAATTTTTTTTGGGTAAGGGGTGCAGGGCGGGGAGGGGAAGGGAGGGGCTGGGGCTGAGGCTGGGATGTGCGACGGGGGTTGGGGCTGGGGNAAATTGATACAAAATGAAAGTTGAGGTACTTTTTTGCAAGTTTTCAAAGTTGAGGTACTAAATTGAAACAACATATAAAGTTGAGATACTAAATTGTAATTTGCTCTTTACTTTTTTAATTGTTAATTTTAGATTTAGTTTAGTAGCAAGATGGAGGAACCCATCACACTGCAAGAGGCATGATGACACCCAAGCAAAAATAAAACTATAGTTTTTGATGAAAAAAATAGACAAACCCTCTTTAGGATCAATAAAAGGACAAACCTTCTCTAAAATCGAAAAAATTTAAAAAAAGGGACAAACCATTTCTAAGATTCATAAAGAGACAAACTATCTCTTATTAAGAAATGGACTCAACAAAGTAAGACCAATAATGGTTGTTGTCAACTTAAACTTTTTAAGAAATGCTAGTTGCTTTATCATGTGCCTTTTTTATTCTCATTTATATTTGGCAGTCTAATCTGACCAAGATGGTTCTACTACTACCTGTAGTATTCACATTTATGGTGTTGCATTCAATCGGTGCAATGCTTCTAATAAAAGACCGAACCTGCAAACCAGACTCGGCGAGTCAGGTCCCCCTCTTCCCTACTATATAGACAGCAACTTTTACTGTTGACCATGTGATTTGATTCAGGACGGGCCCGACTCGACTCAGACGGCCAGTGACTCTGTGATTGCGGGTCACATTATTGTTATACTGTGTCGGGGTTGGAACTTGGAAGCAGTCGAGAGGGAATCACCTGTGACAAGGCCTATAATAGCCATTTCTGGACGCTTCACTGCAGATCGCGAGGACCATGTCATTTTGGCTTCCCTACGTGACAGCTAATTGGACTCTCATCTTTCACATAAATTGTTGCATTATGATTTGAGTTGATTTGAGTGAATTCGTAATAATATATTGACATGTCATATAGTGTTACTATTATACATAATTTTTTTTTTACTGTGAAATGTGAATGTAAGAGTGTCAACATTTGCGAAAGGCGAGTTCATCCCGGAACAACTAATTAAAGACAACCTTAGACTCAACCTTAAAGCCTAAAACAACGTTGTTTTGGACATGAGCGCAACATTAACACATAAAACAAAAGCAAATGATCCAAACTCTTCAACAAAACCCCATGACCAAGGACTCATTTGTCTGATATTTGAAGATTTGAGGTAGCTGAAAACCCATCATCAGGGTTTCACATCCCAAAGTTACAATGACCACTTAAAGAAAAAACCAACGCAGCATCCACAACGCTAATAATTTGCAAGATCAAAATTTGCAACCTAACATCATAGCTATTTATCCTTTCTCCTTCCTACATGATGTGCCAAAATGGCTAAGAGTCATAGTAATGCCACCCAATATACAACAAAAGAATATGAAATGAGAAAAAAAAAAAAATTATATATCAATGCATGCCAACCAAATCACTATCGAGCAGTTGGCCGTGCGATAGACTCATCAATTGACAGGAAATTCTCAGTTGCACCCACATCCATGGAACCCAAGTTCAAGGAAGAATGAATTGAATTCCTTGATGTATCATCTGAGTTACCTTCTCTTGCTGCTGCAGCACCCCTTTCCATTTGGATTGCATCTTGGATTTCCTTGAGGACTTCTGAAATTGATGGCCTCATATATCCATGTGCCTGTACACACATCAAAGCTTTCTCTGCTATCTTCCACATTGACTGGATGTCATATTCATCGCGCAGTGAGGGGTCGATGATTCCTTGAATGTCACCGCTCTCAATGTGTAGTTTTGCCTGTGATACAACCATTTCAGGCAATAAACGCTTATTAACAAGTTCACATGATTAAATGAAGAAAAAGTTATAAACATCATTAAGAAAAGGGTGTCACAATTTTATCAAATCACTGGCAATAATGGTACTTCTATTCCAAGGTTTGATTTCAGTATTTGTATTGATAGTTTCTGACAATTTTCCCCAAAACTAAAGTAGAAAGTGGAGAAATCAAAAGGTAAAATTGGAGGGCATGTTGACTGTCAGCATGCAGGGCATGTAATGACTTTAGTGGAATTGTTAGGGAAAATAATCAATAATGAAAGGTAAGTGATAAAAAAGTTTCAAATAAACTACCCTTGCAATGCAAAGCAAACTTACCCATTGGACTATGTTACGGCAATTAACACCAAAGTTTTCATTAGATATTGCTTCTTGACCAGATATCAGCTCAAGAAGAATGACCCCGAAACTATAAACATCACTCTTGTCTGTCAACTGCTGGGAGATATAGTACCTGAACCATAAGGAGAAAAAAGGATTAATTTTAACACTAACTAATTTGGGGAAAAAATATGAAATTATAAAACAAAAACTTCACTGTCTAACACCTGAAGGGTTCCATTTTGGTCGCATGTGTATGACCAAAAGAGCTCTCATTATTAAGTAATAATATAAAAAACACTGACAAGGAAAACATTATGTGATAATGGCAGTAAGCAAAAACTTCTCTGGCAGAGTATATTTAGATGGCTTTTGGGAATGAGAGTAATAAAGTACATCTATTGTGTCACCCTTATAAACCTATCTCCTAACTTTGTTGTCTATTTATAACACATATGATTGATAAAATGGAGCACTCACCAAGCAAGACATTAAATTTTTCACAATTAACAACAGCATCAGTAACATATTTAACTTCTCTCAATATGATGTTAGATTGAAATTAACAAAAAACCAGAAATGTTTATAGAAAAGAAGGCCTTACTCAGGATCCAGATACCCTACAGTGCCCCGAACTATGCTTGACACATGGGATGCTCCATCTACTGCAAGTTTGGACAGACCAAAATCTGAAACCTTTGCTCTCATGTGTTTGTCAATTAGAATGTTGCTGCTTTTCAGATCCCTATGAATAATGGCTGGAACACAGCCTGTGTGAAGGTATTCAATCCCTGAAAAAGCATGAGAAAGAACAAGAATCAATGTAATACTTCATCCAAAGGAAGAGCTTTTCTGCGTCAGAAAATAAGTAATAATTAGTAAAAATCCTTTAGCTTATAAGACCTTTTGCAGCATCTTCAGCAATCTCAAGGCGCTTGATCCAATTGATACTTTGTTCACGTGTTAATGGGCCTACAAATGATTTAAAACTGATTGGTCATCCAAATTTTAATAGATTCGTTCAATAACATGTGAGCTTAGCTCCTTTTTTTTTTTTTTTTCTTAAGAGAACATGTGAGCTTACCATAAAGATGTTCCTTGAGAGTTCCATTATGCATGAACTCATAAATAAGCATACTTCTTCCCTCTTCTTGGCAATACCCAAGAAACTGTACCAGATTTCTGTGATGTATCCTTGAAAGAAGTGTTACCTAGACCATATAGAAGCATGTGCCACTAGTTTACATTTCATATTCCATATGTATTTATGTAAATTTAGGAAAACAAAAAAAGAAGAATCACCAACAGTTCCATAAAAATAGAAAGATGCAAAGGGGCACTAGCAAACAGACAGGGTTAAGCATCATAAACGAGGAGAGACAGCAACCTGAAGGGCAGGGGAAGATAATTACAATGTCAAAATGGAAAAAGAGGTTCAATACCAAATACTAACCTCATTTGAAAATTCTCGCTTTCCCTGGTAGGAATTACTGGTTAGAACTTTGACGGCAATTTCCTTTCCATCTTTCATTTTCCCGTAGTAAACAACTCCGAAACCTCCAGAACCTATTTTTTTCTCAAAGTTTTTAGTAGCCTCTTCAATTTCATAGAGAGTGAAGCAGTGTGCAGCTTCAGAGGGAGCATCATTCTTGGAAGAAACTAGCCTTTGTGCAGGTAGGGGACGTCCAAGTTGGTCTATAACAAGTTAGATTTACATCATCACATTCGAGCAACTGAGAGTTAAAAGAAAAAAGAGAAAAGAATATAATAATCCCTGAGATTGTTTCAGACTCATACCTTGCACATCATATTTCTTCTTTCCTTTGCGCAAAAGTACACAAGATACAATGGTAGCTATTACCAAGACAGCAGCCCCAACTGATGTCCCAATAATAATATTTACGTGGCTTTTACTTGTACTCCCTTTTCGAAGATTAATGTTTCCATTGTAGCTGTCAGAAGCAAGCGCAGAAAGTTGTGATGAATACAAGGCCCAGTTGACCAGAATAAAGATAAAAATTGGACATCTTTAGAGGAGAGATAGATTTGATGAACCAAGATAAAGATGTATGTTTGTATACAATAATCAGCATGCAAGATCAAATTTAAGACTGGAAAATCATGTGCACTCAGCATAGGACATTCTGATTATTACTATAATTGAAGCAGACAAACGTACTGCAAGGTTTCTACTCATTTTAAAATTCACAATTAACATATGGCTTCTTTTTTTTATGTATTTCAGCTTTATCTGTATAAAGTACTACTCACTCCACAATCACTTTATTGCGAAGACTTGATGGCACTGTTCCGGATAGCAAATTATTTTGCACATACCTGCAAACATGAGATTCACCAAGTATATAAGATCTTTTACTCAACGCAACACGTCAAACATCCATTAGAAAACAAAGATTAAAAGTAAAATGAGCAGCATAAATAATTTCACGGGTTACTTCTTTTCCAAGTTTAAAATTATAATAATCATTTGTCTTTTTCGTCTCAAATAGACACGCAGTTTATGATAAGATATATCTTAGAATCTATTTATTCATATGAAAATTTTCAATTATCAAATTCTTGTTAGACAACCATTGGATAGCTTAACTTATTAGAGAATGGACCAATAATGTATATCAAGCTAAGGGTTACAACACACCCACACCCCACATATGGAAGGTCTTTTAAGCTGTACAGATACTGAAGTTTGTCATTGTATAATTGTGCACAAAAGCATGTAGAGCCACGAGTTATATGCAACCCACTTAGAATACACAATGAGGGTCATGTGACTCGTTGCATGGCAAGACAACTGCAACATACTTTCACACACATTCTCTCTCCAATTTAAGTAAATGATATACAAGTCTCAGAAAACTTACAGTTCCTTCAGACTTGGTAGATCCATTAAAGAGGAAGGCAGTCCACCCGTCAACTGATTTTTCTCGAGATGACTGTATAATGCAAAGCCCTTTGATTAGTGTTAACTCTTTAGGAAAAGCATCAATAAAAGAAGTCATCTGACTTACATGATCTTCAAGTCCACACATCCAGTGAAATCAGGTATAGGACCAGCCAGCGAGTTCCCATCAAGCCATCTGTAATTAGAAGACAAATTAATTATGACACTGCAGGGAACATCAAGTTTATAGAATTAAACTTGGAAACAGTTGACACCATTCAAAAAAACAAGAAGGCAACATGAAACTTACAACTCCACTAAACCGCTCAACTTTGCCAAGTCTGAAGGGATATTCCCTGTCAAATTCATACTAGATAATTTACTGCAAAGCAAAGGTGTACAAAAGCAGTTGTCAGTATATCTGTGAAAGTTTTATTTAGATATGCAGGGACTAGACCTATGCAGAAGCAGAAACAATTGATCCAAAAACTTAAACAATAAAATTTAATCTTTACATTTTAACTACTCTTGGTTGTGGATCTGAGTTACACTCAACCCAAGACCATGGAACTGGTAAGCATGGGTCACCACCTTCCTGTGCCCAATCTGCTGATGAGTAGTGTGAAACTAAACCAGCAATAACAGCTCCTGCAACTCATACAAATCCAGATTCACAAATAAATGTACAGCTTCAAAAGATTCATTTCAGAGAATGATGAACAAGAGCATAAACCATGCAAAATTAGCAGTAACAGCACGTAGTGTCGCTTTAGATACCACTGTTGAACTTACCATCTTGAGAACCATCATTTATTTCCAGATATTTATTTATCTCCATTGCATTCAAGAGAGGCCCCCTGGAAGAATCAGACGTTTTCCCAAATTTAAAAGATAATACAAATGGAAAGGATATGTTTGTAAATCCTGGTTCATACAAACGATAATTTCCTTGGGCATTTTCTTCAATATTAACAATAGCTTTGCTAAGCTCAGGATTTCCTGGAAGTACTAGCCGAAACTTTCTGGACTCATCTGGAGCCAAATCTTCAATTTCTGCAAAGTAGGTGACTGCCCATCCAAAACCAGGAAAACCATCCAGGTTCAGCCGGTAAGTCAATGATCCATTGGTGCCTACTACAGCTGTCTGCATAACTTTTTCAGGTGGTCTTTCATCCCTATTAACATCAATTGGCATTTTGGTTGACACTTTTTTGGTTCCAACAGCAATGTCAACAAGGTAATTTGCTTTCTTGATAGAGTCTGATTCCCATATTCTATCGAAAGGGTCATCAGGATACCTGAAATTTACAGAAATATATATCCTTCAAAATGGAAAATCCTTTTTCAAGATCAACAGAGTTCAGACTACAAATGTGCATCTTCTTTGCTCAAATTTCCTAATCCAATGCCAATTATAAAGTTTGATTTTGCATTACTTTGAAACATACATCCAGATAAATACACACTTAAAGAGCAGGCTTAAAAGCCCTTCTAAGCAGATATTGTGAACATACCTGACTGGAGCCTCACCATCTGCACCGAAATTAATCCTAGCAGAGACACTGAGATAGAACCGTTGTTCAAAATCAGTATAGTAAACCGAACCATTGAATTGTCGAAGCTCAAGCGTGGATATAAAAGGCTGCCCAGTTGTGGCATTGGACAAGCACACACTGACAGTGGGACTCGTAGCCAGAAATATTAGCTCTCGCATCTCTATAGTATTGGCATCCGAAATGACAATTGTAGACCAATGGGTTGCCCCGAGAGAAATGTCAAATTTGGGATAAACATTATTGTTGTCAAAGTTACCATACAAGAATGTCACTCTCAGAAGGTACCTAGTCCTACTTGTGACATTCACTGTGTAACAATACTTTCTCGAATCAGCAGGAAAGTGCCTCAGTGTGGTGTATTGCTTCCCCGTCTCATTCGCAACGGATATGAAGCTCGATTCTCCATAATTAAGCTGATCAGGAGTCCACTCCAGACCCAGTTCATCAGTGAACACTTCGTCACCTCCACAATCCAAACTCACAAACCCTGGTTCACATTATATGATAAATATTAGACAAAGAATTTGGAGTCTTGCATAGTTGCATGGAAAGTAATTAAATTTAGTATCTGTCCGATTTATTTAGAATTTGAAACTTGTTATTCATAAAAGTCTTTTTATACCATCTATGAACAAAATTCCCCAATTAAAAATAAGAAAAATATATAGTATAAAAATGCAAGCTTTAACAAAGCAAACAAAAAATGATACGAAAGGTGATGCTTTGGGATTCAATTCAACGACGAAAAGAGTTGGAACAAAAATTAAGCAAATGAATAAATAAATCAGATAACGATAGAGAGAGAGAGAGGGGTACCTGGCATTTGAGCTGAGGAGGAGGCGACGAGGAGGAGAAGAAGAAGAAGCGAAATCTCCATGGCGTTGTGAAAAGAGAAAGAAAGAGCAAGAAGAGAGACCAAAAAAATGGGTCTCTGAGAAAAAAGCAGAATGCAAATGACTCAGTGAGTGTGTGTGAGCTACGCAGAAAGAGAGAGAGAGAGAGAGAGAGAGAGAGAGAGAAAGTGAGAGAGATGAAATACAAAATACAAAGTGAAACCAACAAACCCGAGCGAATAATCAGAATAAAATAAAATAAAAATAAAAAACAGAAGTGAGGAAGTGAGTGATTTGGAGGGAGAAGAAGTGCTGGGTGTTTGGGAAAGACCGAAAGAGGGAATGGGTTGACGCGTGGGGCCCACCACAGGAGAAAAAAGAAGCCTCTTCTTCCGAGTTGGCGGCTCGCAACTGGCGACTGCAAAGTGAGTGAGAGTCAGGAAGGATTTGAGGAGCCTGTGGGTCCCGCCATTTGTTTTTGCACCCATCTCACTTCTCACATTTACATCGCGGCCATCGCCCTTTGCTTTGCTTTCATCAATAATAATAAGGGAGTTACTACAACTTTTTCCAAATTTTAATCATCGTACCAATGTCATTGTAACGTGATTTCGTGAATGAATTCGACTGGGGGGATAATTCTTTCTTGTCTTTTATCTCGGAATGGGGAGTTCAACTTAAAATCTCTTTTAATATAAAAAACTAAATTAATAAGTAATTGATTGTGTTGGATATAATTGTTATATGTTATATAATTATATTTTAATAATAAATCTAATCCGTTTAAGAATTATTGATAAAAAGTAGTTGTATACTTGTATGCCATGCAATTTAAATTTTAAACTGGAGTTATCATATTTGAGATTTTGTTGACATTACAAAATCTCATCTTAAATAATTTAAATCTTGCCTACTATATATAAGGTTATTAGCCTATTCATCAATTAATAATTGATTTTGAGTCAAATGTTGTAACTTTTTTTTTTGGTTACATTGGAGGAAATCAAAACGGGATCTAGCTTAATCTTAATTATTATCCTAATTTCATTTACTATTTGAGTTAACATTAAAAGTTTAAATGTTGTAACTTTAATAAAATGTATCAAATAAGACAATTTATTTTTTAACTCTAACAATCACACTTATTTTATGTTACTTAATATAAATTGTGTATGTATTAAGTTCAAATTTTTCAACGCGAGAAAATCTAACATAAAAAATTTAATCAAAAGATAAACAATAATCTTAAATTTGACAGAAAATCGTGTCCCTACAATTGTATAACTTTATATATTTAGATTAGACAGCCGTGCAGTGCCAAAACAAAAATGAAACACATGATTTGTGTAAGTAAGTACGTCCTTCATCAATCATCACCATCTCACCAAACATTCATTATTGCTGTTGTTTAATATCCTATTACCTGTACTCTATGGTACCTACCGTTCCATTCCATTTCCATATGTAGCTGATCGTAAAACCAACTATGGGAATACAAAATTAAATGAAAATGAAACTTAAGAAAACAATTTGGTCTTAAATTAATGTTGTTATCAAAGAATAAAAAATGGTGTTAGGTTGGCACAAAACATTTTTACTTCTTTCTTAGTGGCTCGAAGACTGCAGTAAACGTGCAACTCCTTGTGGCTTGTGCCGGGACAACGGATTGACCAAATCCTTGACCATGTATGGAACAGAGGGTCTATGTTTTTATTTTCTTATTTTTTGACTAGGATTTATGATTTTTATATTGAGACTAATAAGAATTGGGTTTTTCAACACCCTGTATATATGAAGTTATAAACAGAGTTTCATGAAACATTATTTTTAAATTAATATGTGATAGAAGACTTGAGCTTGGTTTTTATACTTATTTTACCATGCTTAGGTAATTAAGAGGGTATTAAGGGGTGGAGAAGAATTGCTTAAGGAAGTCGTTGACATGATTGTATAATTGAAATAAGAGGTTGGTTAAAAATGGTTGACCATATGTGTGTAGACGGAATTTTACTGTTAATATATGTGGATTTTATTGTAAAGCTTATATGTAATTATAGTTGATAGTCGTTTGATAGAATAGTGTAGATATATATATAGTGTGTGTGTGGTTGTACGGTTGGATTGATTGATTGATTGAATAACAGCAAAGCCAAAGTGCCACGTCAACCCTTTCAATGGCATTGTGGATGTTAGATCAGTCTAAAGAAGATTCAATCATTCAATTAGTGTATTCTCTGCTTTTCTTTTTTGAAGGCATCTTAGTGGATTAGATGGAATTAAGCAACTCAAATCTAAATATTGACAAAGTTGAACTAATTCAAACAAAGTATAGGTTCTTCAATTTCACTATAAAATGTTAAAATAAGTTGGGCGTAGATGATAATGCTCATATACAGCAGCAATAATGGACCTCAAACGAAGCTCCATGGCTCCTTCCTTTGCCTTTTATGATTTAACAAAGTGTAAGTCGAGCTTTGTCCAAACTTTACAAAAAGATAGCTGTTTTTAATGCCATCCTCCATACTTTTACTTGTTGGACTTTGGAGTGGAATCAAAAGCTAGAGACACACTCAGACAGACAGTCCAAATATAAAATATACCAACACATTTCTTAGTGTCTAAGTATTAGACTATACTATACCACCCACTTGAGTACTATATATATTCACATAATTGAAGAACCAACTATAGAAAAGGTAATTTGGGTAAATTGTGAATATTCAGATGGATTAATCCTTACTTTTTAACTATGGTGCAACATTATTACTCAACTATTAATAAGACACAAGTCGGTTTTGCCCTATTATATATGTATTTCATTCTAACGTTTTTTTCTTTTTTTATACTATTCATTCAATAGTTTAGGATATAATAAGTGCTCTATTAAAACATTTATCTTTAAGTGTCGTAGCATTATTTTTTGAATGGAATGGTAAATGCTATAATGCAACACTAGCAGTCTAGCAGTGGTGAATAAAGTAATACACTAGTACTTAATTAGTTAATTGTAAATTTGTCTTCTCATCATTAGTCTCGTTGCAAACACTTGGCCAAATTGCTGAACCTTTAGGCCAGTTCAACAAGAGACCTAGCATTACTTCAATCACATCATCTTTACGTGAAAGAAGTAAATTATACGATTTTTTTTATTTTTTTTGTTTGCCAGGAAATTATAAGATGTTTAGGTGGTGCTAAAAAGTCCCAAAACTTCACACAGTACAGTATAATACAATCTTTTACAGCTATAGTTGAGTCCAATTAATACATCTTACCAAACCAGCCCATTTAGAGACAAACTGAACACCTATTTTGAATGTTGCTACCAATATTATACCACATTCATCAACATAAAGGCTTCTTTGGCAGAGCCAGAAAACCAAATACCAAATTACCAATAACTATATTACAAACAAATATCCAATCCAATCTAGGAGTATTAACACACTTGCCTTGTTTACAATCCCTTTACTCAGCATCTGCAAATCTGAAAAAGATGATATATAAAGTAAAATTTCCAGATTGATAAACAAATGTGAAAGACAAAAAAGCATAAACCATAAAGTAAACAGCTAAATAAGGGTAACAGTGAGAAGGATGGAAGGTCCTTTTCATACTCACCCAAGCTCTGAGAGCTTCAAATGAGCTTCAGCATAATCGGCAAAAAAGGCATCCTCGTCATAATCAAAGCAAAATCACAGCAACAAAAGTTGGATTAAATGATCATAAATACTCTGTAAACAGCCAAGCTATAATTTGCTGATATTAAATGTGTATAACACAATTAGATACAAACCACAGCATATTTCTCAACAAGAGGACGAAAGACTAGATCCTCCAGAAGAGCCTTATCTGATGGCAGCTGGATAAGACCTTCTTTCTCTCCATTAAGAAGTTCCCTGTTTGGAAAATAAAAAATAAACAATCAGACTTAATTATGATTGATGCTTCACCATCCTCTCCTTATCACATTTGCAAAATAGTTAGTAGTAGCACTAGCATATACACAGTACAAATGAGATGGTTATAAGGTTCAAATTGATCAACGAAGTGATACCAATTAAACAATTATACTGAAGGGGATGAATGAATCTTTACTTGAAGTAGGAGTTGTCAAAAATGAGAGGGTTGGTTGTCCAGGGACCCTCAAATCCAGAGCGCTCCTTGTGGCACCTACCCTGTTAAAAAAATTCAAAAGACACAATAATTAATAACAATAAATGATAAATTAAATTGTTAGGCAGTTTCAGACTTTCAGTAACTAAGACATGACAAAAGAATTTCATGGTCATGCACTAACCAAGGTGTGTCCACCAGATAATGCAACAATATCCTTATCACTGAGACCCATGTGGCCGAAAACATCCCTCAAATGATCAGAACCTATAGAGTACCAACAAAATGAAAAACCAAAACATTCATCTTGCAAGTTACAATCATACACTTGTAAGGGTTTTGTGATGATCATCACTGAAGTTGAAGAAGCTAAACTGACCTTTGGTGGCATCAGGCAAGCGACCTTCGGGTGGTGGTTCTTGTTTGTCCTAAAATTAGTACATGACGTTAGATGATTCAAAGATTTAAGTAGGAGTACCAATGAGTACAAGTTCTGATAATATTATATAATTTTTAAACAATCTTTTTGAGAATTGTATGAATGAGGAAAGGCTCAATCTGCATCAAGAATACTCTATTCTAAACACCATCATATAGTGCATTTGTCAATGTCATTAACTACAAAACCCACCAAGTTATTAGCCAATTAAGTTCCTTAATCCTACTCAATTTTTAAAATTTGGTGAAAAGAAAATCATATATTAGAAAATTAATAGCTACAACTCATAAAATTATAGCAAATAGTAATGCTATAGCTAGAGACTAAAGAATGTTCACTGACCGGTCTACCAGGGTGGAAAGGAATCTCAGGCCCTCCTGTAATTTCTACAGCAACAACTCCAGCCAACTACTATACCAAACACATACCAAATCCAATTAAAAACAATAACATGAATTTAGAAAAGAAAAAAAAAATTACATTAAAAATCAAGGCAATTTTATTAATGAAAACCTGGTAAAAATCTGCGTATGACAGAATCGGAAACTTCTCTTTGATCGGCTCCAAAAGCCTGACCGCGATATCGAGGCCGTTGTTTGCTTCATGAGCGAGCTCATCTGGATGCCTGATGGTCCCAAACGGCCCTCCGGTCTTCGTTGCTACGTCGAAGGTTCCAGCTGAGTGCCATCTGCATCGATCGCCAAACTCAGAAGACAGAAACAGTGATTTAAGTACTAACAGAGAGACAGAGAGACAGAGAGACAGAGAGCTTACGCCAATCGGAGGATTATAGGAGCGCAGTGCTTCTCAGCGATGAGTCCTCGGAGCTTCCTCTTGCATTTCTCAACTGCTTTCTGGTACTCCTCGCTCACAGTCGGGTAACGCTTCGCAACCATGATCGCTGATCGACGACGATGATCTGTTCGCACCTTCAAATCAAATTACAATTTCAAAGCTAACGATGTAGAATAGGATTCGAGTATCCTCTGTTTGGTTACTGAGAAAATTAATATATGAAAACTAACAGAATAGAAAAGGTTTCTTATACGTCGTTTGGATTACGAATTGTAGCTAGAAACAGTTAAAACGAAACGTTTTGGACAAGTCTCGGTGCAGAGACACAGAGCAAATATATATGGGAAGGAAGCGTTTTGGGACGAAGGTTCTAGCGCTCTTTTTTATAATGGACGGCTAGGATCATTCTTTTGTCGGCGATGTGCGGTTGCTGTGTGCCCAAGAAGCGGGAAATTGAACTTGGAATTTAAGATGGCCACGTGTGCGACGGAGAGTGGTGTAAAGGTTGACTGGGCTGGCTTTGGTCAAGGTGTGGTGGTTGCTACAGTCGTTTCGACTTTCGAGTGTGACTTGGATGGGGTGGATCATTTTAGCGACTTCTAGAGAGGAGCAAATGCCCATCGACACGTGGATATTATATCTAGATTGTCCAAGAATTTCTTTATCAATTTTGAGAGATGATAAAAACATATATATATATCCCTAAATGAAGCTCTTTGACCACTACCACGGCAAACAATATAAGATATGTCATCATTTTTTTATATTTTTAAATCTTTCTCATTGTTGCTTCCTTCGCCCGTTTTTTAGGATATAAAGTATGAATTCACGTTATTCTCTTTTAGAGTATAGAATGAGATTTGTACAGACTCAAAATTTCAAAATTAAAATCTAACATAAAATCGACAAACCAGTGTTGATAGCTCGAGAAAGAAGCAAAAATACAATTCCAAACACTCAGCATTGCCGCCAAGCACTCGGTGCCTGATATGCATGAAAACAAATAAAAATTAATAAACAAATATTATGTGACGTAAAATAGTTACAATATTATTGGAATTTAGTTAAAATTATAAAAATCAAAAGGCTTTAGTCTAAAGAATGTAAAATTAATAAGCCTGCATGAAAATCTCCACCTATAATTTTCCCATTGCTAAGAAAACATCTATTATGTAATTGAGCCAACTAATTTTCATCCTAATCACCATGGCTATTAGTCTTTATTACAATTTACACCAAATTACTTCATTTTGTTTTTTACACCGAATTACTTTTAAAATAAGGGGAGACTATGCAGAACACTCAAAAATGCTGAATTGACCACCTTTCTTATTTATTTTACAAATATTCCTAATATACCCTTAATGTAAATAAAAAAATTTATTAAAAAAAACCACAAAACCCCATCCCTCCCACCCACCCGACCAGTCACTCTCTCTCTCTCTTCGATGTGTCACTGTTTGCCCATTAGTGGCGGCGAGATCACCACCAGTCAACTCGTCTGCCTCTCATCTCTCTCTCCATAGTAGCTTTCAAACCAAGAAAGCCCAGAAAACTCGAACCCAGGCGAATACCCAATCGGCCCTTCGCCGGCGATCTTCCTTTTCCAGCGGAGTTGAGACGCCAAACCACTTGGGTTTTATTCCTCAAGTCACAGCGAGTCCAACACTGGTATTCCTTTGCTCATCCGACCNCCCCCCGACCGTCACTCTCTCTCTCTCTTCGATGTGTCACTGTTTGCCCATTAGTGGCGGCGAGATCACCACCAGTCAACTCGTCTGCCTCTCATCTCTCTCTCCATAGTAGCTTTCAAACCAAGAAAGCCCAGAAAACTCGAACCCAGGCGAATACCCAATCGGCCCTTCGCCGGCGATCTTCCTTTTCCAGCGGAGTTGAGACGCCAAACCACTTGGGTTTTATTCCTCAAGTCACAGCGAGTCCAACACTGGTATTCCTTTGCTCATCCGACCACCGTGGGCAGCTAATCGACGTCGTGAAGCTCCGCGGCTTTCGTCGCCGATTCAGACAGATTCCGACGACGAATTGGGTCGATCCATATATGATTTTCGATCCTCTCGTTGTGTTTTTTCTGTTGGTTAGATTGGTTTGAACCAATTATGGGGAGGGGTGGTGGTGGCAGTGGTGAGGTCTGGTGGTGGTAGTGGGTGGGTTGTTAATGGGGATGTGTTTTTTTTTTTCTTTAATGCAGGGGTAAAATAGGAAAAAATGAAAAAAAAAAATCTTAGGGTGGTCGGAATAGCCCCCCTTTAAAATATCTTTGAAGTTTTTTTTTTTTTAGACCCATAACCCTACATGCGATCACAAAACTTCTCCACAAACCGGAAGCCCAACCCAGCCCAAACTTGAACCCCATAATTCCAGTGAAAGCCCATGCTAGAAACAGTTGGCTTGCGCGGTTAGGGCAACATATGACATTGTGATTCGGTGGACGGGTGGTATTGAAATTTGCATGAAGTCCAAGGGCGTTAGAGGACACGTCAGGAGTTGAGTGATACAGGTCATGAGACGCGCACAAAGAACAGAAATAGAAAAGGAGAGAGAGGAGGCCACTCAAAACCGCAAAAAGCCACACTGAAAAAGCTCGTTTGGACTTTGGCCAACACATTCAATCCAAAACCCCAAGGCTCAAACTCAAAGCCTCTCTCTCTCTCTTCTTTCTCTCCCCATTTCTGCTTTATCCTATATTCCTATCCACCGACTCCTCTGCAGCCTCTACTGCTGCTCCTCCTCCCTCACACTCTGTAAGTCTCTTATTCTCTTAGATGATTTTTGTGTTATTTCATGGTTGATTGTTTTTATTTAATCCAAGCTGCATTTTCGGACTGCCAAGAAATTTGGGTTTGGATTATACAATGTCAATGTGCTAAAATGTGGTGGAGGTGGGTGCTGAGTTTGTAATTATTATGGTGTTGTTTGTTTCTCAGGAAAAAAAAAAAAACATGAGTGACAAGGGAGAAAAAACGTGTCCCATATGCGCCGAAGAGATGGATTTTACGGATCAGCAACTGAAGCCATGCAAATGTGGTTACGAGGTCTGAACACTAATCTTCTTCTTGTTTTATTTCTCGTTTTGTTTATTTATAATTTCTACTCTTATTGGCCACATCAACTTGACTCTCTTTCATTGCTGCTGCTTCTTTATGTGATTGTGACAATATGACAATGTGAATGCGTAAATGTGATGACATTGTAATCCATATAAATAGGGAGGGTTTTTTTCTCTTTCATTTTATTTTTTGGGGTATTTTGGCGTTCTAAATATCCTAATTTTGTGGTACTTCCCTCTGGTATGTGGACTTACTCTTGATTCGCTGCTTCTTAACAGGTATGTGTTTGGTGTTGGCATCACATTATGGAAATGGCAGAGAAGGACGGAAAGGACGGTCGTTGTCCAATGTGCCGAACACCATACGACAAAGAAAAAATTGTGGGGGTGGCAGAAAACTGTAAAAAGTTGTTATGCTCGCTGGGAGATTTTCTTGTTAATGTAAAATTCTGTGCCAAGTTGAGGATTCTAACTTTTCCCCTCCTTGAGCAGGTTGGTGACTGAAATTAATCTGAAGAGGAAACAAAAAAAGCCCAAGGGATCTGAAGCAAAGAAGCATCTTACTGATGTTAGAGTTCTCCAACGGAACCTAGTATATGTAATTGGATTACCTCTTGACCTTGCAAATGAAGATGTGAGTAGCTTTTATCTCACTGTGTGTCTCATTTTGTTTGCTATTTAAGTAGAACCTAGTGCAGACATAATCTGACGTTTTATTGAACATATATAGATCTTTACTTTCATTAATGTTGATTCTGAACTACATTTTTTTGGGGTTTACTAGCTTCTTAAGCGTAGGGAGTATTTTGGCCAGTATGGAAAGGTCTTGAAGGTTTCTCTTTCTCGTACCGCGAATGGGGTTATTCAACATTCTCCGAACAACAGTTGTTGTGTGTAAGCTGGCTTACCACTTTCAATGCCTATAAATTTATACCCGCTTGATGTGGAACACACTGTATTTAGTTTACATTTTCTTTCTCACCCATCTTTATTAATTTATCATGATCTCACTTTACGTTATTATATGTGATTGAAAATGTTGGTTTGGGTATAGATTTCTCTCAAGAGGGTAAAATTTTTTATTAGGCATGGTGGCTAGTTAGGATTTATATTTGTTTTAACTATTTTTGGGTACAAATATATTTGTTTATTTTGTAATAATGGTTACGTTCATTCTGCTAGGTATATAACATACTCAAAAGAATATGAAGCAGCTCGATGTATTCAATCGGTGCACAGTTTTGTATTAGATGGTAATTCCTTGAGGTAAGTTTGTCTTGTTATCTATTGAGACCATGTGCTATGATTGTCGTATTGTGACTGCTATGGGTTTGCATTTGCAGGGCATGTTTTGGAACCACAAAGTACTGCCATGCTTGGTTGAAAAATGTGGTAATTACTTAACTTATTTCATCCTGGGTGAGTCTCTTTGCAAAAGAAAAACTTAGTTTTGTCATCATTGAGAACAATTATTTTTCTGGTTCAGCCTTGCAGCAATCCAGATTGTTTGTATTTGCATGATTTTGGCTCTCAGGATGATAGTTTTTCCAAAGATGAACTAGTTTCAGCCTTTGCAAGGTATTAACATCTACTGAGATGCATGTGCTTCTCTCTCCCTCTCTCTCTCTCTCTCTCTCTCTCTCTCTCTCTCATCTACATGCCTGCTTAAACACACAAAAGTGACAGTGGATGTGTGCCATTTTTCTTGCATCCACATGCTTGTTCAAAGTCATACAAGCAACAATCTGCTGACTACTGTTTCCCCTTCTCCCTAATGACAGTGGATAAGTATTGATATAGATATGGGAAACAGATAACAACACGATCTTGAGATTGTAATATGAATACAAGTTTTATAAAATAGTAATAACAAAGAGTAAATAATTACATATATTTTTTTTTTCCAACACACTCACACTTTCTATTTCCAAAATATCTCTCACCATTAAAAGACCTACTTTTATCATTTCATTATAAGAAAGAACTTAATTATATGATATTGTCTCTTAATATAATTTCAAAACAATAAAAGAAATAAAACTACCGCCTTAAACTATGCTAATACTACCACAAACTATCTCACTTTCTTATTGTTCACTTGTTTATTTCATCTTTTTTTTTTTTTAATTTATTTTTGTGACCCAGCGGTCCCGGCCATATGAGAGGAGCAATCTCACTTGTGCTCTGTGCATTTGAAATAGTTAGAAAAAATTTTATGTTGTTTTTCGAGAATGCATTTACCGTTCTTGGCACTACATCGCCCTTTCTTCTTTGGCAGTATCGTATTGTAACTTGATCTCTACTGGTTTCACAGGAGTAAGGATCAACAAATTATCGGTGTTACAAATAATCTGCATTGGCGTCCAGGGAAAGGTTTACCTCCCCCAATGGATGAGTATAGCAAATATAAACTATCATCTGCAGTTAAACCACTTGTTAGACATCCTTCAAATGTAGGACTCTGCATATATTTTCTGTGTTTTGGTTATTTATGCAATAAAGTGCATGATTTATGTGGATTAGCTCTGGATGTTAGCATTTGCAATGCTCTTCAATTATATTAACCTTTGGTTTATCTTATTTCAACAGAGTACTGGGAATGAGGTTAAGGGATCTTGTGCAGATGGTGATAGAAGATCTGTTTCTACAAAAGCATCTTGGTATTTAATCTCATGATCTGTGACACTGCCTTTGATTGTGTGCTTTGAGAACTAATGCTCTCTGATTTTCCCTATCAGGGTCCTGCAAGGCACCCCTAGTCTTCCCCCAGGAACAAGTTCTTCAGGTGCTGAAAGGCCTCCCCATCAAAATCCTGAGACATCTAATGATCTTGATCCCCTTTCATCAAAAGTTGTAAGAACTGAAAGTTCTAACCACAACGGAAGATCTATTATATCTGAAGAAAGCTGTGAAGTGCATTTTAATGGTCTGGATCCACTGGTACTGACCAGACAGAGTATTGCTGAAAATGGTCAATTAGCTGTATCAGATACAACTTCAGAAGCTCTAGTAGATAGAAATCTTGTCAGTTTAACTTCCAACAAAAACTTATGGTGTCTATCACCAAACAATGGAACTGATCGAGATTTTAAAGCAACATCCACGGATTTGATCAGCAACAAAAACTTATGTTGTCTATCACTGAACTTATCGAATAAATTCAGTGATAACAAAGGCAATAGCATTTCTGAATTGGATAGGACATTTGAACCATCCAGCGTGTTACCTGATATGGGATTAGGGAAGTACTTGAGAGGGTGTGAAAACAATAAAGCCAGTATTGACTGCAATCGAGCTTCAGATATAGGAGAGAGTGGCATAATCTCAAGTATTTTGACGATGGACTTGGATGCACCTGAAGGCTATCTAACTTCGCTTAACAATCTAGTTGAGTTGTTGGGTGAAACTGATAAGGAATGTAGTCTCCTCAAAGTACCTAGTTCACGAAAACAGCATGATAAAAAGCAGTCCAGGTTCTCATTTGCCCAACAAGAGGATTCTAGTGATAATATATGGCATGCCCCTAAGGACTCTTTTGCCTCATCTGATTTAATGGACAATAAGGATTCCTTCATAGATGTGGAGTCTGATAAATTTCTCAAGAGTCGCTCTATTACTTCTAAAGTTTCAGGTCTGTATCTTTTAGTATGCTTATACCCTTTCTTGTAATGATGCTTGGTCTCTGTCTAGAATGTTTTTTCGCCTCTTTACTTCTTTATGGTAGAATCTGCTTCTCTAGTTCATGATTTGTGATTTCTCTTGGATCTCTATCTCAAATTTCCACAAAAGCCTGAGATTTGATAATAATTTCTTAGCCTTGTATGGTACTTTACTGTTGAAATTTTACTCCCCCTTCAGCATTGTTTACATCTCCTTTTTTATCTTAGCATATATAAATACATAAAATAATGCTTTTTCTGACCATTTCCCTGAGTTCTTTGCTGTGGCATTTTCTGACAGTGACAGAAGTTCCTAGATCGATCCTGCCGCCAGGATTTTCAATGCTAAGCAGGGCATCACCTCCAGGATTTCCTTCGAATGGGAGGCCTGGGAGGGTGTTCCAGGCCTTTGACAGTTCTGGTTTGTTATTTCTTATTTATGATGTTTTGTGGATTTTCTTTTGTAGATTTATTCTAACAATCCTGCTTCTATCCTCCAGTGAATCATTTGCTGCAACCATCTGCTATTCCAACTGGTAATTTTGGCATCACTGGGGATGCTGAGCTCATTGATCCAGCAATTTTAGAAGCTGGTGAAGGAATATTGGCAAGAGGGTTGAGTAGGAGAGCAACTTTATCTCATTTTAATTCTTCTGAGCCTGATACAAGGCTCCATCTGCTAAGACAGCAGTCAACTTCTACACAGCAGAACTTAGGATTTCAAGACCACTTCAGGAATAGATACTCTAACCTAAATGATGCACATAGAATTCCTCCACAGCATTGCGATCAATTCCAACCCAACAATCCTTCTGCATTTGTACAATGCACCACTCAACAGTTCAGTGATGTGCATGCATCAAACAGCCAGTGGGTTCAATGGAATGGAGTTGAGAGTGTAAGTGATCTTGGTATATCAGAACTACTAAGAAATGAGAGACTGGGATATAACAAGTTCATTCCCTGTTATGAGGATATGAAGCCTCGAACAAGTTACTTCAGTGATATAAACAACAGAGCATTTGAAATGTGAGTTTTTGTGTAGCTGGAGTTTCTCTTTTATGACTGAGTGGATGACTCGGTTGATGTTAACTTTCCCTTCTGAGGGAGTTTCAACTTTTGAGTTCTATCCACAGTTGATTAGAATCACCTTGTAAGGATCAACCTGTCTTTCTCTTTATGGGAATTTGATTTTTCTGGAAAAGACAAAGAAGTGGGATCGAGGGTACTGCATTGGCAGAGAAAACATTGAGCGGGGAGGAATTTTATGCATTCATTTGCTAGTGAGAGGCCTAGAGCACTGGCATTCCCTGGCTGTGTGGTAAATTTCAATGCAGTGACTGTGACTCTCCATTTAGTGGAGGCATACGCTACTGAGGGAGGCCTGTTTTCACTATTTTTTGAGTGGCAAAATAGGAAGGATTGGATATGCTACGATGGGTATGAGGGAACATGGACTTGCTGATGCAACTACGAAAGCAAGGTAAGATGCTCATCACAGATATTGAAACAAATAATGTCCATTTTCTGTAATTTTTGATAATTTTAAATTGATAAGTAATATATACCAGAACATATCATAGTCAAATCACACAAAGTGTTCCTAAATATTAGTAGTCAAAAACTTCCATACTTGCAGTACGTGTCCTGTCTGTGCTTAATGCATGTATTGACATCTATCCAAATGTATTAAAGAAAATGAGAATACAATTCAAAGGTTAGAAATCTTATTTTAAATTTTGGATAAGTACAGTATAGGAAGTACTTGATATGTATAATGAGGTATTTGAGAAGTATTGGAATTGATGTAGATGCTTTTTACCATGTAGAGATATCTGTGCTGCACAGGTGGAATATTTCTCTTTGAACAAATAAATTTATGCATGTTTAGAAAAATGTTCCACAGTGCTGTAAATTGTTTAGATGTCTTGTTTTCATGGAGAACAAATTAAAGTTGGCATGTCCAGAAAATGGTCCTCACTACTCTAATAAAGTCAAATGTTTTCTGTATGCAGGTAGGGTCGAGGGCACTGGTATTGACAAACGTTCTTCTTTCTTATTTGCTCAATTAACTTAGTGGATAATGTTACCCAATGTCTGAAGATAGTTAAATGACTAAATGATTGAATACTGAGTTGAAAGTCAGGTTCGTGTTAATGAAGGCTCGCCGGATGTTCTGATGAAAACTTGTTTTGGGTGGCCTTAGAGTGTGAATAAATGTAGAAATCAGTTGAAAAGGGATGTGAGAAACTCAAATTGGGGATCCTTGAGAGGATTCTCTCTACCTCTCTTGGCTAGAGGCATACACACAAGCAAGAAGATTCAATTGCATGGCTTGTGCGTTTGGCTGTTTGCAATTGACGCATGTTAATTAGTTGTTACGTTTAAGTCAGCTACCAAGCTTCATGGTAGGTGATGATGTCTACCTATGTTATTGATGCTAATCATAATTATGTATCCATTTTATGTTTATTTATGAGTTATATATTAGGGGTTTGTTTGCTTCTGGTTTTAGGTTGCTTTTCTAGGGTCGACCCAAAATCTGCCTAGTAGTGTATATACAAACAGTACGTACATCTTGTGTGGTATTTTTCCGGCACAGTTATATGGTGTCTAATCAATTCATCTTTTCTGCTAGACCTAAACAAAAATGTTTGGCAGTTTTTAAAGAAAATATAATGTAAAATGCTCAAGTGAAAAATTAGGATGGATGAAAGAGAAATGGACCAAATGGTACATAAAACCAAGTCTTAAGGGTTAAGACGCATGCAGTTGGTACACAAGACAAGATCTGTTTAGCCCAACCGAATTGGGTAGCTAGCTATATAGGCTTAGAACAACTGAGCTCATGCGACGCATAGTCGACATACAGCTAAACCCTAGCTAGGTTGAAGGTATTGAAACTTGGTTTTGCCTTAAAAAGGTGATCGCTAGCTATACAGTGAAAATTAGAATGGTAGCATAGGTAGGTAGGTAGGTAGGTAGGTAGGAGGCCGAGGCTAGCTTGCTTTGAATTTTGATTATGACTAGTGCATGCATCAATCTTATCATCTTCCACTAAGGTTCGAGGACATACGTACAGTTCGTTCCATCCGAAAGGTACATAAATGAATACGTACCTATCTCTAGCTGCATGCATGCATGTGTTGTATAGTGTGTATTGTGGTGAAAGGAAACCTACGAACCCAGGTTTTACCCACTGTGACTTTGTGTATGTATTTTGACTAATATATGAAGAGGTGTCGTGACTTGTGAGAATGTAGTGTATACACCTGTTATGTTATATATGCAAGTTTTTCTCAAACTATTCGTAGTCATAGACTCATAATCATAGTCATCTTCTGCCAGATAATTGAGACTAGTAAAAACTGCATCTACCCTCAGCTCTTTCAATATCATTCATGATATTGCTTGCTGTTTTAATGAATTGACCTATATATGTACGTACTTGCAGTAAACTAGTAATAGTAGTAGTAGTAGTGCATTCCAGACAAGCATTGTACGTGTTTTTTTTTTTTTTTTTTGAGAGAGATATATCACATCCACGCGCAGTAGCCAGTAGGCGCAGTGTGTCGTTTTGAAGAAAATTCCCCAAAGAAGGTAGCTAGCTAGCTAGAGTGATCGAGCTAGTTTCACTTTGTGGAGGAAGGATAAAGAGAGGATGTAAAAAGTGTGTACGTACGTCCTCATTTCATTTCAGTTTATGATTCAATAATTAATTACAACTATTTATTTTTTAAGAGTTTTTACTCAAGAATCATCTATGTTTAAAATCATATATATATATATAATGAAGATTTAATGACTAATTGGATAAGAACAAAAAAGTGGGGGGTGAAGATTGAAAGAAGATGGAGCAGAAAAAGCATACATAGAAATAATAGTGACAGATGAGTGAAGCATTCGAAAAATGAAGACAAAATGGAGTGAGGTGAGTTGAGTTGGTGTAAATAGTATTGAAAAAGTTTGGTTGAAAACCCAACGTGGAAACAACATACATATTATAAAATGTAATGCACAGTACTACGTACACTGCAAATCACGAGCTCTGTGAGTTCTGCTAAATAAAGCTCCCATCAGCTATTGTACCAACACCGGACCCACAGCACCAGTCAGTCATAGGTGACATGCTGACAGCCTCGTAGCCCTTCAAGTTTGTGGGTACAGCAAAAGAAAAAGAGTGAAGACAGAGATTATGAAAATACAGACACAGAGACACAGGTGAGTAAAGGAAGAGGGTTCTGAAAATGCATAAAATATTTTGTAAACAATAAAAGGAATCTACTTTTTTTTACCAATCTTATTTTTTATTATTTTAATTTTATGATGTAAATTTATAATAAAAATTATTCATTTTTTATATTTAATTATAAAGATTATGTATGTAAAAAATCAATCAAATTAAAAATTATTTAAATAATTTAAATAATGATTTGATTTACCGTTTGTTTATTTTATAACAATTACATAATCAAACAATATTTAATTTAGTTAATTTTTTATAAAGATGATATTCAAATAATTATTTAAAAAATAAACAGTTTTGATTATAAAAATATATTGTGTAATAAAAATAATAAAATAGAAGATCAAGGTGGATAACATTTCCCAACAAATATTACTAGTCACTAATTATATCCCAATAATATTAACCACACCAAATATTGTGAAATGCTTTAGTAGATATTATGTCAATATCTTACTTCTCGTAAATAATTAAGATTTTGTTAAAACTTATAAAATTTGAATGATAGTTAGTGTCTATTTTTAAACAACTAATTTTTTTGTTGCATTGGAAAGTATTGAGCACTAGACTTAACATATTCTTAATCTATTAGCCCACTTATCAGTTAAGCTTATACCAAAGACATTATTAAGTAAATAATTTAGAATAGTAACTTTGACAATATAACATGAATAGACAAAACATTTGGGTTGTTTGATTTTGTGTACAATTCATATGGGGGCTCAGGGATAAACTTGTTCCTCAATTTTTTACGTGAAATGACCCTAATAATATTGTTAAGTTTCTAAGAAGTAATAAAAGAATAATATTTTTTGTAGAATAATAAAAATAATTAAAAATATGAAAAAGGGAGATATAATGGGGGTATGAAAAGGCTGGTGGAGTCATGAATGGTTTTACCCTTGAGACTAGAGAGGTAAAAAGTACAACAGGCTTTTCATGCTGCTCATAATAAATACTTAATATATACACATTACAGTTGGTAGGACCCTCTCTCTCTCTCTCTCTTTCATGTTTTGCAGTGCAGATGTACTGCACAGATCAAAGCCAAAGCCGAGGAATCCGGATACTTACTGTTTTAGCAAAGATATGGAACCAGAGGAGACCCCCACTTGTCCACGTGGCGCCCATTTAGCAATAGAAGAACAAGCCACAATTCAATGGGAAACTTTTGACAAGTTTGGAAAATTAGTTGAAGTTTTTTCAATTTAAAGACCGACAAAAAAAAAAAAAAAAAAGACTTTTAGCCTTTAGATTTAAAAAAGTATTTATATATCTAACCCTCAAATAATATTCATGCTCCCCAAGTAATGCTCAAGGGTTGAGTACTTCGAACAATATTAAATGACTTAGATTTCTAAATTTTTAATAAAAAGGTTAAAATCTTTAATGGAAACAAAAGAAGGCTTTAATTTTAAAATTTTTATATTTAATTATAATATCATATTAATTTATGTGATACTAATCATACTACCAATTTACTTCTCGTTCATGCGCGTATTATAATTTAAGTAATCTCAAAATTCCTAGCATTAACCCAAGAATATGAAAGCCCAATTATTTATTTATTTATTTTTCAGTGTTACCATCCAAAGAATAATGCAGTTTTCTAATCAAGATAATACTCAATTGAAGGCCATACCTCTTATTTAAAAACTTAAAAAGAGGTCCAAGTTCAATTTTTTAACCCTAGGATGGGTTACTTAGCTTAGAGAAGGTGGGACTGTCATTCTGTGCCTAATTCATTAAATAATCACAAGATTTATGCCCAAATTACCAATCTGGCAATCAGAAATCGGATACCATGCATGTTAAAGTACAAAGACACCACCAATTAAAACAACATTTTAAAGTGAACCTTGCCAATGCCAAATCAGCACATCAAAGGAGGGCCACGTAAAAGAATGTGACCACAAGAAGGCAAAACTACCTGAATTTTTCCATGCCAGCATACTCAGATGCCCAAGTGTCATACGAGCTTTACATGATGAAAGAAAACAAATTCCATTACTAATCTTCCTGTCTTTCCTAGTTAACCCTCCGGCCTGCCCACGGAGACTACATTCTATACTTATATTACCGTATTGTGGTTATATCCTACCTGGTACTGGTTTTCAGCTCCTGCAATAAAAATGGGGTATGTTGTTGGTGATTGATGGTGAAAAATGGTGGTGGAGAATTGTTGTATTTGGGAAATGAAGTTGAGTGACAGCAGCTGAAGATGAAGTGGTTGTTGAAGAAGGGAATCCTGATGATGCTGCAGCAGAGAAGAGTGGCACTGGAGTTGCTCCACCATTATGGCCTTGGATTTGCCATGCCCAATTAGGGGAGGAGTTAGCATCCATACTCTTATCTGTTGCTCTTTCCTGAAACAGCAAAGACAATTAAAGTAGTTAGCTAAAGCAGGAAAACTAGAATTCTCAGTGATTGATCGTTAAGAGGTGATAAATCCTCTTTGCACACAAAGAATGGAATTACAAGGGCCTCCTAAAGTGAAAATTTGGTCACATTAGGAAGCCTGAACCCGCCCAGGGCATACCAGCTATCACAAGGTGATGTATTTTCTAACAATAAAAAGATATATAAACCCAAATAGTAACTTTTCACAGACGTTCTAACTTGTAACACGTTTTAACATAAGAACTTAAGTGCATGTACATGATCAAATGAAAATATTGCAAAGGTCAACAAGAAATAGTGAAGGCAGAAAATTAAGGTTTTAAGAGCTTCTTATAAAAAGTTATTATAATGGCTAGGACTGAATGCAAATTACCATATGTATGGGAAAGAAACTGGAATTCACGCTGCTCATTATAGGAGGTGCCTCAGACGCCACCATTGAGCCATGAGATAGTTGAGCCCTCAAAGTTGCTGAAGCAGAGTTCTCATTCTGTAAAGAGAACAACAAAGTGCTTTAAAGCGACAAGCTTAATTACTCAAGTTGTGTAGTGCAATGGAAGATATGAATTGAGCTGAGAGGGGTTTTCAAAGTTGATCCGAAGATTACCCTTGCTCTCATGTGAATAGGAATGTTATTGCAGCCTAGCCGCAAAGGAAAGCTGCTTAAATTGATGTTCTCCTTTTGGAATTCAGAAACCAAAGGGGGAGCAATTCCCAAGTTCAGATCAAGACTTTGGTCACTGCCTGTATTAAAAGGGTTATAGATATTTGATACTTGATAGAAACAAAAGGCTCCATATGTGTTTAGCTCAACTGAATTAGCAACAGATTACATAAAAACATCATATAAAATGGATTCTCTAACAAAAATACCTCCATTGTTGGCCTCAGACATTATCTCCCCATCATAAGAGCTTGGCTCAAAGTTGGTGACCGCTTCTCGTCCATTGCATTTGATGGCAGCCTTGTCATATGCCCTGATTTCAAAAGAACAACACTAAACCGACTTACATGCAATCCAATGGTCAATAAGATCTCAAAATTTAGACATCGAGTAAAATGGTGCCTATTTATTATCGTAAAGACCTTGCAGCTTCAATCTCGCTATCAAATAGGCCAAGGTACATATACCTGCAGGCAAGCAATGAAATACCATACCCAATGAAAACCAATTTCTCAACTCATCCAAAAATTCACAAAAACCAAGTTCCAATAATTTATGTGGTCCTTGCTGAACAAAATTCTTTGTTCCCTTGTTCACTTATCATAATTATTTAGACGACCACACGAAAGAACACTAAAAACTCATATTCAAAAATCAAGTGACTAATCGAAAAATGAAACAATAATAGCAAAAGAGAAAGGGTTTCTCACTTTTTTCCCAGAAACTGTCCCATACGAGCTTCCCAGCGGCCACATTTGTGCAGTGTGACTCCCCTGTATTTTGAGCTTCCTCTTGAGAAACCAGTGCTCTGGCGACGCAGGATATGAACAAACTCTTCCTTTGTAAAATTACTCATCTGCATTACAATATCTAAATCAACCCCACAAACGAAATAAAACAAAAACAATCCCAGCACAGTAAAAAGCTCCACAGCACATACATAAAAATCATAATCTAAAACTGACCTGCTTAATATCTTCATCATAATCACTAACAATGAAATTAATATCAGCCTCAGTTCCACGGAACTTGATCGCAGCTCGATCATACGCCCTATAAAATCATTTCACCAAATACCCAAAAAAAAAAAAAAAGAGAAAAAACCCAAATCAAACACTAAAAATTAAAAAACTATTATTACCATTTATATTACACACTCAGATTCTTAGTCCTTACCGAGCTGCAGCATGGGCAGTGTCGAATCCTCCTAACAATTAGAATTAAAAGCAGAAAAATCAAATAATAAGCAAAAAGAAAAAAGGGTAAAAAACAAAGCGATTATGTGGTGGATTTTCATTTTGCTTACCCAAGTACACCTGTTTCCCGCAATCCCTGCACGAAAAAAAAGAAGTGAGAGCTCAAATGAAAAGGCAATCCAAGTTTCCAAACAGAGTACTGGATCACTATCACCGCAACCAAACACTAACCAAATATGCGATTCCCATCTTCCAGTTCTTCGATAGAACGTAACGCCCCGATACTGCGAGCTCCGGGACCTGGGTCCTCGCCGGCTCTTCTTGACTTGGTGCTGCTGGGGCACGATCCTCTGCTCCGCAGCCGCAGGAGGAGCACCACCGTAACTGGAGGAGAGCCCCAGCCACTGCCTCGTGGATGACGAAGAGGAAGAGCGTACGGATTGGTCGGCGAGCGGGAAGAGCTGGATGGTCCGGGGGCCATCGTAGTTGTCGGCGGCGGCGAGGACGACGTCGTTTGGGGTGAGGAAGTTGAGAGTGGAAGAGGAGTCGTTGTCGTCAGCGGAGCTGAAGCTTCCAGAGCTTTCCATGTTGGTGGAATTGGAGCAGAGGACGGAGAGGTTGAGATCCAACATTGGGTTGGTGGGTGGTTTGGTACGTGAATTGAGAGCAATGGGGTTGAAATTAGCAGCGGTTTTTGTGGGTTGTGTGGTGGTGGTGAAGAGAATGAGAGTGGGAGAGCTTCATTGAGCTTCGTTTTGTACGTGTTTGATGTAATGAATGAGAGAGAGGGAGAGGGTGGCAGAAGAAGAGAGGTTGAAGTTGAAGTTGCAGAATCGCCGGCGTAGAGGAATCATAGTGAGACTGAGGTCGGCTTTATGTGGGAGTGGGACTTTCATTTCATGCACACAGCACACCACACCGCTGTGAGAGAGAGAAATTAATAAAGTTGTTAGAGAGAGAGAGAGAGAGAGAGACTTGGTGCTTGACTGCTTGCCTGCTTGGTGATGGAGCAAAGAACAAAGATTAAGGAGGACAGGTCCTCACCAAAAATAATAAAATAATAATAATAATAATTAAAGGTCAGGTCAGGCCTCTCCTAGTACCCCATCCTATTAAGCTCTATTCCTATAATCCTATGCTATTCTCTCTTTTTCTTTTTGTTTTTTTGCCTCTTCTTCTAGCCTTCTAGAACAACACTTGGATTATTCTATTTTTAATGTTGATTTACCACTGTGATTAGAGGGTTAATTTGTACAGTTAATGTCTGAATTCTCTTTCCCTGCCAAACAAAAATGTCTGAATTCTCATTTTAATATGTAATTATATATTTACAATTTCTTAATATAACATATCAGCATATCACATAGACTAAATTCAAAAAGAGACTTCCAAAAAAGGGTTTTGTCTAACTTCTATAATACCAATTAGCAGTTGGGAAAAGGCCCTAACATTAAGTCATTACCCTCTATTATTTATTTTTTTGGTCAGATACACACTTAACTTTAATTTTCATAAAATTTCGGATTACCTTCTATTATAAGAGTGACTGTCGTATTTTTCTCTGGGGTGAAAATTTTGAGGGTGCCAAAGTGGGCTGAGAGGAGGGTTCAATCAGTCAGGCTAGTGGAGTAATGGGTTGGGTAGGCTGTGTAGGCTGTGTGCATGTCATATCTCATAGGTGGGTGACTAGACCTTTCCCTGGTTAGTATTGCCCCACACCCACCCTTTCATTTGGATGACACATACCCCTCCACATATCTATTCAATAAAGAATATGATCTATAATTTATGACTTAGTAATTTTTTTGGTTGGGACTTGGGACTTGGAAGCATGAGAATAAGATATGAAATGTTGGCCGACTTGGCTACTTTTAAGGTTGCTAGCTCAATTAGGCTTTGTTTGCTTTCTCTTTTCCTTTTCCTTTTTTGCTGTCTATAAAATGACAAATTAGAGTTAGACCCTGTTTGGATTGCGGTGGAAAACTAAAAAATGACCGTAGATGTAGATGATAATTTTTAATTATTTACAGTAATTTTGGTGTTAGGTAAAAATATAAAAGATTACTTTTTTTTTTTTTTCACAATTCTCAACTGTTTGTAGCAAAAACAGAAAGTAAGTTTTTATTTGCTTTTGAAAACTGCAGTGAATCACAACAATAATAAATATTTTATTTTACCCATACTATCCTTATTGATTTCTATAATTTTTATTTGTTTATTTTAAATTAAAACATATGTCCATTATTAATTATATTTTATATTGTAATAATTAATTATAATATTTTATTTGTATGATTAAAATTATAATATACTTAAAAAAATAATAGAAATACTTATTTAATAATATTGTTCTTAAAAAAATTAATGCTAATAAAAATTTGTAGTCACAAATTTAAAAAATAAGTAAAAAAATATTTTAGTTTTACCAAACAAATAAGTAAAAAACACTTTCAGCATCATGTCCATTTTAGTAATTATACACAGCCACAACATTTTTACATTAACATTTACCAAACACTTTGATACTAGTTTTTGCACTCACAACACTTTTGAAAATATAGTTTACCAAACACTCAACTGCTTTACTTTACTGCTGATTTTACTTCACAACTGTTTTCTTACAGTAATACCAAACTGGCTCTTAACCAAACACTAAATTTTACTTAGATGTGATTGTGTGTGGGACTAATGCGTTGGCCCAAATGTAAAAGGGAGGGCTCCTTATTTCTCTATAAAAGGAATCCTTACCCCAGAGGCTTTAAAATCCTTCACTATATACCCATTACATCATCCACTCTTTATTTTATTTTTACAAATCTCAATATGTAAAATTTAACACTTTCTCTGTGGCAGTGAAAACCAACAAACAATGCAAATGTAGCCCGAAAATTTTAGATTATAAATTTGGTTGTGTTTGTGTGATTTTACTATCTTTCTAAGTTGAGTCAATTTTAAGCATCAACAGGATGTTTAAAAAAAATGGCACATGGTTGTTCACTTACCAAACTATTTGGACCACATCTATTAATATTAATATAGTTTGCAATGTTGTAAATATAATGAACACTCTTTAATCATGTTAGTGATTAGAGCAATAATATGTAATTGTCTCTAATTTTATACGATTGCTTGCTTGATTATGGGACATTACTTTTTCTACTATTCTTGTAATTAGTATAAATAGGAGTTAACCTAAATGGAATAATATACACTTTTAACTCTTCAATTTTCTCTCTATATTACAAGTTTACAACATACAGTGTGACATAGAAATGCAATTCATATGAAATTTCATACTGTATTCCATGTTCCTCAACATATTTGAAATATGCATATTCAAGTCGCATAAACAGTACCCATACACGTCTTCAAGTACTCAAATTCGCCAGTGGCCAAACTAGGTGGGCCCATTAATTAAATGGGCCGAGTAAATCCTCATTCAGAGCCCACAAGTTGTACTGTAGAGAAAACTCAGAAAAAGAAATACATTCCAACTTCCAAGTAGGAAAGCTTGGCACGGACTGTGTTATCAGCGATTTCATAGATTAGATTTTATACAGTTTCAACTTTCAAAGAACAATGATGTATCATGGGCTGGAAATAGGTATACTACACAGTCTACACCTAACATTGTGGGATCGATTAATTGCAGTTTGATATGACTAAACTGCTAAGGAATTAAAAATTTAATAAAGGATAACATTGTAACTAAATTTATAAACTCGTCGCCCACCTTTATCACGTGACGGTGTTACGGTCGCATACAATAAATTTTCTAAATTTACGAACATAACGGTTCAAAACCTCTCCATCAATCGGAATGTGTACCACACTATACGTATCCATATGATCACTTGAATTCCCTCCATTAACGTACATACGATCTCAATGAAGCCATTTATATCTCTGTACAGCTTTGGTTTTCTCTGCATTCTCTCTAAGCTTCTGGTATACGTCACCTTTGTAGAATTGCTGCGTCCTCTTCACCAAAATAAAGGACACGAGAGCTGAAAACAATGTGACTGTAGCCAAAATTGTAAAGACGATCCGAAAGCAATGGGGTCCAATGCAGTTGAGATCCTGGCCTTCGATCCTCTTCTGACCGAGCCTTGCAAGTTCCTTGTTAACCGCACTGTCGTATAGCATCCCAGCCACCTTAACGCTGAACAAATACGAGCCAGCAGGACTCGCCAATTGGGCACAATTGAAGAGGGTCGAGAAGTACCTCAAGCCGAAGATTTCGGATATGATTGTTTGAGTCAATGACATCTGAGCCCCGAAAGTGAACCCGATGATGACCGAGGCAATGTAGAGAGAACCAGGCATGGGAAAAGCAATGAGGAGGTGTGCAATGGTGTTAAAGAGGAGCATCATTGTGATCATTAGGGGCCGAGGGACTTTGTATCTCATGAGGAGGGTTTCTGAGATGAACCCTGCAAAGACTCTGCCTAAAAAGTTCCAAATGTTTTTGAGTGACACAAAGGTGTTGATGGTTTGGGGTTTGTAGCCTAATGACTCGCCGATTTGGCCTAGGTTGTCCCTTGCAGCCCAGCTGGAGCCAAGCACGAAGAGCGTTAGGACGAAAAGAATCAACATCTCGATGCTCAAGAGCGCTTGTAGAATGGTGTGGTCTTCTCCAATCGGTGGTTTGTTGAAAATGTTGGAGAAGAAAGATGATGGTGTTTTGGGTGCGTTACAAGGAGAGGATGAGCCAGACGATTTTTCGGGTTTTGATGAGAAGTTTTGTGTTGTTTCAATGCAACTCAGAGGATGAGGAGGGCGTTGCTTGAGCTTGTAGCGCACCAATTCCTTTCTTATGATAACGAACAAAGGAAACAGAAGCAGAACACAAATAGCAGTGGCTATCACTTCTTGGGTTCCTTGGGAGAAATGAATGTATTTCTGAGTGACATTTATAACCATGAAAAGCAAGGCAAAAGCAATTGATGCGTAGAGAAAGTGGAAAAACACTTTGAGCTCATTTTCTTGGTTTTCAATCTTGATGGGTCGGATTGAGTACACAAACATCACTGCAATGGCTGCTGGGAACCACCCACTGAAAAGAATCACAGACTTCTTGTCATTGCCGTAGAATGCAAGCCATAGTTGGGTCATGATACCCCCAGTCATCCCATGATACCCTTTGAGAATACCAATGACAATGCCACGGCTTTCTGGGAAGTTTTTCACACATGTCACAATTGTTGCTGTGCTTATGAAGTGTATAGAGCTTGCTCCAATGCCAACGTAGGCACACATAAGCCAGATTGCTGGCTGGACAATCTTTCCAGTAAGACCTAACCATAAAATGAGGTAGCCAAACAAGTGCATGGCTGAACCAAGGAAGAGAACGAACCATGTAGGTGTAACCTCGGCAATTAGGCCTGCGAAAATGCCACCATAGGATGACCCAAAAGTTTGGAAAAAATCCAACAATTTAAGGGTTGATTTGTCGAAACCAAAAGTGACAATACCCATAGAATAGTTTCCATAATAGGAACCAGAATAGGCTATCGTGATGAGTGAAGCGAAAAAGCTGAACCACCCGCTTTTCACCACAAACACTACAAAACGGAGGAATTCACAGCAGCCCGCCATTGTGTCTCTTTGGTGTGATAGAGTAAAGCAAAGAGAAATTGGGTTTGTGCCTCTTTATATTGGGTTGAATTGTTGCTGGTAGGAATTGGCATTCAAAATGCCCAAGAGAGAGTGAGTTTTGTTTGTGAGCGAACGCATTGTGCGCTTGTGAAACTGATTTGGTTAGGCATTGCAATACGAACTAGAAACAAGTCCAAAACAGTAATTGGTTCTAAATGAAATCAAGTTGGGATTTAGTTTAGTAGTTTTCTTCAACTTTGTAAATGGCTTGAAACTGATTCTAGTTGAAACTCATGCTTGGGTTTACAGGCTCTGACTTGACCATCTAGAATTCTTTGGTTTTCTATTTTCAGAGGAACGAGTGGAGGAATTTTATCACTCACAAGAAATCCAGTCAAAGGATTTGAGTGCTCAAAATAAGGCAGTTCCAAACAATTGGCCATTAAGAATATTGTTAAACTTAATTTAGCTTAATATTGGTTATCAAGGATTTGAGGGACACTTTAGTGTCATTATTACCTACCATAATAAACGGACAGTGTGAAAAAAAAAAAAAAAAAGTGTTCAACCAAACAAAAATGATAAAATCAAGTATAAAAACACTTTATCATCAAAATCCCATGAGAAAAATAACAAAACCAATGCACCAGCAGCCACCATAGAAGCACATAAAATTAAAGGAAGCCAAATAAAAATACTCTATATTGCAAACCAAAGTATCTACCATTGTCATGAAATTAAATTGACAAACTAAGCTAGTAATATAATAATTCCAGTACCAATTTATAAAAACACTTCCACAGGACAAAAAGTAGGAGGAAAACTCATTACACTCATTTTCCTGCAACCTCTTATCCATGACTCAAAGTAACAAAAGACGCAGATAAACACCACAACAAATTAGACTAACAGAACAATGTCTTTGATTCTTAAAGCAATAAACTAAATCACTGTGACACACCTAGCCACTTTGTAAAGTTCTCAAACTCTGTGTAATCACTATCAGAGATCATAGTTTGATACCAAGCCTTTCCAGCTGCCTTAATGGTTGAAGCTTCCTCCTGCATTAAAAAACGATCAACAAACACATTATCACACATGCCCAAGATCTTGTAACAGAGTACACAAAAAGATGTCAAAGAAAAATAGAAAAACTGAAACAAAATTGAGCATGATATTTTCATGAAAAGCAGTATAACATAAAGGAATTAAACATTTCCTAACATCAGTATAAAAAATCTAAATCAAGAAATAGCACAAGTTAGCAAAATGTAATCACAATGTATCACTATAGTGAATGTTTTCAATTACCAAAAGAATTGTAAGGAATATCGTCTGGCAAGAAAAATTTACTAAACAGAACTTTATGAGTAAGATTTTCAAAGTCTTTCTAGGACTTGCTTTGCAAATGATAGTGATTGAAGTGTTGTTATAAACATTAAAATAAATAGATAATAGAATTTTCTCTAATAAAAATACATAAACTAAATACAAACACATGTATAGCATATGAAATATAACTATGTAAGTACATGATAAACAACATAAACTGATATGTTAACATCAGTTCATTTTGTATATAATTAGATACAAACTCAAGTTGTTCATCATGTAGTAATTAATACAAGCAGGCCATCTAGTCACAGGTTCAAAACAATCATCATGTGCTCTATACTGAAACCAATCTCTACCAATATCCTCTAAAACCAAAAACACTACATTACGAATTAAACCCATCACCTAACTCAGCATCAAAAGCAAAACACAAACAAAAAACATATAAACGAAGTGGGTCTGATTACCTTGGAAATGGGTTTTCTCTTCTTGTCCAGCTTCTCCTTCTTGGCCTTGACACGCTCCGCCTCAGCCAACAGCGCCATCCTCCTGGCAGTCTTGGCGTACGGGTTGAGCTTCAACAGAGTGTTGAGGTTCTTGAGCGGGTTCTTCTTCAATGGCGCCCTCTTCACCACTTTCTTGATCGGCCTAACAACGGACTGAACCTCATCGGAGTTAATGATCCTCGCCAAGTCAGCATTGACCATCTTAGCCCTGGGCAGCACGTAACCCTTCTTCTTCTCCGAGGGCTTCTCGAACGACCCGTAAATGGAGTCGAGCTTCTCAAAAGCCGATTTGGTCCAGATCACGAACCGCCCGAGATGGCCACCTGGAGCGAGCTTGAGCAAATTGAGCCTCTCCACATTGACAATGTCGACGCCCGGAATGTTCCGGAAGGCCTTGACGAGCTTCGCCCCTTCATTTCCATACACAATGAGAGGCCCCTTTCGGTTGATGTAGCGGCGGTTCCTCATCTTACCCTTACCGGGCCGAATCGAGTGGCTGTCCTTGGCCTTCTCAGCGTCGGCGTACGCGCCAATCTGCTTCAGCAGCTTAATCGCCGCGGAAGTCTTCTCAACGCTCTCGGCCGAGTCACCGACCACCAGGGGCAGTTCGGGAACAGACTCGATTTTATGCCCGCGAGCCAAAACCAGAGAGGGAACAGCGGAAGCAGCAATCGCCGAAACGACGGCGTACCGCTTCTGGTTGACGTTGATCTTGCGGTGCCAGCGGCGCCAGATCTTGGTGGGAGCGAACATGCGACCGCCGCGGCACATGTTGCCGAAGGCACCTTGACCTGCGCGGTGGGTCCCGCCGCCGGGGACACGTGGGATACGCGAAACGGCGCGGCCAGTGCCCCAGGACTCGGCGGAGGTCTGGTGGCCGGCCTTCTTGGAGACGGCGTAGGGCTGGCGGCTGTTCTTGGAGATGTTGGAGTGGACGAAGGTCACGATGTCGGGTCGGATCGAAGACTTCATCACGTCGGGTAAGGGTAGCGTTTGGGCCTGGTCGGTAGCCATGTCGCCGTCCAAGCACTGAACACTGACCAGTGGACGAGCTGCAGCGGCCATTTCAGAGACTGCTGGGGGAGAGTGAGGGGATATGCGATTCTAGGGTTTAGGGTCCAACAACAACAGTTTTGCGTTCTTTTTTATACCTGAAATGTTTAGGTAGGGTTTACAGGTCGGACCAACATTTTATTTTGCATTTCTTTTTCTTTTTTATTTTGAACATTACTTGCAAATGAAATAAAATAAAGAGTTAATTTCAGTATATTCAGTTCTGTGTAATGTTCTTTTAAAATATATTTTATACTTTTTATTATTAAATTGGTAATTTAAAAAAAAATATCAAATACATTCTTAAAAAAAAAATAAACATATATCAAATAATATTTCGCCTTATCATATATAGTGTATATATTCGGGGCTTACTCAAACGTATAGTGAATTCGTGGAATTTGTACAATTTTTTAATTTTTGAATAGGAATTTTGACCAATTTTTTTTTTTGAGTAAAAATGAAACTAAGAGAAAATAAGTAGAGAAAAGTTGGAATAATGATATGTATAGGTAAATGCTCTAGTCTGTGAGAGTTTTACTTTCACTCATACCTCACAAGTCACAACAACAATTTCGAGTTCTCTCCTCTCTTATTTAAAAAAAAAAAAAAAAAAATCATGTAATGAATTGCTTCTTCTTCAGTCATCACCATGTATTGTAACTTGGGACCGACATTGTCTTAAAATTGTTTCAAATCATATTTCAAATTTCATTACATTAACCGGCCAGAAAAAGGGAAAAAAAAAATCCATCGCATTAAATGTTCAGAATTTTATTTCCTAATTAACCATTTTAATAATATGATATTTCATTTTGAGATTTTTTTTGTATAAGCATATCATTATATCACTGTTGCCACGAGCCCACGATAGAAGGCATTGCGCATATGTGTAAATAATTTTTTGGAATATTTAAGACGATGAGATATTGGAGGAGACCAGTGTTAGATTTGGAAGATAAATTACATGGTGATGAAATCATCAAAGGAAGCAAAGTAGGGAGATCAGAATAGTAATAAATAATGCAATAGCAAAAACGTCAAGCAGTAGTAGCAGAAGCTAGGCATACCAAGGCTAGTTAACATTTTCAACCAGTTCATCACGACCATGAATCATCAAAGGAGGGGATTAAGTATTAGTGTTTATCCTGTTGCTTTTGTAAGAAATAAGAATAGTGTGAATATATAGAGTTAATTACATTTATACCACATGAGGTTTATCGTCTTTTCATATACACCTTTTGAAATTTTAAAATTGTTGCATATAACCGCCTATAGTGAGACGAAAATGATAAAAAATTATACAAAAAAACATGCTAAGAGGTTAAATGGCTTAATTAGATTACTCAAGATGCAAGGTCCAATCTCAATACAAATTATTTTTTTTTGTTTATTTATTTTTTTCTCTTGATGGTTATATGCAATAATTTTAAAACCTCAGAGGTGTATGTGTAATTTTTGAAACTCTAAAGGGTGTATGTAAAAAAACAATAAACCTCATGGAGTGTAAGTATAATTAACTCGAATATATAACAGTGCACACAAGTATGCATACACATATTTTGGTTGCTCCACCAAAACCTTGTTAACAATTTGATAAATAGATTTTTGTCCAGGTTTTATAACTTAAAAACAATATCGAACTGTCAATGTTATGTTTATTCATGTTAAAGTGACAATGGTATGAAGTGCAAGAAGTAACCATACCATGTGTTAAGCAATTTTCACCTTTATTCAAATTCTTGTAGTTTTTCGTTGTCTAAGAATTCAAACTCTCTTAGTTACACACTTCTTCGGTGGCACAGAGGGTGCAAACTGAAAATGGTTTTCCCAAACAAAGATAAAACTACCACTAAACAGATCTTACAAGATATACATACTCGTCAGGAGGGCCAGTAGAATAAAATCACAATATCAATAACTATCCATTGAGGCCATCAGACAATAGATCCTTGTACAGCTTGAAAATTGATAGGAATATTTCTTCCATTCAGCATCCTCTAATGCTCTCCTGGGGTGTGGCTGCAAAACCACATCCCTAAGATCAGATTTGGCCAGCTGTTCTGGAACTATTACACTTTTGCTCCAAGACCATACCTAGTAAATGACAGAAATTTCAAGTTAAATGTCACCAAGTTGTTGTTAAGACAAACACTCACAAGGTAAAAATGGCCAAAAATGAGAACGGGGGAAGAAAAAGATATGAGGAGGAAACATAAGCGAGGGTACATTGGTAGATGATATAAGAAATGGAAAGCACATACCAGTTAACTTTAAGTACTAAGAAGTTCAACATGACGAATCATTAATCTGAGCTTTGGCAACAATTCCTGCAGTAACTGTTTTCATATTGACCAGGACCTTCCTCTGAACCAAACAACATGACTAACCAGTCAACATTAAAGAATGTCACAAATTTTATAAAAAGAAATATATTTGTATGGTGATGTCAAATTAAATGAGAAGTCAGCACATCAGGGAGAATGAAGAGAGAATGTTGCTAGGCCTTTACTTCCATATTGCATTTTTCATTAAGTCTCAAGATTTTGAATTGTTATCTCAAAAAGAAACAGTCCACCTAAAAATTAATTTAAACTTATAATTAGAGGATTTACTATCCTCTATATTTTACACTTATCATTTTTCTCTAAGTCAGCATGTATGATTTATCCACAAAGCCTAGCAGTATTTATTTTTAATACTGCTTGACATTGTAAAACATGTAAGCAAAAAAAAAAAAATGTAGCTTTATTATGCTAGAACAGAAAATCCTTCAGCAACCCAAAAAACAAGTAACTCATGTAAACAACTAAACATTGCAAGTCATATGTGCCACTTTTATGAAAAAAGCAATATATCAGAACCGCATTGTTTTTGATACCGAAATCTAGAAGGGGATTGGGGATTGATGAGAATAAGCATAGCCTCAATGAGAAACAATAGAAACATATAACTTGCTCAAATGAAAATTACAAATATAACAAGAAGAAATAGTAATACTTACAATTGGCTCAAAGTCTGGACTAGACAAGTTCATACTGAGGTTTCTCATCAACAACAAAACCTGCAGAAATAACCAATTACAATTACAGTCACATCACCTCTCACAATTATAATAATTATAGGCACACCTCCCCTCGCTATTTATTTATTGGCCAAAAACCACCATTATACAGGGTTCTTTGCTCTATCTGATGACAATAAACTTTTCTCTGTAAAAATGCTTTACAGGCAAATCTTACACAATTTCAAGCATTATAGATTTTAAAACTTGCAAGAATAAATCACTGAAAGTGAAAATAGTTTAATCCAACTCACAGTTTCGAAATTGATGGGATCCATTTCCTTGAGTTTCTGAGCATGGCCCATTGTGTCTGGATCAAAAACACTCCCAATGAAGCTATAAACTTCAGCAAAATCAGGAATACCTGCAACATATGAAATATTATATATATATATATGAAAGATAGTCCACCAGAAATTTTCTAGAAGTTCAAGTCAATGACAGATATAGTCAGCAATTATGGTCTGAGGATTACCATGAAGCGCAGGAGCTTGTTTACCTTGATTTGGTATATGAGAACTTAGTAGCGTTCTACTTGAGCTTCCAATGCCGCTATGACTGCATTTACCAATCCTCGCTACCCCCTTTGATCCAATACCAGCTGAATCAGTAACACCATACCCCATAATAAGTGCTGGAAAGTTTTCAACAAAACTATTCTACCACAAGTATATCTAGCAAAGCAAAATACAAAAGAGAGAGTATGCATGCCTTCAGTTCCTTGAAGATGATTAAATTCTTCATGTGACAACACAATTTGGTTTGGTGCAGAATTTATCAAAATGGAAGTTTCATCCCACGGAGAATAGCCAGATGCAATGGGATTAACTGAAGAAGGGTAAGCAATCGATGCTTGCAACGGAAATAAAACTGCCAATCCGAGATTGAACAATTAAGGATGACAACAATTAAGTTTTAAGCTTTAGAAAGACACAATGCCACTATCTTTAACATGGGAGAACCATTTTTGGAGGCCTTTTGCGGGTAAGGATGAGCAGCCTTGCGCTTTGGCCGTGGAGGAGGCACATGTGCTGTTGTCCCATTCTTTTGAACTTTCAAGAAGTACTTCTGGGCATGACTTCGAATCTGCAAAACGCAATTCTTAAGCAAACAATAGTCCCCAAAATTCAAACTAATTTCAACCCACAAAGTAGAATTACTTGCTTCAAACCTGAATAACTGTTTTAGAACCCACAAAATCTTCAATTTTCTTCCAGTCACGGTCAAACCTGAAAATTCCACAAAACTTCAAAACTGGTATTCAATGGATGTTCTGTTATAACTTATAAGCCATAAAATTTCCCCACACTTTTCCCATTACATCACTCAATTTTCTCAGAGATAATCACCACTAGTAACTAAACTGGAGCAGCAGAATATCAAAGTTATAAATTGGCAAATTCCAAATGAAAAATATAAAGACAAAAACAAAATAAAAAGTGAAACTATACCACAAAAAAACTACACAAAACAGCTATTAAACCCAACAAGCAATCAAAACCACAGATATCAAACAAACCCAACAAATATTTTGCTATCAGCACGTAAGAGAATAGAAAGTAAGCAAAAAAAAAACACAGAGAAAAGAGAAAAGAAAAAAAAGTGACTGACAGTTGCAGAGCTTCGAGGAACTTGTCGTGCTCTTCTTCGGTCCAGCTTTCTCTGGACTTGGTGATGGTGTAAGGCTTTCGGACCTTCTTGCCCGACCCGCCCGACCCATCTGAGGAGGGCGTTGCTGCTGACGATGTTTCCATTGAGTTCATGTAGTGGCTTTGGAAGGCTGGCATAGACAGAATGAATGAATGTGAAAGAAAGAGAGCCAAAAAAAAAGAGAAGGCTGTGGCACGCTGGGCTCTCTGCGTGTAAGTGAATTGAGGCCGCGCAATTGTTTGACCACTTGGAAGTTGGAAGTCTTCCACTGCGCCGATTTATTGATTAAAATCGTCCCGCGTATTTGGCTTCCTCGCCTAGAGAGGTAATCCTGTGCGACTTCGATGATGCTGCTGTCTCTCTGCTGAATGCTGATGGAGGATTGGAGTCTTGTCTGCAACAACCTCTACAACTTTTTTACACGTGTTTGTTTTGATTGGTGGACGATGGTTTGTCTTCTCAAGCACACTTCAATATCAAGAAATAGAAATAGTTGTACGGGCCTTGTACCCGATTTGTTCATTCCATTACTAGTTTACATTTGCAAGCTCTTTTGGATGAGTCACGGGCACATGACCATCACAATATTTTTTTTCTTATTTTAGTGAAAATAATATTTTTGTTTGGTTTTGGTAAGAAGGGGGCAATTGCCTAACTCATTTGCCATCACTATGTCAAATAACTCTACCATATTTATTTCTTTATTTTTTTTATAGGAAAAAGAAAAAAATTTCAAGGCTAAAACAACAACCGACCAAATAAATAACAACCCTAAATCAAGAAATACTTACGATACATCAGTTTAAATTCTAGTTTAAATTGTTTAATATACAATTATATTCAATGATGGTTATTACTCTAAACCGAGAGAAATGTGAACCAGTCACATTCAAATAGTTGACACGTGACTGTAGAGGGGGGGAGAGAGGTGAAGAGATTGGTTTTGGTCTTAGCCAGAGACTCTTCGAGTGGGGCCTCGGCGGTAGTGGCAGGTGGGGGAGGGATGTAGAGGGGATGCAGCCATGCAGGTCACCCATATTTTCTTATTTCCATATTTTTTTGGCCTGAATAATAGAAAAGTGAAAAAAAACAAAAATAGTTGGTTGGTGAATTTGTTTAGAAAAATTGATTATTGGTTTATACCCATTCGGATGAAAAATGCTCTTATTTAGTAAAATTGTGGCACGTGTGGAACTGAGAGAGCTCGTGGGAGAATAAGAGGCTGGCAATGTCCGAGTGCGATAAGACGTACGGACTCCACCTTGGTTCGTAAACAAACAGAGTGTTGGACTCTTGGCCATGATGAGAGGTGGCAAACGCAGTAGTACTGGATTACAATACTGGAATAATCTTGGTTTGGGATTCAAATGGATGTTCAAGCTCGAATAGGAAGCATATCTTCTCACACTTTCTGGACCAGTCCAAAGCATAAATCATCATCATCATCCTCGTCAAGCTTGAAACCTTTCTGTTCGAGAAGGGACTCTCAAGAACCCCAACAAAACGGTGACACCAATGGTAATTATAAACTAGTATTTTCTGCTTCCTACAGCTAATTGATTTCTTTTTAGTTTTTACAACTATTTTATTTTATTTTTTAGTGTTATGAATTTTTATTCTAATGAAAATGATTACTGTTTGAGCTTCATGTATGATGTATATGCTTCTATTTGTTATGGTTTTCCCGACAAAATTTAACGATTTGTCTTTGATTTCAAAAACTGCTGCGGTTAACGCCGCCGCCATAAATCCTCTAATCAAGGTTATAATAGTCATGATCTCATGTTATAGGTTTCATTCACGTATAGCGAGTTGCATGGGATCTACGCGCCAAATATTAAAACAAAGAATACATGGTGATGGTAGAGAGATTTATATCTTAATTACTAATTACCAATGTTTACAAAGTGTTTAAAGGAGGGTTTAATTTGGAGAAAGTTTCAATGGGCGCTCTCTCTCTCTCTCTCTCTCTCTCTCTCACAATCAGTACCTAATTACACGAGCAACACACGATGGGTAGTTGTGAGAGAGAGATGACATATACGACCGTCCCATTCTAGAATTTTTGCTTAATTTGGCCCAATATTAGGGGTGATATATCATGATTAATTAACTTAATTAATTAGCTGCTACCGATCATAAATTGTTCACTATGGTTCATATTCATTAATGTCGGTCCACATTGTACCTCAGGTGACAAATTCTCAACAGATTGGGACAAGGCCTGGAAAAGCATGAGCAAGCAAGGAAATAAGAAGAAGAATAAGAAGAGTTTCTTCTCACAGTTCTCACCAAACAAGTATGTGAGCTGGAATCCTAGGCCTTCCAATTACCCACTTTCTGAGGAGGTTGATCCCATCAAGAGGACAGAGAGGTCCAACCTCAGGTTATGGACTAGTCCAAGGTTCACTCTAGCAGGAGCCATTGTAATTGTCACCTTCCTTTTGATCTACACCATTCTTGCACCAGTTAAGTGATTTCTGTACTCCAAGCAAACAGGGCTGATCATGTTGTTGTAAATATATTGATGGTGTTTATGAGGAAATGGCTCAAGGGGAAGGAATTCTGAATGCAGTTACTTATTTCTTCAGCTGTTGTTGACTTCTATCCATCCCAAACATAATTTTACATTTATGCAAAACATTCTTTTATTTTGATATTGATTAAGAATCAGATTGTCCTTGATATGCCCAATTACAGTGTGATTAATACAAGCAATGCTTGGGCTTGATTCTTTATGTTACTTTCATTTTTCTTGGGAATGTCTTCTTAAGAGTAGCTGGAGCTTTGAAGTTTTTTTCCCCCCAAAGTCTTCAGTTCAAATACTGTTGAATGAAAGGCCCATGCATTCCTCTTTCTTGGTCAGTGTACTATGTATTTAGTTGAGTAGGGCATTGGATCACAGAAACTCTGTATGTCATTCATTATTGGAAGGAATTGAGGTCAAGTTCTGAAGATCTTAGTTTGTTTACAAGGAATGCCCCTTCCCCAAATATGCATTTTCTTCTTCTTAAGGGCTGATTCTGTTGAACTATAAGCCTCTAATGTCCCTTCTAGTGATTGGTCTTTACAGCCAAAGGAAAAGAAAAGAAAACATACAGACAAAGTAACAAACACGTTTGCTTGTAGAATTACAGGTTATAACCCACTGCTATATATGCCCCAACTGCTGGAGATGCTGACAAGAAAGATGTGACAGTTAGCCTTGAGATGCAGAGGAACCCATGTTAGCATAGTGATGAGCAAAAGCTCTGCCTTACTTAATAATTATGTCTCAAGGTTCAGCTCAAAAGAGAAAAGCCCAGCAGCATCACCAAGTTTGCCATCAAGTGTGTAGCCTATGCAAACTCAGTGTCGTACTTGTCCTTAACTCCTTATAGTACATGATAGATCTCTATGCTTCTCCATAGGTGGTGACTTTGGGTCTCAATTATATGGTTTGATCCTATTCCCTTTCCACTTTTTTGTGCTCCCTTCACCAGAAGAGGACGTCTGTTAGATTTGGTCTGCTCTCTGCACCATAAAGGTTTTCTGAGTCCTTTTCATAGGGGACAGTGGAGATTTATTACAAAAGAAATTGGACCATTTATTAATTGTTTTGTTCATGAATTTTTGGTGCTTGCCAGGTCTTGCCGACCATGGACTTTGACTGCTTAGCTTTGAGTCTTTTAGCCAGCCATGGCCATCAGTACAGTGTTACCTCATCTTCTTGTACTACTTTCCTTGCTTGATTTTCTAATCTTGGAGTGGACCCATCACCCATATGGCCATATGCTTAAAAATGGTAGTAATAGCTCTACTTTTACCAATAGTTTCAACTTGTGTGGATGTGGTGCTGAAATTGTGCACATTATTAAACACAACTAAAATAAAATTATCAGCTCAACCAACTTATCATTTGAAAGTTTCAAGATGAACTATATGACTCCATTAGTTGACATCCAACAGTGAGTTTTTAATATGTCATTTCCTGGGAATTAAGCTTATATTATAGAATAGAACAGTGTGGTTAGATCCCTTTCACTGACTGAGTATGCAGATTACTTTGGAAGCAATCTCTGTTGATTTTTGAAACCTTCATATTAAAATACTTAATGGGATTGAAAATCAACCTTTAAAAGTAGTGCATCTTCCTCGTGCATGTGTTTTTCTCAGCTATCAAACAGTACTTGAGTGCATGCCTTATCAGCCTCTCTTCCGTACTCTGCTCTGTTCCACATCAACACTATAAAAGCTGTCTCATTCCCATTTTCTTTCACTTGGAAACAAAACATAGGCTCTTTCTGTTATTGTATTACTCCAGTCCAAAGCAATGGCTCTATCTATTGCACAAGCCAAGCCTTCAAACACAAACAGGGTTAGGCTTCCTCCAAAGAGAGGCCAGATCAAGGTTAAGATGGTGTCCACGCTTGTCAACTTGGTGGTTAGAGTAGCTTCGAAACTTGGGAGAGGACTGAGCCGCCATAGAAAGGTGGCAACACAGGAAGCACAGCCTCTGCAGCCTCATAGCTCAAACCACGTATAGTGCTTCAGAAGATGTCTCTAACCTTCTTCTATGTCTTAGCTGTATAATATTATAGCAGTACTGCAGTATATATATGGAGTAGTGTACAACCTCCTCATAAAAATGCATGAGAAAGTTTGTAATGGCTTACCACTCTCCCAATTCAAGGGTTAGGGGTGTGCTTTTCATTTCTGTATGATCCTATATATCATAATAAATTTGTAGTTTATTACATATCTTATGAAGTGCTTGTACTCCATAAAAGATTGTGTCCTGCTATTTGGTGATATTATCTGAATTGCTGCAATGGTTTCAACAAGAAATTGTTGATGAACTCAGAACTCTTTGTTTTTCTTCTGCATGGGTTTAGGAATTCAACCACAAGTAATGCTTGAGACCCAACAAATTCCAAATTTTAGATCCCAAGTTCCCAACTGATGTGATAAATGTTTCAATTGGTCATATCTGAACACACTTCGAACTTCATTTATTTCTAATAATTAAGATACTATCCTTTCACCACTACATCATTTGGCGACCAAAATTTAGGAAACGTTTTGGTGATTCTAGTATTATTGTTCAAGCTAGCCTGCTTAATGAACACAAGTTTTGAGCTAATCCTATTTCTTTTTTACATATGGAAGTTCTGCTGCCATACTAAAAATGTCTTTGCAGGTTTACATGTGACTGTGAGGTTGCTTATAATTGAATGAACATCAATTATCTTTCTTTCAGTAACCCAATAGAATTGTGATAATATAATCCGTGGGTATGAAACTTTTCTGTTATCTATTAAGAGGAAAAGGAACAGACCTCTGATATAAGACAATGATGCAAATTCGATAGACGTTATAACTTATAACACAATGATGAGACAATTTATCAAAAAGTGCTTATATTTTCACGTCAGTCCTATTTCTCCGTTCACTTTAGTTTTACACACATCATTAAATTTGAAAAAAAAATTATAAAAATATTATTTTCACCTCTTATTATTCTTACAATACTCTATGATATACCACTCAAATACCTACCTATTAAACACTTTTTTCATTCCCCTTAACTATTATTCCACTCATCCATCTTTTTCCAAATTGAAGAAAAGAATCCTATACTCATCTTATAATTCATTCCTAAATTTCAAATTAAATTCCTAAAATTAATATTTAATTTCTAAATCAAAAGAAATATTAAAATAGAATGAATTCTTGATCTAAAATTACAAATAAATAAATAGGTTTTGGGGTATAGAATAATCGTATATTTTAATAGATGTATGAACATCAACCAAATAGTATTATCGATTTTAAGTTTTTGTGACAGTACAATTAGGGTTTATAAAAGTTTAAATATTAAAGTAATTTTAAACATAAATATATGGGGTAAGGCTCTAATACGAATAAACAGTAAATAAACATGAATGCGGACGCCGATACGGTACGAACACGTGTTGGCACATCATCAACTGGCTGTAGCATATCTTGATTTCGTGTATTGACATCGTGTCTACATCATATCGACGCCTGTATTCATGCTTATTTACTGTCATCTACATTAGAGCCTATCCCTAAATATAAAATCACTGGGAAAACATATTAGCAAAGAATCATATTTTGACTTAGAAGTGGGTTTTTGTTTGGTTTATTTTGTCTGAGAAAACTTATATTGACAATGATAGAAATTGGCTTGGCATCCCCAATAGTCAAAAACTTATTTGAAATTAAAAAAAAATTTATGTAATGAAGTTTAAGAGGTTAGATGTCATCATAATATTATATTGAGATACCCCATCAGCCTTAAAGTTTCTCTCATTTTGTTTTATTTATTTTTATTTTCTCAACCAATTTCAGCAACTTTTAGTGGAGTTCAATTATCAATTATATGGGCAACAAGGTTGATGCACGCGTGCAAATGTGAAGCTCGCTTTGCCCTAAACAGAATTTGTGACCATAAAGCACGACAACTTTATCATTTGAAGCGACAGTCCCTTCATTATGTTGTTTATCAATCCTTCCCCACATATGTTTTACTGTGGAAAGTAACGCAGCACTATTCATTGTCAAATTTGGTTTATCAGTATTCAATAGAGTCAATTATAACAATAATACATGAATTATATTTCAAAGTATCACTTTAGTTTATAAATTTCAGTTTGAGATTATGAAGTTCATAAACTATTGCACGAGTATCATTTTAGTCATTTTGTAACTTATGTTACATTTTTCGTCAAAAACACTCATGTGTCACGCACGTGACTCATATTTGAAGAGTATTTTGGTTTTTCACAGTGCCCTACCTCTCCTTCAATGTCTCATCCCACCCTTATACGTTAATTTTCAAAATTATTGAGAATAATAAGAAAGCAACCAACACATGGGTAAGGACAATATGAATGTATAAGAGCTGAATGAGAGGTTGGAGGAGAGGTAGGGCACTATAAGGATGAAAATACCCCTTAAATATGGGTTACGTGAGTGGTGCATGAGTGTTTTAATTGAAAAATGTAAAAGAAGTTACAAAAAAGACTAAAATGATACTCTTGCAATAATTCATAGACTTTAGAATTCCAAAATGAAATTTATAGACTAAACTACTAAAGTGATATTCCGGGTATAATTCATGGACTATTATTATAATTAACTCTATTATTGAATAATGTCATATATCATTGAAGATAAGATAAATTTCAGGGCAGTTACTTTTTCATCTTTAGATAAGTTCTAATAGGTTGTAGTTTGCAATTATAATTGAGAATGGTACAAGAATATTTCTCAAGTTCATGCATCTACAAAAGTTGACTTCCGGTACAAAATTTCATTCATCAAGATGAGCATTGGCCAAAGAAGAGGCTTTTTATCGTAAAAAGACCACAAAAGTCATGTTACTCCAGATTGGTCAAGGTAGTGTTCTTGTGAGATACGTTTCAAGGATCTGTCTTGGGTTGCCTTTTGCCAAAAATTCACTGAAATGAATTACAAAGCTCAGACACACATCTCCATAAAAAAGGATCTCCTGTTTATATAAACTAATATCGTGCTTTTGGCAAAATTACGTGGTTTTGATATTTACAATTTAATATTTAATGTCTATATCAGAAACATAATTAACAAAAGTTTGAAACCATGTAAGTTTGGTAGCGTCCCATTTTGGTGTTTGCTTATTCAAGGCGTGTGTTAATAGTTTGATTTTGCAAGCTGTCTTGCCCAACATGATGTAAATATGTTAGGCTCTGGTGGAACACGAAAAGGTGAGATAAGTGTCTTGGTTCCCTTAATGGAAGTGGAACATCTTTGTGTTAGGCAGGGTCAATTGGATTTGTATGTCCTTTCACGGTCATTTGGACTCATATTTCTTTATGCTAAAGATTTACATTGACTTTACTATAGCTAGTTAGTAGTTACCCTCTTCTTGTCTTGAAAAAATGACTTCAAAATTTATGAAATGATCATATGTTAGTTATGTTTTTTACGGAACAAAAAGCCACAATACATAAAGAACACATTAAATAAATTTAATGTCTCAACTAACAATTGATGTAGTGGTATTTCTTTCCACATAATGTTGGAGAGTTCCCAAGTGACTACCCCTCCCCAAATCAAAAGATAAAAAATGGGGTCAAAGTTAATATAGAATTTGAATTGGCATTGCTTGGTTTTTAATTTGAATTGTATATTACAAGAATTCATAGGTTTTAAGGTTTAATAGTAGAATGCAAAGATATAAGATAGCCTTAAAGTTGTAATGCAAAGCTCATATTACGAGCCAGAGCCTAGCAGAAAAGCAGATCCATATAATAGTATAGATATGACTCCCCTCTGCTTTGATGGTAATTACAATTAAAGTAGCATAATAATAGAAGGAAAGGTATGTAATTCAAGTCCAAGAAGATTAACCCCTTGCAATGGTGGACTGGAGGATGAAACTTTTATGATTCACTACCCAGCACCCGATTGTTGAGACCTAATGAAACCGTATAGGCAACCTCACCCACCATATAAGAAAGATTAGTACAAAGCATCTGAAAACACAAGATCTAGCACTACAACTAGACTAGCTTAATCTCAGGAGAAACATTGCTTTAATATTGGTAACTAATATAGCATAAACTAAAAGGAGATACATTACTTGAACCCATGATGCTCAAGTAGATTACAACACCACGATTATTTTTTGTGTCGTTCAAGGGACAATCCACCACTGAAAGTATAATACAATGCGCAAAAGCACCTAATGATCCATAAGGATAGTAAGATCATTGATTGAATGAACTTTGTAACCTTTCTGAAAACATCAGAGGTTGCTATAACTGACGGGGCCATAAGTGTACAGATAATAAATATCAAGCCCACACTCCAAAATGTATGCAGACTTTAGAATGCCTCTCTTGGGACTAAGCTTTGGTTCCCGGCTCTTCAATTGTTGCCTTTGATAAGCTTGCTTCCAACTCGTTTAACTCATTTATGTCCAGATCGTCATCATCATCATCATTGGTAACTTCAGCATTACCGTCAGCTGATGCTGAGTTACTTGGTCCATCTCCATTAGAATGTCCATTGACCTGAAGTTGAACCAAAGAACATATGAGCGAAACAATTAACACATAGTCCACTCTTCAGCACTAGTCACATATTAGCATGCAAAAGAAAAGAAACCTGAATCCCTCACTGGAGTTTATGGACAACAATATAAAAACAGTAATTTTAAGCTTTGCAGGCATAACTTCTATCTCATAAAATACATCCAGTGCAATAGAATAGAGAGTTTTGAGATGGGAAAAATAAAAGGGTAAGAACTAATAAGTGAAAACTAACCTTCTGTTCAGCAACTGCAGGTTCTGGGTCTCTTTGGTACTTCTCGTATGCCTCAGCATCATCTACAAATAAGCTAGAATCTGACAAAAATAGTTCACGGCCACTGCAATGGAGTGAAATGTATAACACAATTAGTAAACAATGTCCAAAAAGCTAGCAACTACCCTTTGTATCCAAACAACATCTCCTCCCTTTTAAAAGGAGAAACTTCATGGTTGAATCCATTTTATTTTCTATTTATTTTCTCTTCTTGAGGGGGGGAAGGGTTGGGGGTCACATATTGGAGAAAGAGGAAGAGAGGATACACCTCATACGGTCATTCTTAGCCCGCTCTGCCCTTTGTGCATCCAAGCCAGCATCTCTTTCTGCCATCTTTTTCTTCTTCCATTGCATGAACAATTCAGGAGTCATAGGAGTTGCAGTTTTCAATTTAGTGCGCTAAAACCAAAAAGCAAATATTTGGTTTGGTGACATATTAGGAAATGATAGCAATGATATTCTGAAAGGCATTCAGACAGTCAAACAGGCAATTCTAGACTGAATGAAAAGGCTTGTTCAAGTAACCTGATTTTCGATCTCCTCCTCAATGGGTATTTTTTCAGTCTCTTCCTCCAGCAGAGCCTTCATCTGAGACTTCAAAACATATCCTGGAGGAAGAGCATGCCTGTAATGGCAATGTTTACCACCATTGGGGCAGACCCAAAACCAACCATATTGTTTCTTCTCCACTGCTTCCAGAAAATATTTACAAACCTGCAAACACACACTCACACACACACACACACACACACATATATATATATACATATATCCAAAAACAAAAAAAGAAAAGTCATTTGAAGTCTACCAAGCACGTTGATGGTTCAAACATCTATATTCAATGAGCACGTATGAAGTTGAGAACTAGGACATGTATTTTACAGACTACCATGGAGAGAAAACTTACAATATCAGTTGGTTTGTTCTGCTTGTACTCATTTTTCTTTGACTCCACCACCTTTTCCAAAGTCTCTTGATCCCAGTCCTCCATTGTTTCTTATACACAAGATATAACTATCAAACTCAGAACAAGATAAACCAAAAGGAAATCCACAAAATTGCATAAAAATCAGCATCCTAGTGTAGTAAAACTTCTATCTGGTACCATGATCACGCTTATCACTGTAAAGATCAATCTTCTCTCCTTTCCTCTGAACATTCAAATCATGTGAGAACTTGCATTTAAAACCTTTGGCACACTGCCCCGCTTTATAAAACTCGCATAGTATAGACTTGGGGTCAACACCTAAAACCACATACCCATTTAGCATTATGTCATATCTAAGTTTCAACAAGATATACACATAAGAAACTTCAATCCTTTGGGCACGAAAAAGGAAAATATTACTTACCAACTGGTACTTTTGGTTGACTAACAGCAACCTTGAATAATTCATTCAGTTCCTTGTCCTTGGCCTTCTCTTCCTCCTTTTTTTTCTGTTAATGATACAAATTTCACAAACAAAATTTCTCTCATTTTGGTAACTAAGAAAACGCAGTACGAAGCAATCTTAGACCGCCTGTAGAATCTTCTAATGGTGTGCACCTCATCTATGCTAATTGTGTTGGGTCCAGGTGGGATTCAAATGTTTGCATAAGCATGGAAAGTCTAACTTTTGATGCTCAATCAAAAATTTATTTTATAATCCTTCCATCGTTTCTATAATCAAAGCACTATAAGTGGTTTTATCCAAATCAGCTCATTTTAGAAAAGAAAAAACAATAAAAACAAAATCAAATAAACCAATTAAATATCCTTTTCTCTATCAACCAAACGTTTCGATTTTCATGGAAACCAAACAGAGCCTATCAATCAATCAATCAATCAATCAATCATCAATCATTAAAAAAATTAACAGAGAATCGAAGAATCGGACCTTGGAGGCGGTTTTGGAAGGATCAGGTTTGGGCTGTACGGACTGCTTGAGGGTCTGAACGTACTTCTGGACATTCTTGCTCTTGTTCTTGTTCTTGAGCCCGAAGGTCTTGTCCTCGACGATCTTCTGCTTCTTCGCCAAATCGGCCTTCGATTGCTGCTTCGGCGGCATCTCTTATCGGCATCAAATTTCGCTTTTTCAAAAGTGTCGGATTCGGAAAGCTTCGTTGATCTCCGTCCGAAATTTCCGAAATGATGCCACTCAGACCGGTCTGGTAATCTGGTTAGAGGGGACCCCTTTGCATTTGGACAAGATGGGCTCCAGAAGTTTACGTCTTTATGGATTTCCCAATTTGCCCCTGGGAATACTCGACGTGCCGGTTCATTGTGGGGCTATTGGGTGTACTCTTATGTAAATTCTTCCGCATTTCAACACAATTGGCGCCACGTAAGGTGAGGCGCAAAAAATGTTAGACTTTTGCGTACGAACTACATGTCGTTTCTAAACGGTAATCAGTTAATCACCAAGCCACTACCTACCTAACCGTTTAATCACATGCAAACGACACCTATCAATTTTATTTTTATTTTTATTTTTTGTAAGAGAATTTAAAATGAAAACTTCTTCAACATCGTGAACAAAGAATTACCATTATAGCTAAGTGATAGCTAGCTCCTATCAATTAAATTAGGATGTTTTTATGTTTGTGAAGGTTTCGGTTTAAGATCTTTTAGGCAAGTTTAATAGTAAATTTATAAGAAGATTATAAATTTATGAACTAACTTGAAATCCCTTCGATTTACTTTGAAGGATTAAGATTGTGAGGTGAAGTTTAATGATTTTTCTCGAATGACATTTAGTTTTGAAATTAAAGAATATATTTGAAACCAAAACACATTCGAGCTAAACCAAAGCCTTTTTGATATGATCTACAAATGTGCAAAAATTGCATATGTTCACTTTAAAACCTCATTAGTCATTAACAAAATTTCAATGCACCCTTTGAGAAGCTTTATAAATATACAAAGGTATAAAACTTCAAAAACAAGATCCATTTTATAGTATGTGTTACAACATTTAAATATTAAGTTCAAATGGTGTGATTATGAGATATCCCGTTGGATAAGATATTTAACACCTTGCATTATCATGTAATTGATCTAAGACCCCGTTTGAGATTGTGGTTAATGACCAAAATGCTGTTGTGGATGACAATTCTCAATCACCTACAGCAGTTTTGGTGTTTGGTAAAAAAATAAAAACTGCTTTCCCCTACAATTCTCAACTCCCCACAGCAAAAACAGAAAGCAGGTTTCTAGGTGTTTTTGAAAACTACAGTAAATCACAACAACAATGAATATTTTATTTTACCCATACTACCCTTATTGATTTCTATAATTTTTATTTGTTTATTTTAAATTAAAAAATATGTCCATTGTTAGTTATATTTTATATTGTGATAATTAATTATAATATTTTATTTATACGATTAAAATTATAATATACTTTAAAAAATAATAGGAATACTTATTTAATAATGCTGTTCTTAAAAAATTAATGCTAATAAAAATTTGTAGCCACAAATTTTAAAAAAAATAAAAAAACATTTTAGTTTTACCAAACAAATAAGTGAATGACACTTTCAGCGTTATGTCTATTTTAGTAATTATACACAGTCACAACACTTTTACATTAACATTTACCAAACATTTTGATACTGTTTTTTACACTCACAACACTTTTGAAAACATAGTTTACCAAACACTCAACTGTTTTACTTTACAGCTGACTTTACTTCACAGCTGTTTTATTTCACAGCTGTTTTTTCTCACAGCAATACCAAACTGGCCCTAATTGTACAAGAATATTCGTGACGAGTTCATATTGAGAATAGCATCAATAATTTTAGAAACACTAAAATTTATTTATCAAATTTGCTCACCAAATAATGTATAAGAATACATGTCTAATTAGAATTAAATAATATGCAGAGTAAACCCATACTTGAATAAATAAAACACTTTCACATCATTTGACTGATAAAAATTTAGTAAACCAGATTTGGGGAATATAGCAATATAGCATTGGTGGTAAGAGGTTATTTTAGCAAATTAAAAGGTCCAAAAAGAAGTATCCTATAGAGCCTCACCTTTGAAAAACTGTTTAAAATGAAGAAAATACCCACAAAAATACCCGCCTTCCAAATCCAATCCTCAAAACCCATATAAAACCCCAACCCCACCTTCTCCCTCAAACCCAACGGTAGCCCAAGGAAATGAGAGTGTTCATCATCCATGGCTACTCTTCTTCTTCTTCCTCCATTTCCACTCCTCCAAATCCCCATGGCAACAACCATTCCACCAAACCCCACAAGACCTTACTTCCCAAGCTCTCTCCCTCCAAACCCTCCTCCTCTCCTCCAATCTCCACCCTCCATTCCCGGCCCCCTCCCCTCTTCGCCGTCCGATGGGACCCGGCCAGCAAAACCCACCTCGGCTACTTCGCCGACCTCGCCTCCAAGCTCGCCCGAGACGGAAAGCTCCAGGATTTCGCAATGATTGTGGAGAGCGTCGTCGTTTCGGGCGTCCAAGGCTCGCAGTTCGCCGCGGCGCTCAGGGTTGAGCTGGTGGCGAAGGGGATTTCCGGGTTTCTGAAGGAGGGGAAGGTCCGGAGTGTCGTCGAGGTCTTGGAAAAAGTTCAAGAGCTTGGGGTTCCGCCATTGAAGCTGTTTGATGCGTACGCTATGGTGTTGCTAGGAAGACATTGTAGCAGCCTTTTGGAATGTGGGCAAGTGCAGGAACTTGTTGAGCTAATGGAGATTCTTGCTGGTAATGCTCCAATAATTTCTTGATTAAGTTGTTCAAGTTCTTGAACTTCTTGTAGTATAAACCTGAATTGGACTAATATTTGGTACCGTCATAGTTTATGTTCAAAGATGTCAATTTGTCATAGAAATGGTGAAGTGGAACCCAACTTTTGGAGTGCATTAATTGGAATATAACACTTTAGCATTGTAAGTTGCATCCATAATATACATTTTACAATACATGAGCTATTGGTTTATATATGTGTATATATATATATGTGTGTGTGTGTGTGTGTGTGTGTGTGTGTTTGTAAGAAAGTGTGGTTTAGATTTACAGTCTAGTAATGCAACTTGAAAGACTACCTGGTTTTTAGAGAAAAAGCTGCTGAAATATTAAAAAATGTGATCATTAGTTGTCATGTGAATGGGAGGGAAGAGCCAAATGAGAATTTCAGTCTTGGAAGAATAAGCATATAATCAGCCATGGTTGAGACTCTTCGCATTGGTAACAGATAATACTTGGTTCAGGTTTTCGTTTCCCAATCAAAGAACTACTGGAGCCATCTGATGTTATCACAATGTGTGTTGATAAGCATAGCCCGAAATTGGCCATAAGGTATAATTGACTATTCTCTTATGATTTTCTCTGGGGGTTTCTCTATTTTATCTGCATTATTCAGACATGTTTTTTAAATGAGTTTTAAACAGACTTATATACTCTTCCTATGGTTTTTGTTGACTGTAGTCTCAATTAATGTTGGGTTCTTGGGTCACATTGAATCTTCACTCTTTTCTGTGTTAGTCACTAGTTATGCTTTGGTTATCACATTTTGCAGGTATGCTTGTATTTTTCCACATGCGCACATATTTTTCTGTAACATTATAAATGAATTTGGGAAGAGAAGGAAGCTGGCGTCTGCTTTGACAGCATATGAAGCATCCAAGGAGAACTTGAGTGGTTCAAATATGTACGTCTACCGCACAATAATTGATGTATGTGGTCTCTGCAAAGACTACATGAAATCTAGGTACATTTATGAGGTGAATACCATGCTGACTCTCTTGTTTGTTTGGAAGTGGTTTGCTTGGTTGGATTTTTAAATAGCAATAACTTTCTATTCCTATGGCTCAGAACTGAGTTTTTAAATACCTCTTTTTTAATGATTGAGCTCCATTGGGGTATGTGGCTACTGGCTACTGGGAGATTTTCCTTCAATAATTTCATTACTTGTATTTTATGCGATGTTATTTTGTAATTATCATTCCTCACCCATGATTTTTGCTGCAGGATTTGATGAAGCAGAAGGTCACTCCGAATATTTATGTTTTCAACAGTCTCATGAATGTGAATGCGCATGATTTGAGCTACACATTTCATGTGTACAAGAGTATGCAAGTAATTCTCTCTCTCTCACTCGTTCACTCAAGCATGCACACAGACAGATAATTCACCCACATGAATTTTTCTCCTTTATGGTGGATTTCCATTGAAGATCCAGTTTTTAGTTCCTCAGGTTCAGAAATATGCATTCTTGGTAAAACCTCAGAGTGGCAATTCTTAAATCAGTTCACAGAGTTCCTTTTTATTATCAAGAAGCTACAATTAGTGGGAAAATTTTTAGGCTTTATCCTTTTTTCTCTTATCTTATCTTTTCTTTCCTTTTCCTTATTGTAAAATGCCAAGATCATAGTTTGCTATGTCTTTCTCCCACTGAAATTTTGTAATAGCATCAAATGAATTACTCAATTGATTAATTGATATTACATTTTGCTTTATCTGTGTGCAATTGGCTGCAATGCATAATTCGTTTTGCTACAATTATCTAAGTCTATTTATTTTCCATATCCAGAATCTTGGTGTCAGAGCCGATATGGCATGTTATAATATCCTTTTGAAGGCATGCTGTCTTGCTGGAAGAGTTGATCTGGCACAAGATATTTACACGGAAGTACAGCATTTGGAATCAACAGGAGTGTTGAAATTGGATGTCTTCACATACAGCACTATTGTAAAGGTACATATGAATCTGCTTATGAGTTGCTATATTTTTGCTTTTAATGGTAAGTATGTGCACGCACAAAAATACTGTTTTGCTTCAGTTACTACTTGGTAGCAATAGATTTCCATATAGGGAGACAGTTTACTATCTCCACAACTAATGAACAATTTTCCAGGTCTTTGCAGATGCAAAATTGTGGCACATGGCTCTAAAAGTCAAAGAAGACATGCTATCAGCAGGTGTTAAGCCTAATACAGTTACATGGTCATCATTGATCAATGCCTGTGCAAATGCAGGTCTTGTTGAGAAGGCAATCCAATTGTTTGAAGAGATGCTTCTGGCTGGCTCCGAACCTAATTCACAGTGTTTTAACATCCTTCTACATGCTTGTGTTGAGGCTTCCCAGTATGATAGGGCTTTTCGCCTTTTCCAGTCTCTGAAGAGTAATAAAGTCCAGGAGACTTTTGGAAAACAATACAAAGGTAATACTGATAGCAATTCGAGCAGAGCATACTTATGTACATTGGATTACTAGTATGCATTACCACACCTCTAATTTGACTTCATCTAAACTTTGCTAAAGGGCTTTCTTTTAAACCCACAACTTCGACATACAATATTTTGATGAAGGCCTGTGGTACTGACTACTACCATGCAAAAACATTGATGGATGAGATGAAAGAAGTAGGTCTTTTCCCTAATCAAATAAGCTGGTCAATTTTGGTTGATATCTGTGGAGGTACAGGAAATGTTGACGGTGCTTTACAGGTAACATATAAGTTCATTAATGTTGCTCGTTCTGTTTGCAATATTCTTCATATTTTTGTGCGATCTGCATAGTTTTTCAGACTCAAAACTTCAGCTCATGCACTTTAAAATGTCATGGTTATTCCTGGTTAAATTAGGATAAGGCTACATTACAAGTTTGTAACAATACCTTGCTCTTCATACAACAGGAAATTTTCTCATGATTTATCTTCTACCACTGAAATTAGTTACTTGTGTATTTGTGTTGTCATATAAAGCTGTAAGCCATTAAGGGTCAGAGAAATGCACTGAGGATCTTTTTTTTTTTTTTCCCTCTTTTGATAACTATTCTATACCTTAATGTCCCATATAAATGTAACTATGAATCCGATATCTATACCAACAATATGAATTTATATATTTCCAATTATCATCAGAAGAAGTGAAATTTATACTATAATAGTATTAATATTCTTTTCTTGTGTTTTTGGCTCCACGTTTTCTTGCCTTCATTGTCATTGTTTAAAATCTTAATTAGGATATAAGTTCATTGATAACAATAACAAATTTTTATTTCAGTGCAGATTTTGAAAAATATGCGCGCAGCTGGGATCAAACCTGATGTTGTTGCATATACAATAGCCATCAAGGTTTGAAAGCCTTGTTGTCACACTATCTTAGCTTGTTTTGTAACCACTGTTCTTCCCATCCCATGTATGCTTAATTAGCATTCTTTTTGACCTAGATGTTGATGCATCATGCCCTTTGTTCATAGGTCTGCGTGGAAAATAAAAATTTGGACCTAGCATTATCACTGTTTGCAGAAATGAAAAGATATCAGATATACCCAAATTTGGTGAGTTCTAAGAATGGAAGGTTCTAATTTCAAATCAGATATCCTTACACATACTGAGAAAAGTATTACTATGAATAAGCATGAATTTACAATCAAGTCCATAAATAACTTCAGTTCAATTTTTGGGGTTTTTTCTTCTTTTCCTTTTATATCATTGTTGTAAAAGGCTCAATTCCACATGTAAATGTTGGACTGTTTTATTTCAGGTAACATATAATACACTTCTGAGGGCTCGTAGCAGATATGGTTCTGTAGGTGAAGTACAACAATGCCTGGCTATCTATCAGGATATGCGGAAAGCAGGGTATATCAGCAGCACGCATTCAGTTTCTCATGAACATCAACATTTTACTAATTAAGAATTTTACTTTGCAGTTACAAAGCCAATGATTATTATCTTGAGCAACTAATTGAGGAGTGGTGCGAAGGAGTTATACAAGACAGCAATGCCAAACAAGGAGAGTTCACTTCCTGCAACAAAAATGACATAGGGAGACCTGGAAGCCTGCTGCTAGAAAAAGTGGCAGAACACTTGCAAAAGCATATTGCTGAAACCTTGGCAGTTGACCTCCAAGGACTTACAAAGGTATGCCTATACCAGCCAATGAGTCTGAACGCATTTTTGCTACATTTATGGGTGAAAGAATGTTGTAAAGCAATGAATATAATATACATGCTCTAAGAATAGCTACCGCCGACCAGTGTCGGCTTACATGTGATTGTGTTTGGGTGTACTCCTTCAAAAAGGAATCATCTCTTTGTTCTCATGCTAATATGTTTTCAATTCGCTGCAATATTTGTTGACAGGTTGAAGCTCGAGTCGTTGTTCTTGCAGTTCTGCGGATGACCAAAGAGAACTATGCCTTAGGTATGAACATAATGCTTTACAAGGGCATTGCATTTCAAATGCCTTTATTTTACTTGAGAAGCCATTTATTCAAACAGAATTTAGATAGACAGACTCAAAGTACATAAGCAGTTGAGATAAGGAAGAACTTAGAATCCAGAACCCAACTTTGAAGTTTCTAACTTTCAGCATATTGATGTTTAAAACTTATTTATGGTTACAGGACATACAGTAAAAGATGACATGCTGATCATCATAGGAGTCCAAGAGGTTGATGGAGGTTCAACCACACACAACTTAGGGGTGAAAGATGCAATAACCAAACTTCTGCAGGATGAATTGGGGCTCAAGGTCCTCACAACAGGACCTCAAATTGCACGTGATACTACAATAGAACCAGAGAGCACTATTGATTCAGATCAAAACTTAGAAGAAATGTTAGGCAGGAATGAATTACCCACGGAACTGATATATTCCAGAAGACCCATGCTTCTGGAAAGGCTAAAGGTACCCAGGAAATCATTGCAACATTGGCTGCGGAAAAGAAGCACCTTTAGAAGGTGAAGCTTCATATGTAAGTATGCAGGACCTTGTACATGCTATTAAATGAAACAATAATTATTTTCCCCGTGTATATTTTTTTGACGAGGAATAAACTTGAATTGTACTGATGCCAAATGTAAATTATATACAAAGGGCAAATGCAATCTGCAGAAGCAATAAAAATAGCTCGTCCTTCATCCAACTATCTTCTTTGAGTTTTCTTTTTGTACCTGAACTACACCAATCTAGCTGAGCCTTTCCCCTTTGTGGTTGCAGCTGATGACCTGGATTGCCTTTTTTTTTTTTTCCTAGAAAAAAAAGTTTATTTGTTATTGGAGATTGATGCGGCATGTAGAACATTGATACCAGAAGGATGTTCTCCCACCTACAAACTTTGACTGCTTCTATATGAGAGGTTAAAGCATTAGGGTCCACAGAGGACTTGGTTTTCAAAATATGCAAAATTTCGTTTTTTACTTTCAGAACAACAGGATTGATCAACCTACCAAAATTACAACAAATGGGATTTGAATATGCTCTAAAGATTAATAATCCACACAAAAACAAGGTCATAAGATCATTGCCCATTCCTTTCATTCCTTTTCTGTTCAAATGAAGAATTCGAAAGATATTACAGCACTTATAGCCTAATTATGTCAATATCTTGGTGAAGTGAAACGATGGACAAAACTTTAACATCAACAAACAAATCAATTCATGACTTACCATACTGCCTGAAAACTCAAGCCACTACTCATATCCAATCCTGCTCCTGTAGCTTTAGTGGCAAATATACCTCAGATAAGTATTGGAAACCAAACGAGCTCAAAGCCTGAATTTCTGCCTTCTGCTTGGTTTTCACCATCAGAGTCAGCTCCTCAACCCATGCCGGATTCTTCTTCACGAATTCTTCCTCCAACATATCTTTTCCAGTCTTAATATCCTGCTCAGTCATGGGCAACCTGCACTGCTCCGGTATTTTATACTTGTCCAAGTCACTCGGCCTGATCCCCAACCATTTTATATCCGGGGTAGTCAAATTGGCACTGTCATAGGACATGTTCTTCGACCCACAACCATAAACTGATAAAATCTTCAGCCCATATGGATCACTGTCCACAAGGGCAAGCACCGGAAGCTTCAATTCCATTTTCATTTTCCTCAAGAACAACCTGGTCGCCACATCCGGCTGTCCCTTTGCAGTCACAATAATACACGGAAAACGATTGTAGAATCTATCCTCAGCCAATCTAATATATGCAGCATCCTTCTCAACCAACAGTATAAACAGAGCATCACTCTGCATATCACCAACTCTATCAATATTGGGTGGAATGGCTTTTCCTCCCATGCCCATTTTAGTACAATCGATCATATCACCGTTGTCGCTAAAAAGAAGGCGACCCACAACCACACCTTTCTCGGCGGCAATAACATTAAGACTAGACCGAGTGCATCCAACCATACACGCCATGTCGTCGAGGACCGAATCAGACTGCGACTGGTCTTGGAACAGCTTCACGTCGGTGTAAAACAAGTCACGCTTAGTGACATGAATGCTTTTCAAGCAGAGCTGGTGAATCAGCTGAAGAAGACGAGCAGTGATAGTGGCCTTACGGACGGTGGAGACGTTAGCGTAGGGGCGGAGTGAAGACTTGTCTTTCAACACGATGCGGTCGAGTTCGGGGACGTAGAGCTGGTTGGCGGCGGCACGTGAGGGAACGTCGAAGGCGAAGCCGTCGCCGGCTAGAATGGACTTGGCGACCTTGACCATTAAGGTTTCGATCTCGGACTGTACGGACGAGAGGGAGAGGTCTCGGACCTCGCGGCAGGAGGAGATGGAGAGGTCATCTAGGGTTTTGACGGCGGCGGAGGAGGAGGTGGAGGTGGAGGTCGAGCGTAGTGAGTTGGTGAGGTCCTGCATGATTTGGAGGATGGCGGAGTCGGGTTTCAGGAGGCGCTTGAAGTGGAGCCCGCTTTCGTCGTCGGAGCTCGGGTCGGGTCGCCGGCGTTTCTTCTTGTCGGTGGCCATTGGAGGGAAAATGAGAAAGTAGGGTGAGCCGCGGGAACACAAATCTGTTTGAGGTCTTTGACTCTTTGGTCGTTTTACTCTTTTCTTCCGGGTCACACTTTTCTGGGCTCAGTGGAGGCCCAAGGCCTAAAACAAAGGTTTCCACAAACAAGTTGGGCCTAGCCACCTATGAATGAGTATCCAAAATAAACTGACCTATGAGTATTCACACAACACTTATTGTTTTCTTGGTGTGGTAATTGTCACACCACATCTTCAACTAGATAATAACACGAGTTACACAACTTGACTGGAATTATAGATTTTGAGCTGAATAAGTGAATTTTTATTTTATGAACTGCGTACGAGTAATGAGTACTTCTGTATTACAATACAATGTGATTGGAACATGTACCACCTCTCAACTTGGATGAACTCCCTCCTGGGTTCTGAAAAGCTTCTTTGTATGTGACTTTATGAGTAAATTTAAAACCACTTGACAAAGGTAAACACTACAAAGAACTAGGGAGATGAGTCAGATGACTGGTGTCTTTCTTTCACGAACAACATGCTTTTAGAATGTCTTCGATATCTGGATCATCCCCGGCTTCTTTATCCTGCTCCAACGAGAAAAATTTAATCATAAATAGCATGAAATTACAAAGTAGCCACAAGTCACTAGCATGAGAATCTACAGATTAGCAAAACTCATGAGTAAGTTCCTGTCTTAATGGGAAATAGAGAATCTCTCAATGGCTCTACTTGTGCTATATTGAGTCATTTGTATGCTTTGAAAACCATATGCGCTTTCCTCTATTCTGTTCTCCTAATCAAAATAAAAATGGATGGCCTTATGTTATCTGGTGGGTTTGATTTTTCAATCTGAACTGGTTACTCACACATGATGAAGCAAAAAGGTTATCAATTCTCATTCAGACACATAAAGATGGGAGACTTACCCTGTGAATGTACAAGATGTTACTTTTACCAGGACCTGCAACTAAGATTCCACCTTGCTGCCTGTCAAACAAACAATTTCACATCTATAAAAACAGTGCTAATTACTGCTAAACAACAAAATGTTAACAGCAGGTCAGCAGGTGACAACTTGTAAATCTTCCACATATATATGTAGATATACACACACTACTTGTAGCAAGATGGATATACGGATATACCAGCCACCTCTGGCCACGGTGTCCTGTTCAAAAGAAAGCTTCCAGTCCTGTCGATAACCCTCCATGTACAACTGAATTATCTTAAGACCTGCCTAGAGTGTCATGGAAGCAACTTAAATGAGAAATCCTACTTGCTGTAAGAAAATACCAAAACTTCCGAACCACCACTTCTAGCTATAAAACACTACTATGCATTGCCACATTAATAAAGGACATACAATGTTTCATACTTACTTTGGGAGTAAATGTGGTTGAGACCCCAGAAACAAATCTTAATGCCTCATATGATGAGTGGCTGGTATCTGCATAAACTTCTGAAACAACAAGAGAAAGTTTTGTGACTGTGATGCCTTAAGAGGGAGGAGAGAATTAAACTTACAGAGTACTAAAAGCTCTTTTGAAATTTACCTCCTTTGAATTTTGTTTGCTCAGAGAATGCTTTAGCCTGCACCAAATTACTGCTCATGGTTACAACAAAGATTTATTGGATTTACAACAAACAGTCTTATCAAAATTAGAAATAGATAAAGAAGCCTTGGCTAGCGAGCCTTAGCAAAGTTCAATTCACAATCTAGCTAGTATAAACTACAAAGTGTAAATGGTCAATGCTATGTATCAGTTAATTGTATGTGCTTTCTCAGGGCAAACCTGGTCAATGCTACCAGGTCCAATCAAAATAAGTGCCACACCAGATGCATCCATTACATCCTGTCAACATATGAAATGTGTTAGAAGTTAGAACTGTGTTCCCAAAGAGGCATGTAATAAAAAATAAAAAAAGTCGCTTAAAAATTTCCCAAGATGAACAAGCTAGAGCGCCAGTAGCCTTTTGCTGGTAATAAGGTCATTAGGCATCTCCTATTTCTGGGAAATGCTTCAGTATGCCTTGTAGAATTGACAAGGATCCCATCCAATAATTTACACATACTAAAATTTGTAAGACATATAAATTTGCATCTTTATATTATGATGAAAAAAAAAAAAAAGATATTTACTAGAAATATTTCATAAAATTTATGTCAAACAAATTGTGGGCCTTGTGGCATATCAATTTTTATGTAATAGGTAATTACCTTCTTTGAGGCAAGATAGTCAGCCCGTTTACGGCAAAAGACGCATCTGAAATAAATAAAAAATTAACAATCTTGAAGGAATATAGAACAAATTGCTAATCGAAATTTAATTACAGAGTAGAAAATGACCCGAAGTGGCGTGCAAATGCGACGACAGCTTTCCTATCTTTCCACAAATCCGAAATTGGAATTTCTTTTCCATTCAAATCAAACACTCTCACTGCGTCTAATAAATTTGCTGTATCTCCACCGTTCAAAGTAGACTCGATCCCTATTGCACAGGATTACGACAAGATATATAAGAAATGTAACTATTTTCTTTTCCGTCATTTTCTAGGAAACCAAACAGGTTATTAGAAAAGAAAAACTTGCCTGGGGAGCCAGACACTGCAGATGCTACGACGTGGCTTTGGCTATGCCGTGGTGAGAACTTGACAAGTCCGTTGCAGCTACTGAGATTGCGATTCGGAGATGGGTTGGAGAAGAGTACACGTGTCGAATTGCTATTGGTGTTCCTGTTAACTTGGAGTTTACTGTACCAGAATGTTGCAGCAGAGAGAGTAACCGCCATGCTTTCTCAGCAGAGAGAAGCTGTCGAGTTCGTTCGACGCCGTGTGCATTTAGTGGCGACGTTTATGACCGTTAGTTTATTTGTGGAAAACGAGACCACACGTGGCACTCGCTGAGCAATCCGTCCAACAAAACTGTTGAAACGACACGTCGTTCATAGTTAACTGAAAAACGACGTTAGGGTTGCGCGGCATAAAACGAAACACTTCCTCCATTCAATGCTTTCAGTCGTTGGCAACTTCTTAACGAACTCTCTCTGCAAACTGAAACCTTTCCCCAATGGCGGCCTTAACCCGCCTATCAAAACCCTCGTTTGCATCACACTCCTCCTTCACATATCTGAGGCGGTGCTTGTATTCAGGCATAGCATCCGAGCCCAATTCTCATGGAGCTTCGTCTTACAGCCCACACATGGGGCCCAAGCCCAATCTCGCGCCCAAGGACCCCAAGGACCGGAACGTGCAGTGGGTCTTCTTGGGCTCGCCGGGCGTCGGCAAAGGCACCTACGCTAGCCGCCTCTGTAACCTCCTCGGCGTCCCTCACATCGCCACCGGAGATCTCGTCCGCGAAGAGCTCGCTTCCTCCGGTCCCCTCTCTCAAGAGGTTTTGACTTGTTTTAATTGCTCACTGTTTTTTTCTCAGATCTAAAACTTCGTCGTTTTGTTTATGATCGTCACTTGTATTCATCGTGTTCGGTTGTTCGCTACTGTTTGCAGCTATCGGAGATTGTGAACCAGGGGCAGTTGGTCTCTGATGAGATTATAATAAGCTTGTTGTCGAAGAGATTGGAGGCTGGGGAAGCAAAAGGCGAATTGGGTTTCATTCTCGACGGGTTTCCGAGAACCATAAGACAAGCGGTGAGTGTCTTAGCTGTTGTTGTAGACTTGTATCATATAGCAGGTTCAGGTCGTATGATGTGATAGAAAGTAAGGTGAAGCTCTTAGATTGCTAAATTCTATGTGGGTATGAACCAAATGAGTAATTGTGAGTTGAAAATCGTGGATTTAATATTATTACATGATACAGAATTGGTGAAAATGTGCTCAAGGGTTGATTGTTCTGTATGTGTCATAGGAAATATTGGAAGGGGTGACAGAGATTGACTTGGTGCTCAATCTGAAGCTCCGGGAAGATGTGTTGCTTGAGAAATGCCTAGGTAGAAGAATCTGTAGTCAGTGTGGGGGGAATTTCAATGTGGCCTCCATTAATGTCAAGGGCGCGAATGGGAGTCCTGCAATTAGCATGGCTCCGCTTCTTCCCCCTCCGCATTGTATGTCAAAGCTCGTTACTAGGTCGGATGATACTGAAGAAGTGGTTAAACATCGGATGCATGTATACAATGAAAAGGTATTGCCCTATACTCCTATCGTGATTGATCTTGGAAACATTTGAATAACATATGTAAATACAAAAAGTTTCACAAGAGCAGTGCCGGTCATTATTTTCTGGTGTTGGTATATTTGGTTTCTTTGGGAAAAGAAGAAAAGATCTCATTTCCATGTTCTCTTTAATTGTTCATTTTTGATGATTTGTATTCCTAATGGTTCTTGCAGAGTCGGCCTGTAGAGGAATTCTACCGTAGTCGAGGGAAACTGTTGGAGTTTGATTTACCAGGAGGGATCCCGGAATCTTGGCCAAAGTTGCTTGAAGTTCTTAATCTTGATGACTACAAGGAGAAGCAGTCTGCTGCAGCATAATTCATTATAATTCACCTTCAAAGGTGAATATGCCACTCTGGACACGTAAGGTGCGTGCTGGGGACTTGGACTCTTTCGATTTTTTGGTCTGGTTCTTTCTCATGGAGAGAATTCTGTTATATTTGTATTGGGAGAGTATTTCCATTTGTATTGTTTGGTTGAGGGATGATTCATTTACTCTAACAATTTTGTGGCAGCAATAAGCTTCATTAGTGGAAGCTAATGACACTCTATTGTTGTAACTTATGATTGATTAATAATTTAATATATCAAATTGCATCTTGTGGGGCTTCAAAAATATTCTAAAGGTTTTGACTGAGAATTTTTTGATGCCCCTCAATTGAAACTTGCTCCTATGATTTTCATTTCTGTCCCCTGTGACTTTATAAGATTTCTTTAAGATCAGTTTTTGAAACGGGGTACTTCCTCTCTATTGTATTTTAGTATAAGATGAACCAGTCATGCAGGATACAGGCCCATTATGGCAGGGTCGTTGGTTGTTATGCACATGCGTTAAACCTATTCTTTATCAGATTTCTTATGCAGCTGGCCGAGCTGGTTGGCTCTAGTATTGCCAATCGGCAAGTTAACAGCTGCAGATATTGAATTGCGGCACAATACCAGCTCTTTGCCGCAGAAGTTTGAGCGGTGCAAGATAGAATGTGCAGTACATTTCACCTAATTAAATTCTTTTTACACTTTCATAATCTTGTACATAAAATTATAGCGATTTTATTGTAAATCCATGTAGTTAGAATTTATGTTGTCAACTAGTCAGCTGGTTGGCTCTTGTACTGCCAATCAGCAAGTTATCAGCTGCAGATATTGAGTTGCGGCACAATACCAGCTCTTGACCGCAGAAGTTTGAGGGGTGCAAGATAGAATGTGCAGTACATTTTACTTAACTAAATTTGTTTCACACTTTAATGATCTTGTACATTAAATTATCGTGATTTTATTGTAAATCCATGTAGTTAGAATTTATGGGGTCTATTAGGTATGGTGAATGATTGTGCGTGTTTGCATTTATTAACTAATTTAGCTTGAAAAAAATCACATTTTGCAGAAGATTAGTGTTTAATTATTGGGGCACCCTTTGGATTTTGGTTGTGACTAGCTATTGTTCCATTCTAACATGTTGATAGCTGCGTTGCATGGACTTTTCGGTGCTTAAGCACTGCAATGTGTCCCTTGCAGACAATGTACATGTCCTTGGAGTCACATTGTAAATTATGAAATTATAAACCATCGTATCTTTCTGGCTATCAAAAAATAGATTAATTAATTAGTTCTTTCTTCCTCTTTCCAAAATTATCTTGTCTTTCTGGCTCCCTCCTCTATTTCCAATTTTTTTTTTTTTTCCCTGGTAATCTTTGCTATAATCCAAACATGATAAGATTCATATGAAGCTTAAACAACTTTCTGGAATATTTGAGGACTAAAGCTGAAAGCTGCAAATGTTGCTGACTTTTCTCAATCTCTTATCAAAGAAAATTAAAGGCCTTTCTGCCACCACCACAAACACACACGCCATCTATATTTTGCTATACCCCAGCTCCAATTATTCGATTAGATAGTTTCAGTTTTGGCAACTGGGTCTGTTAAATTATGTTTGTTCATCGTCATAATTCCAGCCATTATATTCCGAATTTCTGGTTTTATTCACCCACCTCACCGCCTCTCTCACAATTGCTGCACTTGTACTTGAAGGTGAATGATGAAGTAGGACTAGGCGATGTGGTGGATGAAGAACGAGAAATTTTCTCGTTCGATCTTATTAACAACAAATTCAAAGTTTGAGGTTGATATTGATGGATTTTAAACTATTTTACACATTAAAAGTGAAGTTAAAATTTAGAGTTGATACTTGACATTGCTCATAAAGATTAAAGAATATCAAAGGCTGGTAAACCCTGAATTCTGTGTCACAAAGAATGCATATTCCTCCTCTTCCGCATTCATGCATTGCGTGTGTTGGAATTCTTGCAGCAATTTAGTTAGTACAAATGACAAGAAAAATTAAAGTAAATAAATAAAGTACACAAATACAACACAGAGATTTACGTGGTTTCCTCCTAACTTGAGGTACGTCCACATGACGTGTTCCAGTCTTTTTTTACTAATGAGAAATATTGAGAATAACTATATAAGCAAAAACCACTTGTGTTTAATATCTCAAACCCGAGCCCTTAAACCCTTGTACACCCCTCTCAACTTACCCTCTCAAATACCAGCAAAAGAGAACTCTCTCTATACCTTGTAGAGAATGATTTTTCGGATTGCCTCAATGCATTGATCTAATGCATATTTATAGGCACTTGAACTCAATGACAAATTTGTGAATATCATGGCACTTGTAATGCCAAGTCAAAGTCTTCCTTATTTTTAGTTCAATGTCTCACACACTACTATTGCAATTTGCAATTTCAACTGTGCATTAATGTGCAATCTGAAGATTGCTTCCTTGCTTTCAAATAAGGCTGCACCACCCCATGTCCCCATCTGTATATAGCTACTTAGCTATGGCTAGCTACCAGATGAATTAAATTGAGCCACACCAAGTGTGGCTTGGCTGCCACCGTCCAACAGCATGGTTCCCCCGCACACGTGTGGCGAGATTTTTGAGCCTTACATGTGAACAAATTGTATTGAGTAACGTGATAGCACGTGTGGCCATTGGTCCTTACACGCGAATAACCAAACTTTGATACCATGATAAAATTAGAGCATTTAACCCAAAACTAATTAGCAATAGATGAAGAGGTTCAAAATTTATAAGAACATATACTAAGCCTTAATTTTTTATATGAGATATTACTCCACATTATTCTCTGTATACATTTCTAATTCTCTTTTAAGTCCGTATAATTTTTACTTTTCCTTTTATCTTTTAGGCTTTTGGCATCTTTAATGTTGGACAAGATTTGAATGTAGTAGGCCCAGCTCGATATATGAGGTTTGCAAATAATATTCTCATAAAGGTATGCTGCGTATGCAAATCCAGAAGTCAATTCATGCTATCTGCCATTTTGTCAAAAGTTCAAAACCATACTATGACATTTTGAAGAGGAGCGTGCCCACCTGAAAGGTTTTTTTTTTTGTTGGTGTTATTATTTACGGATAAGACAAAGAAGCTATCTCTATTATCCAAAATATTAAATAAATAAGTGGGATGGTGAAAAAGAAAAACGGTACTTTTAAGTAGAACCCAAAATGTGAAAAAAAAAAAATTTAACCCAGATTTCAACGCCCCAAAAATTAAATAAAAGTTTAAATTGTCTATCATCTAAAATTGAGCGCTAGACATTTTTGCCAAGTACTTGGCAAATATACCAGCAATCTAAAACTTGGATTTATAAGTTAAAATATGTCATTTGCATTTTTAAAAATTGCATCTGCAACTTAAAAGAAGGTATCTTCAACCTGAAAAATGCATTTTTAACCAAAAAATGTGTAGATGCAAATGGAGGATGCATCTGCATCCACCAAGTTCTCAGTAATGTGTTTTTCCCCTTAGTGCGCGCTTACACGGATAAATTAGGCTTTAATTTTATTTTTTATTTAATTAGATTTCCTGTTAAAAATCTTTCAAAAAAGAGTAATATATTTAGAGTGCTGCTATTTGCACACCCTTAAATTTCTTTTTGCACACCCTTTCCTCACTTTTTCTCACTTCACACCCCCACACTCCTCCCACAATTAACATTTCTCATATACACACCCCTCCCAATTACCAAAATATCCCAACTTATACACACCCCTCCCAAAACCCAGACAACACACACCCCACCCCGACACCTCCCTCAGCCACCCCCACCGCCGGCAAGGTCGCCGGCGGGGTTGCCGGCGGCTCAACCCTTCCCTTCTCTTGCACACATGCCGGCGGCTCAACCCTTCCATCTCCTCATGGGCGGGTTGCTCCTCATGAAGGCGTTGAATCTGATTTGCGCGGCAGAGGACAAGCACTACGTCAAGATCACCGGGACGGCCCACGGCTGGGACGTGTTGTTCTACATCTTCCAGTTCCTCCGTGTCGTTTTGTTGTTTACCGTGATCGTTTTGATCGGGACTGGGTGGTCGTTTTTGAAGCCGTTTTTGCAGGAGAAGGAGAAGAAGGTGTTGATGATCGTGATCCCTCTGCAGGTCTTGGCCAATTTGGCATTGGTTGTGATCGGCGAGACCGGGCCGTTTATCAAGGACTGGGTCACCTGGAACCAGGTGTTCTTGTTGGTGGACATCATATGCTGCTGCGCTATCATCTTCCCCATTGTTTGGTCCATTCGGTCTCTTACACAACCCACCCCCTCCCTCGCTCCTCCCCCCACCCAACTTGCACACATGCATGCAGAGCCGCCAAGACCACGCCGACCACCTAACCTACCCAGCTGGCCGGAGAAGAAAACCA
>QANW01005126.1:224140-349174 GCA_003254865.1 Dryas drummondii
TTTTTGAAAGGGTGTGCAAATAGCAGCCCTCTATATTTAAAGAAAAAACCATTGTAATTGGAGTTTATAACTCTAATGATAAAGTACTTTTATTTTGGAATAAATAAAAAGTTAATTATTAAGATAAAAACATATTTACATCAACCATAAATATAGTTAATAAAAAAAATTAAACTAAAGGACAATTCACATGCGTAAAGCGCATTCGTCACGTAAATTAGACCTCTGAGCACTCAGTGTTTTTGCCGAACATTCGACAGCTGCATTTGCAGTTAAGCTACAATAATCTTTTGTTTTCCTACCTTGTGGTTATTGAAATCACATTTTTTGTTCATCTAATTAAAGCATTCTAAAAAGAAAACAGACTCTAACTTTACTTGAGCTTTAAGTTCAGCCAATTCTAATTGCCTAAAATGTATTTGTTTCTAACATAAAATGTATTATAGATCTATTCAAATTATAATACGTATATAATTACTTTAATTTTAGGTTTTTGTTAAAGTTGTAAATAAAAAAAGAAAAACAATATATTAATTGTTGCAAGATATATACATATATATATATTACATTGGGCATTTGGGGTAGACTTTAGATTTACTTTGATTTAGACTTATCCTAATTTTTACCTAAACTTTGCTTCATATTAATATGCTTTTCTCGTCTCAAAATTTTCCTTTTAAAAGAAGGGCAATGCTATTCAAATTTCAGTTTAGCATCCCATACTCATTATGTGTGTATTCTAAAATAATAATATATTAAATTTAGAGTGTGAGCAGTAGACGGCTAAAAGAAATATTATTACTGAATCCACTTAATAATATTTCCAAATTTCCCTTAACTCTAACCATTGCTAATTGCTTTTTTTGATAGAGATAATTTGGTAGCTCCTCTCAATGTTTAATTTTCTTTTACTTAAGCAGTCTTTTAAATAATTTCATAGAATCAGCTTTAAAACAGTTAATTGCATTGTGAACTCTCGCGCTGTTTGTAGGGGGTAGTAAAATAGAGCAAAATGCAATCCAAAATCGAAAATTTAAAAACAACAATTATAGAGTGGGTGGTTAACCAGTAAGTAGCTTTTAGTGTAAATTTAATCATGACTTCTACATTACATTATTCCTAAAATAAAAATCTACTTAATCTTATTACTAGCAAAATTAAGAAAATATAACGCATGTTAAGAAATGGGGAAAACTAATTATCCTCTCTAAAAGGAGCTTACATGTCCCAATGACATAAGGACATGTAGTATCCTTCTATTATTTATTTATATTTCTCTCTTTCTCTTACTCTTTTTCTTTTTCTCTTGATTGATTATGATAATACATGTCTTTATAATAGAAATAAATAAGTTATTTTCATATTCTCTATATAATATTTGTGAATAAGTTTGTTGTTGTCTGAATTGAGTTATCGTAATTGTAATTAATTTGATAGTAACATATTATATAATAATTAAGATTTGTGTTAAATTCGAGTGGTATTATCATATCAGGTTAAAACTTTAGAAACCTAAAAAAATCTTAAAACCGGTTTTAGGGGTTCCTTGCAAGTTGCAACACCCAATCCGCACTCACTTAGATATTTTATGAGATATTTACCAAAATGACATGCCACAGCAAATGAAACCAAGTTTCCAATAGCATGTGAAAGGATACTATTGTCAATTCGCAAAACAAAATTCAACACGTCACCACCGCCTCTTCAATCAATATCCAACCAAATAGTGGAAAGCCGGGCGAGTAGTTGATCCGCGACAACGACGTTTCTCCTCCCCGTACCCGCCATCCAACACCACCACGTGTCGCCAACCAGATCTCCAAGATCTCCAGAGAGCCCAAGCGAGTCCCTGAGCTCACTGCTTTAGATTTCGTCCAGCTCAGCAATCCCCCGGGCCCAAGTTGTTGTCGAGTTGTAAATATCTCATCCGACGTGGCGTTCTGGAACGTTCTAATTAAACTAAATCCACAACCTCCATTTCCCCACGTCAGCAGCGTTGGATTCATCTCATATCTCACATCTTTTTCCTCCTTCCATTACTTCCCTCAACGAAAGCACCGCCGATTATCTGTCTTATAACTGTTTTAGTGAACGTTTTCTCGGTCCAGTCAAGCAAAAATCAAAATCCAAAAAGAACAAAAAATCTCAAAAAAATCTAAATTAAGATTTTTATTGAAGATCGAAACTGAGACGTGAAAATTAATCTTTTTTGGAAGTACGATTTTTTTAGTACAATGTTTTTCTTGGTAACTTACAGCCGGATCTAGTTCAGTTATGGCGGTTGATGAAGCTCTGCAGGTGATTTCTTTCATGTTATTTGTTTGATTTTATACTACTGTGTTTATTTGGAATTTTTGTTTGTCTACTTTGATTTCTATAATTGCACGCTCATTTGAATAATTCTAAATCATTTTTAGCTGTTGAAGAATGGTTTGTGGCATGTTTTGTAATCTAACTTATGCTTTACTGTTAATTTTGTACATATTTCAATTATTCGTTTGGCTAAATTTGTGTGTAATGTTGCAAAGCTATCAACCTATGCTCTTGCTTAACTTGGGATTTGGAATAACAATCTTTTTGGAAATGTTTTATATTTTCTGCATAATGGTAATTTTATTTCTGGGGAAGCAAGTTTTCTTTGAAGGAAGAATTGATGTCAATGTTTTAGCGTGGATTCTTTGTCTGACATAATGCTCTGGTCTTACAGGGTGTGAGCAATTTGTTGGGTTTCAAGCCATTTTTAGCTAGTTGACAACAATTCGGCCGAAATTTGGCATCACTTGTATCAGTTATGGATTTGCTTTTGGCATCGCGTTGTACTCGGTTAATACACTTTGTATTAGGCTGAGAAAGGTTTGTAGTTGCAGAGGTTTGGTTTTCGAGGACTACGCTATGCGCTATTCTTTTAGCCGATTCAAGAGGATTTTTCGTGAACTTGGGCCGTCTTTACTATTATTAGTCTTTTGTCTGATTGACAGGGAGTGTTCCGATGAGTGTTGTTAGTGATGAGGACAAACAACTACTGCAGCTGAATCACCGTTCGTGGGATGAGAAGAAGAGGGTTAAGGATGGAGTGGTGGATAGGGAACAGAGGTTAGTCAAGCAAGATGAGGTGAAAAACAATGGAACAGCCAAAGATGTAAAAGGTGGGCAAGGAGGGGCTGTTCAAGCCCAGGTTGTTATGCAACCGCCTCTAGGGTCATCGGTTCGCTGGGAGAGGTTTCTACATGTTAGATCTCTCAAGGTTTTGCTGGTGGAGTATGATGATTCTACTCGCCATGTTGTGACTGCACTGCTTCGCAATTGCAGTTATGAAGGTTAGTAGTGACTTTGCTTCTGAAACACCAAATGCTTCATATGTATGACCATGAGCAAAATCTCGATACCCAACTAATTTTTCAAGACCTCAACCATTACAAGATGAGTTCAAACCAGAGCGAATTCTCCTGGCTTACATTCCCATTTGACTTTGTTATAGCCTTGAAACTGATCTGGAATTAAAATTCCTGTTTAAACTTCCAGAAATAGAAACCAACTTGTACCCAAAAAAAAAAAAAAACAGGAAAACAGAAAACCTAGATCATTCTATTCAATATTTACAAAATCATGCATAAACCAACTTGTAATAATATTATGCATATTGTAATTTGCATATTATGTTGTTACATTTGGAAAAATAATAAAGTTGGCAAAGCTTTCTGTCCTTACATCAAATTACTACTATCTTATATTTGCATCCAAGTGTCTCTTTGAATTTTACACGCACGCGCACACATTATATATCTACTTGGTGCGTGTATAGCATCTTGCTTCTTTTTTTCTTTTTGTTTCATTTGTTAAATCCAGGACTGATCCTTGATTATTATAAAACTAATCTTTGTATTTTCAGTGATAGAAGCAGCAAATGGATTACAAGCCTGGAAGATTCTTGAAGATTTGACTAATCATGTTGATCTGGTATTGACTGAGGTAGTCCTGCCATGCTTATCAGGCATTGGTCTTTTATGTAAGATTATGAGCCATAAGACACGGAAAAATGTTCCTGTGATTAGTAAGTTTTTTCACATACCCATCATTAACAGTTGTACTGAGTAGCAATGCTCTGTTATGACAGCTTAGCAAGTAAAGATGTTAAACTATGCCCTCTGATGGGAATTGTGTGCAGTGATGTCATCTCATGATTCAATGGGTGTCGTCTTTAAGTGTTTGTCAAAGGGTGCTGTTGACTTTTTAGTGAAGCCCATACGAAAGAATGAGCTTAAGAACCTCTGGCAGCATGTTTGGAGGAGATGCCATAGTGTGAGTTACTGTGATCTTAAATATGGTTTCTCAATGGTTAATACATACATTATTGTATTATTCTCATTAATGGTTAATACATTGTTTTTTTTTTTTTTCTTTTTTCCAGATTGCAGTTTATATTATGTTTTTTTTTTTTTTTTTTTTTGTATGACTAGTATCTAGTTTTTCTCTCAGTCTAGTGGTAGTGGAACTGGAAGTGAAAGTGGCACACAGACTCAAAAGTCGGTAAGATCAAAAAGTGTTGATAAGTCTGAGAACAACAGCGGAAGCAATGATGAGGAAGATAATGGGAGCATGGGTTTGAATGTTGGAGGTGGAAGTGACAATGGGAGTGGCACGCAGGTACGGTAGTTATTATATAATAACAAGATCTTGGATGGTGCATACCTATTAATTAATTAAAAAAATATCACATTAGTTTGGAGAAGGGCAGAAAATATATTCTTCTCAAAAGATTAAGCTCGTAATTTGCAGCTTTACTTCCTTTCAGATCTGTGCATTAACTACTCTGGTTTTGCAGCTGTGATATTATCTTCACTTACTAGATGGATTGATGATGCTGATCCTGTGAATGGCATATGAATCAATCCTTTTTAATTGCATTAGTGATCTGTTTCTGATTTTAGGTTTTAAGGAAGTGATGAAGGGTTTATTAGCTTGTAAGATCACTTGTAATGGCCTTTAGCTTGTTTTGCCTCTTAACTCGTAAAAGTCCATACTTAATTATTACAAAACCTGGAAAGTACAGATTACTATTCTTGCATCTAGTTAAGTTAACCTCTAAACATAGCCAATGGATAATCTACGGAAGTTTCAAGTCTCGTGTCTTTCAAATTGTGAATGGGGTCCTCAACCAGTAAAGGAGCAAGTGTTGTTAATCAATTCAAGGATTAGCCCATTCTTTTGCTATAGAGCATATGTTTGACATAGTATTAAATATTACTGATGGAAAAAAAAATATTACATGGTTATTTCTGTTATCTTAATAACCTGGATATATCCACCACAATGTACATACGTTTTTGCATATACAGGCACTGATTAACTGACCAAGATATGTAAATACACATTTTTCTTTTTGATGGTTCAAGATATGTATGTACACATATATACATATTATATGTATATAGAAGCACCATTAGGGGTAGAACTAAACCTGAACTTTAGATCTTGTGGTGAACCTATTACAGAGAATATATAGCCAACCACCAATCATCTTGAGAGTTGTATTGTTTTTCCCCTCTAGCTGTTACCAAATTCCAATATATGCGTGGATGCACTTACGTATGCTCATGTAGAGATAGTATCAGATTATCGATTATGCACATTACCTGAATCTGAGTCTGGGCAATCAAAAGCATTTGCAGATATACCCAAGTAATTATGAAATAACACTTGGGTTTAATTGATACACTTTTTGTTACAGTATGCCAAAATCAAATAAATGCTCATCTCCTTAAAGGAAAAAAATAAGAAAATAAATTCATAAAATGACCTAGACTCATAGATATGTATAATGTAGTCTCATTGTTTCATTTCCAGAGTTCTTGGACAAAACAAGCTATAGAAGTTGACAGTCCACGAAAAGTATTTTCATGGCATCATTTAGCTGAGTGTCCTGACAGTACTTGTGCCCAAGTAGTTCACTCAACCGATGAAACATTTGGTAATAAATTGGTTCCTGCAACTGCAACAAGGGAGTGCCAACAAGAGAAGGGACAACATGGTATCCCATCCCTGAAATTATCTAAACCTGTGTGGTTCTGTTTGTGCTAAATTCAAATACTTTTATGTAATTTCCTAATATGCAGACATGCGTGTGCCGTGTGCATGTGTGATGTATATATATACTTATTTTACTTTCATGGTGAGGCCGCATTTTCCTTTTTTTCAGACAACTTTTCAATGGGAAATGATCTGGAGATAGGCATGACCAGTAATATAGAGTTACAGCTTGAGCACCCTAATGAGTTTTCAACCAAACCAACTGGCACAAGACAGAATAAACTGCTTGATATAGGTTCCAGTAAATTTGACGAGCAAATTAATAAGGGGCAGATGAACTTCAATTGTGAGAGTCCTTCCAGCAAGCTAAAGTATGATGGTGCTACTCTAACAGGTGTTGTCACTAATCCCACTGATCCCCAGATGGACAGCACACAGTTTGAAGCTTCTAACAGACATTTTAAGGCCTCAGACATTAGCAATAAAGCCAATAATAATACTGATGAACTACCAGCCCTGGAGCTCAGTTTGAAAAGACTTAGAGGAGTTAAAGACACTGAGACAACAGTACAAGATGACCGCAATGTCTTGAGACGTTCAGACTCTTCAGCCTTTTCAAGGTACGAGGAACATAAGGGCCTGGAAAGTATTATTTTCTATTGATAAGGTGGAAGGTTGAAATCATTGTTTTCTTACATTCTCTTGAGCTTTTTATATAGTTTCCATTAGTATATTATATTATTTCCTTTGCAGGTACAATGCAGCCTCAAATGCTAACCGGGCTCCTTCTGGGCATGTTGGAAGCAATTCTCCACATGATAATAGTGGAGAAGTTCCCAAAAAGGAATTGTTCTGTGATATTCTTCGATCTCAGTCCATTGACAATCCTCCCAATCAATGCTCAAATGGAGGCAGCAATAACATTGATATGGGCTCCACAACTATTAATGCTGTTTCCAAGTCGTCAGTTATAAGCAAGTCAAAAGCAGCATCCACAGTCCAACGTTTGCATCCATCGTCTGCTTTCCATCCTGTGAAAAAGGACCTTCCGAGTGCTACTCAGCAAGTTTTAACAGATAATGCTGATGGTGTAGCAACAACTACAGTACGGGCACAGGCAAGAGGTGCACAGAAGCAGCTCCAAATTCAGAACCTCCATCATGATTATGATCACCAGCAGATCCAACACCATGTTGTCTACAACCACGTTGTCCACACCATGCAACAACAGCAGCTATCTGACTATAATGACTTATCTTTAAAGAAATTGGCTGCAGCTGCTCCACATTGTGGATCATCCAATGTTCTGGGTGGGCCTGTTGAAGGTAATCCTGGAAATTACAGTGTCAATGGAAGTACTTCGGGCAGTAACTATGGGAGTAATGGGCAAAATGGAAGCAGCACTGCAATAAATGTTGGGACAAACATGGAAAGTGATCATGGAGTTGCTGGGAAAAGTGGAAGTGGTGATGGTAGTGGAAGCCGGAGTGGAAATAGAGGAGATGAAAACAAGTTCACTCAGAGAGAAGCTGCCTTGACCAAGTTTCGTCGGAAAAGAAAGGAGAGATGCTTCCGGAAAAAGGTAACTAACATTCAGTTGTTTGCATCCTAATGCTAGGTCTTAATAAGTGTTTTAAGAATAATTGAGGTGTTCTTCTGTATGTGCAACATTGATATGAAATGAGTAAGTTCAAATACTTCCTTTCTTGCATGCTTGATTTCCCTTGGAAAATTTGAACGGCATTCATAGAAAAAAAGGAAGAAAAAAACCGAAAATAAATTAAGACCAACCTTACTGAATTTAGTTTTTGGTTGGTTTTCCAGGTTCGATATCAAAGCAGAAAGAAACTGGCAGAACAACGACCTCGTGTTCGGGGACAGTTTGTGCGGCAGACAGTGAGCAAGAACACAAGCAGGACTACAGATAGCTAATGGACCACAGTTAGCTAATTCAACACTCTCCATAACCTTGCCTGGAAGTTTGTTGTGCTTGTGACCGGTTAATGTATATGTACAATTCTTGCGACTCTTATGAGCAAGGTGCTTGTAGTGAGTGCTACGTAAAAATTCATGTAGAGAACTGGAGGTGTAGGACTGTGTGAGAACTGTAGACAGACACCTTGAACTGTATTCCATTGTTGCGGATTTCAATCTCTTGTTTTAGACAAGAGACCATAAGCTTTATGCGATCAGAATCTTTTTGATTTGGTGTGTGATTTACTTGATGACCCTGGCAATGATCAGATCTTCAAAATTCCTTTTCATTTCCTTCTGCAGGGTAGTCCTAGAAAGCTTTTTCTTCAATTGAACAGAAATTTACATGAATCTGTGGAAATTAATGGTGTGCATTGTTCACTTAACATATATATATATATATAAAGACAATTTATCATAAAGATACGAGCCTCTATTATGCATTGTGAATTTTTTACCGCATTCTCGATAGGGTCCTCATATTTCTTCCTTCTCGGTGAGCTCACGTTATGGAGGAAGTAGCATAACCAAGAAGAAAGTATCAGCAATAACCAGTTTTTTTATGTCCCAACTCATAATGTTCATATCAATTTATGTGCTTCTGCATCTACTATTGGATAGCCCTCACACAATAACTGTCCCAGCATTGAAGCGAAATTCTCGGGAAGTGGGTAAAGAAAGTAGATCCCACATATGGATGTGGGTGGTAAATGTTCTATAACTGAAGATATAAACCCGACATATAAGGCTTAGCTTGAAATTTATCATGTTATGTTTGGGAAAAACGCCTACATAAGCATACTTGCAGAGCAATACGGCCATTGAATTTTTCTCATACATGTTGCCATTGCCATAGTTTTGAGCTACCTAGTCCATCTTGTTCTTTTTCTTTTTTGGGTTGCTTGAACTTGAAGGAATGTGAGTTTTGGGGTTTCAGGAAAGTAGGTTGTTAATTGAGCACTCGTGAGTGACAAAATAAGATGCTTCCTTGTTTTTTTCTTCCTTGTATGTGGGAATGTCTTAAAGTTTCTATTCATTGGTCGGAATGACCAGGAATGAATGTGCACTGTTTCTGTGCCACATTAATAAAAAATCCAAATCGCAAAACAAGACAGATATCAGAGCTTACAAGGACAGCTCACTGCTCATTGGTGGTATTAAGAATCTTTTTCAAATTAACAAATGAGGATATATCATATGTATAACATTAATTTGTTTGTTCCACCAAATCAATCAAACTCGATCTTAAAAGAGAACGAGTGCAAAATGCAAGCCAATACCAACAAACAAACAACCTAGCAAAACCTTACAGCTAAAAAACAAAGTCAGAAAGAAAGAAAGGACGAAACACTAACAACAACAACAACAACAACAACAACAACAACGACAACAACATCGTGGGCCTTGCAGAAAGAAAGAAAGTAAAAGTAGTCAAGTGCACAAAGTTCAACAGATATATAAAGCACTAAAGAGTGGAAATTCGGATGCTCCACTAAGAATTTTATGGCAATCTGAGTTTTTGAATGCAAACCAGAAAATTTGTATGATTTTAAATGCTATCTCGGTCCTTAAATCATATGTAGACCATTAAGAATCTAAGATGAATCCAATTGCATTTAACTGTCCATGTTTTATCTAGAGTTAAAATGTTATTGCTCGAATTAACTACTTGTATTATTAGATTGGTAATCTTAGCTAGCTTATATTTCCAAATAATTTAATTTTGATGCTTATTCGTGTTATATATTAATTTAATATATATTGTTGGTCCATTTTTTAATAATTTAAACTTTTAAAATTTAGTGATTGTTTAATATGATATTATTATTCATGTTTCAAGAGACTGTTTAGGATAAGATTGCCACACCAAGACTTCACCGAGTCAAAACCTTACTATCACTCGGATTTAATGTGTTTTTGATCTAAAATGGATTTATGTATATGTTGCTTGAGGTTTGTCAACAAAAACTACTCTCCCCAACTAGTCTCATTACCTTTTGGCCCAAAAAAAAAAAAAAAAAGTCTCATCACCTTACAACTATGCATTGTTTTCCAATGTCAGACCTATCACCTACTCATCCGAGTGTGCTCTCTACCAAGCGCTAAAGGGTATTAGGCCCATGTTAGTTACACCCCCACAAATATTTTATGAAGCACACAAGAAGAGACTATCAATTTAGAAACGACATGATATAACTTTAAATTTGTTTAATTTTCTAACAAATAAAATATGTACTAATATATATATTGACACATTATTAATAAACAAATTAATTTGATAAAATAAATTTAATAACTCTAAGATTATTATTTCACTCGTATGTGGAGCTTGTACGACATCTAATATATATGATCTGTGTGACAGCCATATCTTTGATCAACAGACCTCTGTTTTTTATTTTTTATTTTTCCTTTTCTTTTCTTTCTACCCTGCTTTTAATTTCAATAAATGAAAGCCAATTATTGGTGGAAGAATTGGATTGGGAAAGGGTTCATAATTGGAGTTATGAGAGCTTGCAATGACATACCTAACGCACTACTGGGTTTGACTAAATTAATTACGTACGTACTAGGCCACAAAATTAAATGTACGTGGTCTTTGAGAATTTAACTAGAAATTAATAATAATAATATATATTCTCCTGCAATAAGAAGTATATCTATAATCTATCACAATCTAAAGTTTTCTGCAAAAAGTTTCATGTCTAAAATGAATGTGAGAGAGAGAGAGAGAGAGAGAGAGAGAGAGAGAGAGAGAGAGAGAGAGAAGATGTGCATGCAATGTTGTCCTAAACACCAAGAGAATGTTTCCCTTTTATTTTTGGACAGAAAAGTTTCTAGACAATATATATTTGCCATGGCTTGTCTTATATTATTAATTACGAGATATTCAGATTATTATTATTATTTATATAGCTAGAATTAGCATTTCTAATAGGTGTGAAATGAGCTGTTAATGTCAAAAGAAATTGAATTTTGTGTTCTTTAATGGGTTAATACTGTGTGTGTCATATCTTGACAATGTCCAAAGTTATGTCATATTTGACGTAAAGATTTCTGTTAAATTTTAGTACTTGATGAGAGTGCGTTTAAGTGATTTAAAAAATATGTGGATTTGTTCATGAACCTTAGTTCAAGCTAGTGGTATAGGATGAATAGGGTGAGGGTAGAAGTTCATATTGAAACCTCATTGTAATAATAACAACAACAAAAATGTCAACTCCCCCCTATAGAAAAATTTGACCTTTTTGTCGAACAATTATTTTACTAAATTAAAGAAAAGTACTAATGTTGAAAAAATGGTTTGAATCTTTGGACAATTATTCAATGCATAAGAAAGTTGGAGTCCCCACTGCTAATACGACACATCATCATTGGAGTGCATTTGCCGATCATCCGTTTTATGCATAGGTGATGGATACAAGGGGCAATAGGAGAAAATGTACATAAAATGAAAACTAAATATAATTTCAAATTGTTTTTTTTTTTTTTTTCAAGTTTTGGTTTCATGCATACTGCTTCAGTTCTCCCTTCCATAATTCCATTCCCCTCCTTCCTTCTTTTTTTTTTTTTCCTTCATTTGTCTCACATATTTTCCTTCTATCTCTTTTAACTAAAAATAAAAACGAAAACATTACGAAACAGGCCTTATACTTTGTTTTTATCATATTTAAGTATGTCATGATCGAAATATACTTTTTTTATCTAGCAAATAAGAAATCTGAACTTGAAACATTTTTTTTCAATAATAGTTAGAGAAAAAAAAAATGATGATCATACGTACATTGAAGTTGCTTTTATTACGTATATGCTAAAATATGGCATTAGTAATTTATATTTTATACATAGCACCTCACACCCTTGGAGATGCTCTGTAAGCTGATGAAAAATGCCTTACAATGACAAAGTCATCGAATGTTGCAGGGTTGCTAGATCACTAGTCACATGCAGTGCACGTGACTCATCTAAATCATTGTAAAATGCAACTGTCCAACATGGATAGGCTGACTCACAGCCAACTATATAAATATTTATTCTTGCATAATATTCATTATGCTCGAACTGTATATATAATGTACGCAAGGACTAAATCCACTGGGCACCTGTATCAACAAATAAAAAAAAAAATTTAATTAAAAATAAACATAATGAAATGCATGCATTAATTGGCACGTGCGGTGCAAGCACAACTACCAGTCAGGGGCTGAGAATTTTAGTTTAGTGATTGGGAAATCGAATGAGGAAGAAAACCCCCACGTGTCCTCAAATCTCATCTCCTCCCAACTAACTTTCCAAAGGCTAGAAATTGATCAAAAGCCGAATAAGGCTGTAATGCTTGTTGCTCGCTACATGACAAACAATGTGGCTGTGGACTCAGCAACAACAACAACATTCATTCAATTCAAAACCTCCAAACTTGGTTTTCATGCATTCGATCACATCCCCAACAATAAATTAAGGGTGACTTTTACGTACATGCATGATGCATGTACATGTGTACTCACTCTTCTCAATTGGTATATAGGCCATAGGGATTTGCTCTTCTTAATTAGATTACAATATATAATCTAGCTAGGAGAAGTTTGTTAGAACCAATAGCTCTCACTAAACAATATAATTAAACACATGGTTTACAATGATCCAGTAGAGCCAATTTAATTACTATATGTATTTTAATTTCTTACAAAATTGTATTTATAGTCCACCTTTTTGTTCTCAGCCTTTTATTCTCACATTGGGTTCTACACTTCTACTACACTATTGTCTTCTCATACAATGATGTAATATGCAAACAATGATGCAATATCACATAAATTGGAAAAAATAGCGTTTTTCATTTTCTTTATTGATTTTAAGTATGTTATTATTAATTAATTACCAATACTTAAAAAAGGGTACTTTTTTTTTTTACTAATATTTAAAAGAAAGTTAGCCATCATTGCCAAGTCTCTGGTCTCCATGAAAATTATGGTTGTACAGATGGAAACTTTTTGTACTTCAAAAAGGTAATCAATTAGGCGTCTCTGCATTATATGGAAATGATAACTGCACCCAAAAAATAAGAGAATTGTAAATAATTAAGTGCCTCCAAAATAATGGCCAAAAAAAAAAAAGTTCCTACAAAGTACGTATTGAGTTTTCATTAATTAACTCACTAGAGATATATTAATTAGAACAAGTAAAAGACGAAATGGTTCAAGATCACTAGCTGCTTAATTACACAATTTGATTAGTTAATCATGAAGGATTAACCTCCAATAATATTTTCCCTGATTGACCCAAGTGTTCACCTCAATCTAGAAGTTAATGTGCAATTGTGCATTTAGCATCAATAATGCGCACATAGACAATGAGATAATGATTCAACAAGAAAAAGAGATAATGTGTATGTACTAAAAAATTTATAAATTACTAAAATTCAAATAAGAAAATAATTTGATAATGACCATTTAGTTTAGTTAATGACATCTAATCCTTCTTTGTTGGAGTAGATCATAAATTCAAATCTCATGTACGATAGTTGATTAATAAAAAAAAGTAAGAAAATCTTTTTGATGTAAGAAATATATAGTAATCAACATTTGTGCATGTATATGTATAAGATATTGACAAATTTGATTCTCTTAATAATACTATAGATAATAGTTCCTTGGAACATCCAAATGGTTATAAGCTTAAGCGTCAATTTTTCTCTCAATATAGGTTTAGTTCTTCAAAGTCCAAACCATAGTAATGGCTCTTGTATTTTGTAATTCAGTAAGCAAATAATAATAACAATAATACTTTTACTACATAATTACTAATAAAGATGGCTCTTAAGCAATGCTATTTTAATAAAGTTTCAAAAAAGGTTATTTTTGGTAGTTTACTTGCTACCAGTAACACTTTTACAAAAAATTATTGAGCATAATCGATATACCATCATGTGGTATAACGAATCTAAAAGGATATTATTAGACAACATATTTATATTTGTAAGTTATAATATTAATAACATCTACTCATATTATAACACATAAAATTAATTCTATAAAGTGACAGTAAATCAGTTATACATAATAATTTCTCCACTTCTACAATTTTGAAGCCAACCACACTTCTCTTATTAATAATCACATAACAAACGTTTTTTTAGGCCAAAAAAAAAACAAACATTTTTTGTTTTGTTTTGTTTTGAGATCAACACTTTTTTGAAAGATCTATCTACTGTTAGTGTGTTACTAACCTCCACTAAAGAGTCTACATATACCAAAAAATAAAAAATCTTATCCACTTTTCTGAACTTTTTAATAAAACAAATCTCTTAGAAGTTTTCACAAACTTCACACCCATCAAAGCCTCACCTAACTCCCTCTTTGCCTCATTGTTTTCCTACCTCAAACCCATCTACCAATTTCCCATATATTGGATACACTTAAAATGTAGGGAAAATCTAAAAATGGTAACCCATTCATGACATGTATACAATTTTTAATTGCACAATATGATTCTTTAGGTGGCATTTTTACTCTTTCACCCTACCATTTCCCTCATCCACATTCAAGATTTATGGGCAATCATGTCTCTTCCACTCACCAATAAGTATAACCAGAGTGGGACCTCAAAGCTTTAATAGGGCTTTGAAACCCAGCAAATCCCGCTTGGCCACGTGTCTCCTTGTTGATGACAGTTTCCCATGTATCTGACAAGCATCAGTTGGTCCCAGAGGACTCTCGAGTGCAGTACACGCGCTATGTATCGGCCTATACATAGAGGATCGGAGAGTCAAAAGAGAAATAGAGACAGTTAGTTGGACACTTGGACGTAGCATTAGGGCTCATTGTTCAAGCCACTAATCCCAGTTTTTGAGACCCAAAACAATAAATATATAAAAGAAAAGAACCCAATTTGCAGTTTTTAATTTTATTTATTTTTGGCTTATAGAACCCAAAAACCAAAAGAGCAAGATTTTGAAAAAAAAAACCAAAAAAAAAAACGAAAACTTTATAATGCAAAACAATAAAATATAGTTAAAAAAATAGTTGGTTCCCTCATTTTTCTTTTTCTTGGCAACTTTTCCTTGTGTCCAAGTGTAAACTGGGTGCTGGAATTTAGTTTCAGAACTCTAGATGTCTCTCTCTCTTTCTCCATTAAAAGGGTCCTGTTCAAAACTCTCTGGGAAACTCAAGGAGACCAGCAAAAACGACTCGTTTTGATTTGTGTGCTGCAGCTGGACGTACTTGGTTAAAAAAAAAAGACAAGCCCAATACTCTCTTTGTTTAGATAATCCTGGTGTTCATGTGCAAAGCTGCTTAAGGTTTCTCTTTCTCTGTTTCTCTCCATTCTCCAAGGTAAAGCTCTTGTTTTTATGCCACGTTTATGTTTGTGCTGTTAATTTTGTATTCATAAAATTAAAGTTATTTTTTTAATTTTGTTTTCTTATGAATTTGGTGGTTCTGTAATGCAGACCAAGCTAAGTGTTATAAACTTAGCACATAAGATTCAGTGGAACCACCAAATTTCTGAGTTTGTGAGTTGAAGCCATTCTGGTCAGTTGCTAGTTCTTTTTCTCTTCTTTTGATTCTTAAATTTTGTGGGGTTTGTGTTGAATTTTTATTTTTTTTAATGTCTTATAAGTCTGAAGTTCTATGCTATTTTGCATCTTTTGTTGATCTTTTCAAATCTGTTACTTCTTTTCTTTGGACTGATTTATTTTTTCTTTTCTGTCTATTGGAAGAAAATATGTTGGTTTTTGGTTATGTGCTCTTGCCATTTCATTGACAGTTCACAAAATTTTTTGCGTATATTTTCTACTTGTTTTCTAATTCATTCAATTTTTTACCTCTTGGAAAGAAATGGAGTGAAACTATGTCAGATGTGTGAAAAGTTTAATGATTGGGAAATAAGATTAACCTTATGTACACAGATGGAGATATTTAATGGTAGTTGTTGTCACTTGTAGGCTACCAAGCTTTTGAACATGTCATGACTATATGGTTGAGTTACTTGAGTATTATGATTTTTTAAGAGAAAAGTTTAGAGTTGCTCCAACATTTTTTTATCGGTTCTGGCAATTTCTTTTAGAAAATCATAAATTGTTAGTTGTGATAATTATTGTAGACAAATGCCAAGAGGCAACTGCGAGAAAGGAACTGAGTTTTAAGGATAAATATAGAGATATTACCAAGTTTGTGCTTGTTTTTGGGAATTTGACTATTCTTAAGTGGGAGGCAGATAAGCATCATTTTGCTTGCTTGGAGTTGGAGACGTGAACTTGGATAATATACAGATTTTTTAATACTTCATAAATTTAAATGTGATAGCTTTATATTTCATTTTGATAATCAGTATCATAATTTGCAAAAAACTTTAAAGAAAGGGATCTTCACGAAAACCACTACATTCTTTATTAAGCAATAGCCAAATTTTCAAGAAAACTTGAAATGACTATTCAGAGACCAGATGGGTCATTCAGGAAATAATATTGGTTAGTGCCAAATATGTTCAATCATTGCTGTTTGTTTTTCTCTAAATGTGAGTGCTTTGGTATTCTGGCCAGTTGTTGGCACATAATCTGGTTTATGTCAATTTGTAGGTAATGATAACAAAAACCTGAGCAGAGGGACTTTTTCTGAGACCATTTTCTAATTCTACAAAACCAAATCCCAAATGCAGCCTAAGGCTCACTTTGTCTGGATTGATATTTGATAATGAATGCATAAAGCCAAAGTGTTATCTTTCAATGTGTGCGTTTTAGTAGTAATTTGCTCTTGTTCCCTCTTGTCATTATACTATTTTATGTTAATATTTCTATATAATCCGGTATTATGCAGATTTGAAGAAGATTGAGCTTTGCGCAGGTGGAACCAACATTGGCATAGCAGCTCCTCAGGCATTCGTTAATTATCAATCCATATCAAGCTCATCTCCCGAAAACTTTGTAATTTTTTATTCCTCTCTGGAGAGAGATATACTGAGTATTCCATGCATAAGATGATTGGACTTCTATGTTTTTCTTTATCTCATGCTGGTATGGTTTGCATCAAAAATACCTAATTGGAACATAAGAAAATCATTGGAAATGGATGTCAAAGAGGCAGAGCGGGTCGTTATAGCTAAACCTGTTGCTTCAAGGCCTACCTGTTCCAACTTTAGGTCCTTCACGGAGCTTCTTGCAGGTGCTATCGATTCCTCACCCTCTAATGTATCTTCTGAAACTGCTGTTCCTGCCATCAGACCAAAGACTGTGAGGTTCAAGCCAATGGTGAATCATGCTGTCACTGGCTTGGTTTCTTCCCAGGTGACCTTAATTCTAATAAGTGCTCTTCTCTTTTTGGAAGTTCTTTTCTTCTGATTGTTGGTGCCCAAAATTTCAGGCAGAGGTCTCTGGTGCTGCACTTAGTAATTCATCAGAGAAGGTCTCAAAATCAGATAGCAAATCATCTGTGCTATACAAACCATTGGCAAAAGTTGTATCAAGGGCAACTGTTTCTGCCTTGGCAAATATGGTCAGTAGCTAGATATTGCGTGTTTGTGATTTGACTGAACCTTTCTTTTCTGGTTTAAATGTGGATTTTTAAGCATTCAATACTATCTGCTCATGAACCTGTGGCCTATTCAATAAATGTGCAAAGACATGGACTTGGAAATGTGGTGAAATATTTGAAACCTTAAATTTGAAATCACTCTTTTTTATTTTGTACCAGGGAAACTTCAATACCAGCCATCAACAAACACAATCATCGGTTGAGGCTGGAGTTCTACATCCAAACCAAGATAAATGCTTTAGACCCCAACTTAGCTCAAATTTGCACCAGAATAATCCATCATGTGCTGAGACAAATAGGACAATAGAGCCTTTAAAGATAGCATCACAAAACATAGAAGAGGAATCAAAAACTATACCATCCACAGCCAATAGTGATAGGCCTTCTTATGATGGATATAATTGGAGAAAATATGGACAGAAGCAAGTCAAAGGAAGTGAGTACCCGCGAAGTTATTATAAGTGCACACATCCAAATTGTCCTGTGAAAAAGAAAGTCGAGAGATCTTTGGATGGACAGATTGCTGAGATTGTCTACAAGGGTGAACACAACCACTCAAAGCCTCAGCCTCCAAAGCGCAGCTCATCAGGGGCACAAGGGTTAGGACTTGTACCTGATGGAACTGCTCAAGATACCACCAACCGGTTATGGAATAGTCATCTTAATGAAAGGAATGAAGGCTCTGAAGGTAGAGTAGAAGATCGTAATGAAGTTGGACTACCCGTGCATTCTTATCAAAGCAAAGCTTCACTGCCTTATGATCCTGTTGCAACTGGAGCATTAAATGCTGGTGGGGGAACTCCTGATAATTCTTGTGGTCTTAGCGGCGAATGTGAGGATGGAAGCAAGGGACTTGAAGCAGAAGATTATGAGCCTAGAAGTAAGAGAAGGTAAGATCATTATCAGAGACCTACCAGTTTTAGTTTAGAAAGTTGGTGCACCTTGATATTTTAAAAACACAAATGATTGTTTCTTATCATGGATATGGTTATTTGCTGGTTTGTATCCATTTTCTTTGCCCTTCTATTCTCCTTCCTTGACCATGATCGTATGGATAAAATATGCTTTAAAAATATCTTGATTCTTTCGTTCTAAATGAGCATTTCTACCTTAATCATTCTCTCCATTCAAGGTTAATGTCATTGATCTTTGTTGAACTGTGCTTTCTCCTTCAGAAAAAGTGAGAATCAATCCAATGAAGCAGGCATATCAGGGGAAGGTGTGCAAGAGCCCCGTGTTGTGGTGCAAAATTCTGCAGAATCTGATACTACAGGTGATGGATTTCGCTGGAGGAAATATGGGCAGAAGGTTGTTAAGGGAAATCCATATCCCAGGTTAGAAAGACTCTTGTTTCTTTTTTGGTCAATATCTCTGGACCTCTTAGAACAATTGGCTAAAAATTATCTTGCATGTGTCTCATAATAATCATATATTCATATGTAATGATTATTGTGCGGTAGCTGATTGATGAGTCCGATCATGCACCTTCACAGACCCACACACACCACATATGTAGATATTGTCCCCAATTTAACCACCGGCTCTGTCAATTGAGTTTGGGGTTGTGATAAAGAAGGCCTTGTCATTACTGTGGTGTTTTTTCCTTCTTTATGCATCAACTAATGACTCCTCCACGGGATTACATATATGGCCTTAATCTAGCCACCTCCTCCAACAAGGATTGGTCCAAAGTGATTGGCATTAGAATAAGCTTCCAACCATTAAACTAACCCCTTTGGATTAGGTTAAGATACCGCTAGTTGACTAAGATGTTCATTAAGTGCTGAAATAGTTTGTCCACTCAAGGGAAAAAGTTCCTTGGTACTATCTAGAATATGCCATCGTCTTAAAGTACATTCAAGACATTTACAATGGCTAGTATGTGAAATAGTTTGTCCACAGAAGATTCTCTTTGGCTAGTATGTGTTGCATATTACTTGCTGCCAAGAATGATTGAATGTTCCTTACACTCTGGATTTCTCTATCTTGCAGAAGTTACTACAGATGCACCAGTCTCAAATGCAGTGTGCGTAAGCATGTAGAGAGAGTCTCGGATGATCCCAAAGCTTTCATCACAACATACGAGGGAAAGCACAACCATGACATGCCACTCAAGAACACAAATCCAGGAGCATCCGAAAAGGACACACAGGCCCCTACAAGTAAAGAAAAGCCATGATCCATCACACTCACACTTTGGGATCAAACAAACTCCCATGTCACAGGTGTATGCACCTCCTCATGTGACTCGTGTCTATCTATCTCATCATGTGGTAGGTCACATGATGAGAGATAGACACATATGATGTATACACCTGTGTTAATTCATATCAGACACCAAAGAACTGCAGTGGTTCTGATGGCCACCTTGAATGGTGTGCTGCAATGGGAATCTCTTTAAAGGCTGCTTGATGGAGACAGTTTTATGTGGGTTTTTGGAAACATAGAATAGGTGAAAATATTTTGACTAATTTTCCCTATTGCTGCTGCCTTCATTTTACTCATGAGTAGTGCATTCTTTTTTCTCTTTTTAATTAATAAAACTTCTTACACATGTTAATGGCAGTTAGGTTGATAACTTGATAGCACTCCTCCCACTAAAATATAAGGATAGAGATTAAGTTTAAGGATTCAATTCCCAGTGGTGAATGGTTGTGTTATTAGTTTTTAGAAGAACAATTACACTGTAATATCTTAGATTTTGATTATGATTTTCTGTCAGCATTGAAATTTTGGATACCTTGATAAATCCAGGTTCTTTATTAGATGCCACATGATTCAACATGTAAAATTATGCTATGTTCATCCTTCCAATGAGTTTCATGAACTATACTTGTAGTATGTCATGCTAGTTTTCTTCACTCCTATGCCAATAAATTGTAAATCTAGTCTTAAATCAGAAACAAAAATTGCTTATCTCATGAATTGAGAAACGATGATTCCCTGCTCAAATCTTTTAAAATCTCTAGTTCCATATCTAGCATCCAAAGTTATTTGTCTTATGAACTATGAAATCAAGAGTATTGCTAGCTCATCAAATAATGTGGCCATATTTCATTTGGTCAATGAATAATTAATTTATCCATGTTTAACATTTCATCTTCTTTCAAATCTTCCTATGTTTGTATTTTCTCAAATTATGATAGGAAACACTCCCAACTATGCAGCAAGAATCAGATTATATTTCCAAACCAGTAACAATTTAGTAGTACCAGGTAACGCCGTAATGGCAAGCATCTAGTATAAACTTTGAACTAGATAATCCTTTCCTGGGAGATTAATGAACATTTTATTTGAGATATAAACTAAAAAGGACCTAGACAATGGAACTGGTCAGTTAATCCTGTAATCCATTCTCCCCCTTTTTATGAGGGAATGACAAAGAGAAAGTAATCCAATGGAAGTCAATTAATCTCATTCAAACAAATTCATCAAATCCATCCTAATCAAGCTTCCAGCAGGTGTGCTTAGAAGCCCAAATGCAATGGCAAATCTTTCACTATGGCCCCCATAGATACCTTATATATACTCATCTACATCACTAAGAAGTAAGAACAACAACTTGTATCAGGCACATGCATAACCACAAGCCTCCACTTATGCTCTTAAATTCTCTAAATGCTGATCAATTTCTGCCCCATTCGGATGCGAATTGTCTCCGATCAACACTTCCAACATTGTGATCAAGTTGCTTGATAGCTACAACCTACACCACACACAACAACAAGGTTCAAATTCCACGACCAGTCACATCAAACGCTTATTAACAGCTCAACCTCCGGGAAAGCTAGAATCTTCATCCCATAGCTTGCAGTCTGTACTGTAGTCTCTATGAAGAGATTTCTCAACACATATATATTTGTAATGCATATGTGAAACTTATCTAGCTGCTTGGATATATTTTTCTCCAAGCAATTTAACAGTAGTAGTATGCTGCATTGCCATTACAATGTTAATAAAATACTTTGAATACTAATGCAAGCCTGTGAAATGCTTCGACATCAGAGATACATATATTGTATATGTGCCATCATATTTCAATTCCGTACTGTTAGGGGATTTGGCCATTTTTTATTTATCATATTTAAACTCCAACAACAGTTCTTAATGGAGAAAATCCAAAAGTTGATGCAAAACCATAACCAGAAGAACTTCCAAGCCAGATGAACTTCATAAAAATATCTCATTTCTGCTCATATTAAAACAAACCCAGATGAAGAACCAAGAAAACCCAATAAAAAAAACAATGAACCCAACAACTACATCTGTTCATCATCAGCATATCATAACAAAGATTGAGCCCAAGTTAGATTCAAACAAAAAGGGTCACACTGTTATGTTATGGACCTGCAACTAGTAAGTACCTGATCGAAGTGGGTTTGATCTGATCAAGTGGGTTTCCCTGAAACTCTATCTTATTCTTCTTTTTCTTCTTGGTCTTTGACTCTTTGCTTTACTGTTGGAGTCTCCAGAACAGGGAATCCAACCCATGTTTTTTTAGGCACACTCTTATTACTCTGTGAGAAAGCCAAAGACTTAGAGAGAGAGAAAGCAGCAGACTAGCAGAGCACCATCCAGCTGAGAGGCTGACTATAAAGATAAAGAATCAGCTGCCATCCCCAACTCCCAAACGAACCAAAAGAAGCTAACACAACACCAGCTACACACTGATAAGTGATAGCGAGAGCTTCAAGCCCTTTGTAAACTTTGTATATTGAAAAATCAGAAAACACAGACACAATCTCTCTCACTGTATTATGGATTCATTTGTGTAACGTTTTCCCCAAAGTCGTGGGCTAGCTAGCGATAACATTTTCAATAAGCTGAAAAAATATGGGAACATGCCGGAAGTTTATTGTTTCGCAGTCCAGGACTAATTTCACCATATTTGAACAGTAAGTTCTAGAGCTTTCTTCTAAGACAAGGGTAGGCCAAGACAATCAGATAAACTCTGTGTCTTGTCATTTTCATGTCATGCCAACTTCTTGACGTACACCGCCCTACCATTTCGTATTTTATTATGCATTTATTGATCTAAAATTTCATTTTCATACTTATTATTGATTTTCAGAATGTGGAAGAGCTATATAATAACCAAGCTGTATAAAATAAGTTTTTGCTCGAGTCAAGGTTGAAGTTACTGCAGGAACAGCTTGATCATACTCGCAAGAAATCTATGTAATTAAAGCTTTTTTATGCTTGAAAAAAAAAAAAAAAAGAAGCCGAGTCTGCTAATTAAACTGGATTCAAAGGTGTGGAAACTGAGTGGAGTCACGTGCTATTGCATATAAATTTTAAAGATTTTTAAAAAGTTTGTAAAAATTTATGTATTCAATTAAAATTTTTAATGAGTTTATAAAAATTATGTGGTATTCAATTAAGGTTTTTAAAAATTTATGTGTATTTAAAAAGTCATTGATTTTTATAAAATTTATTTAATGATGAATTTTAATAGACTTTGAAAGATTTTGATGTGTATTTTAAAGTCATTATAAATCTAACAATTTTTTCTGTGGATTTTTAAAGATTTTTAAGAATTTTTATAAATCCGATAAATCTTGTAAAAATTTATCACTTAAAAAAAATTTATAAAAATCTTTATAAATTTATATACACTGCACCCCTAAAATACGAAAATGAAGCAAAAACTACTCCAAAGTGGGAAAATATGTCCCGGTTGTTCAGGGAAGCACAACAATTCAGAAGTCGTTTGACTAAGACGATCTCTCAATCTTGAATTTAGCCAAATATATGAATTCTGGATTTGACGTGGATACTTGTAATTTGTTGATATTTCTCCACATTGAGCTCACAAATTTGGAAGTTTTCTGTTGTCCTGACCATTTCTTGGCGTTGCTGTATTACTTCCCCCAAAATATTCAGAAGTGGTTGCCAAGCCATAATTTGTGGGCGGAGTCTGGACGGGGACCGACCAAGGTCAAAAGATTAATGAATTTTGAGGCATAAACAAATTCATTGAGAACAACAATCCTCACATTAGCGCAACACACCATATACCTGATTATGCCATATACAAATATAATGCGTGTCTTGATCCTAAAGTCATTATATTTTACAACCCAAATAACCAACACACATAATAATAAATCGGGAGATTTGAGTTCAGTTTATTTTATATTAAGATCGAAGTGATTTAGAATTTTTAATTAAGTTTTTTTTTTTTTTAGCAGTTTGTATAAAGCCCACTCTACACCATAAGAGAGGAAATACCTTTCAAATAAAAGAAAATACCCTTCAAATCAGATAAAGACTTTATTATGAATTAAAATGATTTTCTTATAAATTATTATTAATTAAAAGAATTAAAAGAATTAAAAGAATTTTTTTATAAATTTTAAAATACTCCCAATTTTCATTTAAAAACTGTTTTTTTAAAAGACTTAAGTCTAATTATTTTCTAATAAATAATATATATTATAATTATAAAAATACTTTTTATAATTATACCCTCTATTGTAAACTTATTTCTTACATGATTTCGTGTTTTTTACTTTTTTATTTGACGGAGAGGTTTGAACTTGTGACTTGTTTTGAAAAAAATAGAGAAAAATAATACTAGATCAATAGTTAAATAGTCACATTCCTTTTACAGTAGTAAAACATTTATCCTTAAATAATTTGATTCCATGTGGTAAAAACGTACTCCTAGAGTCCTACTTTTCCATACCCTTCTTTCTATAATGTATTAGTATGAGCTATAAGCCTATAACCTATTAAACATAAGCATTAGTTTCTTTCCTTATGTTGCACACTATGATAGCTATAAGTTGAGGAAGGATGAGACAAATCAGAGCCCACATTCACACAATATATACATACATTGTGAATTTGTGCTTCCTTTGATTAAAAAAAAAAACAATATTAGTAGTGGCGGAATCTTTTACCTAAACTTGGGGTCGAAGTCTTAATTATATAATATATAATATTAATAATATATCATCACAGAAAAACTTATGGTGGGTGGAATCGAAAATGTGCTTACTTCTAAGTTCTAAGTTCTAAAAGAACTTCTATAATATTCGAACGTGATCCCTACCATCAAATCAAAGTCACCTTTGAAAGAAAAAAAAAAAAAAAAAAACTCTGTTTTTGGGTTTTATATTTTGGACAAAAAGAGTGAACCAAATGGAGGGTCCAAACGAGCCATTTGTATCCACCTGTGAGCCTGTGACTGTGACTGAAAATCTGATCTACACCGTTGGACTGGTGAGCCCTAGAAGAACCCATAAAAAGGTTCAATCTGGTCCGTCCATTTGGGCTCCCATATTTTTTCAGCTTATTGAAATGTTATCGGTAGCGTCGATCACGACTTTTGGGAAAACGTCACACAAATGAATCCATAATAAAGTGAGAGAGTTTGTCTGCGTTTGCTGAATTTTCAATATACATAGTTTTAAGTTTACAAAGGGCTTGTAGCTCTCGCTATCAGTCTGTCGATCGTGTTGGGTTAGTTTCTTTTGGTTTGTTTGGGAGTTGGGGATGGTTGATTCTTTATCTTTATAGTCTCTCTGGATAGTGCTCTGCTAGTCTGCTGCTTTCTCTCTAAAGTCTTTGGCTTTTTCACAGAGTAATAAGAGAGTGTCTTAAAAACAACATGGGTTGGATTCCTTGTTCTGGAGACTCCAACAGTAAAGCAAAGACCAAGAAGAAAAAGCAGAATAAGATAGAGTTTCAGGGAAAGCCACTTGATCAGATCAAACGCACTTCAGGTACTTACTAGTTGCTGGGCCATAACATAACATTGTGATCCTTTTTGTTTGAATCTAACTTGGGCTCAATCTTTGTTATGATATGCTGATGATGAACAGATGTAGTTGTCGGGTTGATTGTTTTTTTTATTAAGTTTTCTTGATTCCTCATCTGGGTTTGTTTTAATATGAGCAGAAATTAGATATTTTATGAAGTTTAAGGTCCAAGAGGGAAAATTTGGGGATTTGATTGCTTGGTTGGTTATCTTGATCAGTTTTTAGAATGGATTTAAGTGTCTTTCAGGATAAGTTATGTGCATATTTTGGGATTACTCTGTGATTAGATTTTTGTTTTGTTCTCCATCAGCTGAATTGACTTGGAAGTTTTCATGTTATGGTTTTGCATCTACTTTTAGATTTCCTACACTATGAACTGTTTTTGGAGTTTAAATATGATGACTAAAAAAATAGCAAAATCCCCTAACAGTTCAGAACAGATTGTTTCTGCTTGAACGTATTGCACACAGAATTGAATTATGATGGCACATATACAATGTGTCTCTGATGTCAAATCACTTTACAGGCATGCACTAGTATTCAAAGTATTTTCTTAGCATTGTAATAGCAATGCGACATACTACTCCTGTTAATGCATATATCATTTTTGGTTTGCTTGGCATCATCAGAAAAATCCTGCTCCATCTTTCTTGCAATTTAAAGTGTCTTTTACCTTCTTGGTACATTATTTAAATTCTTACTTTTCCTCTTTCAAAGACTCTTACGTTTTTTTTTTTTTCCTTCCATGTTTGATTGTAGAAAATTTAAAGATGAATTTCTCCTTGAGTGTCGAGGAGGCTTCCAAAGATGGAGGGTCTGATCACATTGCAGCACAAACTTTTGTGTTCCGTGAGTTGGCAGCTGCAACTAGAAATTTTAGAGCAGAATGTCTTTTGGGTGAGGGAGGCTTCGGTCGAGTATATAAAGGACACTTAGAAAGTATTAATCAGGTTAGTCATGGCTATCTTATTATTTTGATTGAACAGGAGAAACAAATCCAAGCAGCTAGAAATAGTTTCACATGCGCATTACAAAAATATATGTGTGTTCAGAAATTTCTTCATAGCTATTGGATGAAGATTCTAGCTTACCAGGAGATTGTGTTTCTAATATGTGTTCGATGTAGTTGGTCATGGAATTTGAACCTTCTTGTGTCTGGTGTAGGTTGTAGCTATCAAGCAACTTGATCGTAATGGGTTGCAAGGGAACAGGGAATTCCTGGTTGAAGTGTTGATGTTAAGCCTGCTTCACCACCCCAACCTGGTTAATCTTATTGGTTACTGTGCTGATGGAGATCAGAGGCTGCTTGTTTATGAATATATGCCCCTAGGATCTTTGGAGGACCATCTACATGGTATATATTACATTAGTTCCACATGCTTCTTAATCTTTAATATTGATGTAAATAGTTCTTCAGTGCACATTGGTTTCATAAGCTTGTTTTGCAGATATTTCACCTGGCAAGAAACGACTTGATTGGAATACGAGAATGAAAATAGCCGCTGGGGCAGCAAAGGGTTTGGAGTATTTACATGACAAAGCAAGTCCTCCTGTTATATACAGAGATTTGAAATGCTCCAACATATTGCTTAGTGAAGGGTATCATCCAAAGCTGTCTGATTTTGGCTTAGCCAAACTTGGGCCTGTTGGGGATAACACCCATGTATCTACAAGGGTTATGGGAACCTATGGATATTGTGCCCCAGAGTATGCAATGACAGGTCAATTGACTCTTAAATCAGATGTTTATAGCTTTGGGGTAGTTCTTTTGGAAATTATAACAGGCAGGAAAGCAATTGACAATTCAAGAGCTACAGGAGAGCAGAATTTGGTTGCATGGGTAAGAAATCCTGTTTGGTCCATTCTTTCAAATTCTTCAAGTAATGTGGCCTTTCAGTTAAAATAAATAAATAAAGAGGCTTTTTAGGTCTTGTTGAAGTATTTTGCAAGCACACATCTGTGTGATAGACATATTACTTTTTTTGACTCGTGTTTTGATAAAGAACACATATCTCTTGTTTTCAGGCAAGACCCTTGTTTAAAGACCGAAAGAAATTTTCACAAATGGCAGACCCAATGCTCCAGGGTCAATATCCCCCAAGGGGATTGTACCAAGCTCTTGCTGTTGCAGCAATGTGTGTTCAGGAGCAGCCTAATATGCGGCCAGTTGTAGCTGATGTTGTCACTGCTTTGACTTACCTTGCTGCACAAATGTACGACCCTGAAACACAGCCAGCTCAAAGCTCCCGTCTTGCCCCTTGTACTCCCCCTAGAAACAAGAGGGAGAGTGAAAGGAAAGCCCAATGGCGGTAGTGGACATGAGACTAAAAGATTAAATTTTGGCTACTTGGTTCTTGGTTGTAAGTTGTTGGGTTCCCTCTGGATGCTGGTGGCTGTTTTGAGACGGGCCAGCCATAGTGCTGCTGTGATACTGCCTGATAGATGCTCATTCGGTAATGGACTGGTTTTTACAGCTGATGATAACAATGCCTCAGGGCTGCAGTTTATTTGCTGTCAGTTCTTAAATTTTGTACCATCACACACATAAAAAGGCCGATTCCCATCTCCCAGTTGTTTCTCATCAGAAAATTTTTTACCTCCTTTTTTCCGAAAATTTATAGTGCCAGAAAGCTGTATAAAATACTTGTATACCTTCATGCAGTGGTTTTTCGCTTGAATTTTTCCTTTGCATTGTTTAAATAACCGTGGGTTTCTTTGGTTTCCTTTAATACTGATGTATAGTTCTGCTTTGTATTGAACTTATGAAAACTGTGTTGAATGGGAAGTTGTTCAAATCGTGTCAATATTAAATTGGAATGTGCACTGTTGTAATTTCTCAATGTGACATGCCATTTGGAGTGTGCTTGACTATTGACTTAATTGTTTTATTTTCTTATGCCTTACCAGTATAACCACTCGTTTCTGCAGCTGGTTAATTAATGTTTCAATTTGCTTCTATTTATTTAGGTAGTACTTGATTTATTCCTACTCCCATAATAGCCACCACCTTTAATATGATCATCAAATTTGTTTTATCAAATGATCTATTAGTACATGGATCAGATGGTAACCTACCATATTGTTTGACGAACAAAATTCTTTGAACAAATTTGATGACCCAAGCAATTCTGCTTCAACCACCAGTATCAAAATATTTACACTACATGTCCTGCTCTTCCTCACCAGTTTTCAAACAAAAATGAAAATAGGTTTAGAAGCATGCATGGGTTAGAGAATAGCAGGAAATGCACCTCAAACTGTATCTGAACTTGATGTCGAAACAGCAAGGCTGGCTGAACCTGCCGAGGCTAGTGTGAACATGGATAAATTAATTTATATTTGTTATTAATGGAACTGCATAAATATCAAAATAGGGTATTAATAATTGATTTCAAATGCAAGGACAATATGCTAATTTCTACTTTCTTCTACTTATATTCTCTTCATACACTAATGTTCTACACGTACCACATAAAAGTTTGAATTTAGGTGCACCAACTTACTAAGCTAAAACTGATAGGTCTCTGATAATGATCTTACCTTCTCTTACTTCTAGGCACATAATCTTCTGCTTCAAGTCCCTTGCTTCCATCCTCACATTCACCACTAAGACCACATGAATTATCAGGAGTTCCACCACCAGCATTTATTGCTCCAGTTGCAACGGGATCAAAAGGCAGTGAAGCTTTGCTTTGATAAGAATGCACAGGCAGTCCAACTTCATTGCAATCTTCTACTCTACCTTCAGAGCCTTCATTTCTTTCATTAAGATGATTATTCCATAACCTGTTGGTGGTATCTTGAGCAGTTCCATCAGGTACAAGTCCTAACCCTTGTGCCCCTGATGAGCTGCGCTTTGGAGGCTGAGGCTTTGAGTGGTTGTGTTCACCCTTGTAGACAATCTCAGCAATCTGTCCATCCAAAGATCTCTCGACTTTCTTTTTCACAGGACAATTTGGATGTGTGCACTTAAAATAACTTCGTGGGAACTCACTTCCTTTGTCTTGCTTCTGTCCATATATTCTCCAATTATATCCATCATAAGAAGGCTTAGCACTATTGGCTGTGGATGGTATAGTTTTTGTATCCTCTTCTATGTTTTGTGATGCTATATTTAAAGGCTCTATTGTCCTATTTGTCTCAGCACATGATGGATTATTCTGGTGCAGATTTGAGCTAATTTGGGATCTAAAGCATTTATCTTGGTTTGGATGTACAACTCCAGCCTCAACTGATGATTGTGTTTGTTGATAACTGGTATTGAAGTTTCCCTGGTAAAAAATAAAAAAAGAGTTATTTCAAATTTGAGGTTTCAAATATTTCTCCACATTTCCAAGTCCATGTCTTTGCACATTTATTGATAAGCCATAGGTTCATGAGCAGATAGTATGGAATACTTAAAAACCCACATTTATACCAGAAAAGAAAGGTTCAGTCAAATTACAAACACACAATATCTAGCTACTGACCATATTTGCCAAGGCAGAAACAGTTGCCCTAGATACAACTTTTGCCAATGGTATGTATAGCACAGATGATTTGCTATCTGATTTTGAGACCTTCTCTGATGAATTACTAAGTGCAGCACCAGAGACCTCTGCCTGAAATTTTGGGCACCAACAATCAGAAGAAAAGAAAATTTAAAAAGAGAAGAGCACTTAGTAGAATTTAGGTCACCTGGGAAGAAACCAATCCAGTGACAGCGTGATTCACCATTGGCTTGAACCTCACAGTCTTTGGTCTGATGGCAGGAACAGCAGTTTCAGAAAATACATTAGAGGGTGAGGAATCGATAGCACCTGCAAGAAGCTCCATGAAGGACCTAAAGTTGGAACAGGTAGGCCTTGAAGCAACAGGTTTAGCTATGAGATCCATTTCCAATGATTTTCTTGTGTTCCAAACAAGATATTTTTTATGCAAACCATACCAGCGTGAGAGAAAGAAAAACATAGAAGTCCAATCATTTTATGCATGGAATACTCAGTATGTCTCTCTCCAGAGAGCAATAAAAACTTACAAAGTTGTCGGGAGATGAGCTTGATATGGATTGATAATTAACGAATGCCTGAGGAGCTGCTATGCCAGTGTTGGTTCCACCTTTGCAAAGCACAATCTTCTTCAAATCTGCATTATATAGAAATATTGACATAAAATAATAAAATGACAAGAGGGAAGAAGAGCAAATTACTATTAAAACACACACATTGAAAGATAACACTTTGGCTTTATGCATTCATTATCAAATATCAATCCTGACAAAGTGAGCCTTAGGCTGCATTTGGGATTTGGTTTTGTGTAATTAGACAATGGTCTCAGAAAAGTCCCTCTGCTCAGGTTTTTATTATCATTACCTACAAATTGACATAAACCAGATTATGTGCTAACAACTAGCCAGAACACCAAAGCACTCACATTTAGAGAAAAACAAACAGCAACAATGATTGAACAGATTTGGGAATAACCAATATTATTTCCTGAATACACATCTGGTCTCTGAAATGTCATTTTCAAGTTTTCTTTAAAATTGGCCATTGTTTAATAAAGACTGTAGTGGTTTTCGTGAAGATCCATTTCTTTAAACTTTTTTGCAAATTCCATGAGACTGATTATCAAAGTGAAATATAAATTAAGCTATCGCCTTTAAATTTATGAAGCATTAAAAATCAGGATATTATCCAAGTTCACATCTCCAACTCTAAGCAGGCAAAATGATGCTTATCTGCCTCCTACTCAAGAATAGCCAAATTCCCAACACAAAAACAAGCACAAAAATTGGTAATATCTCTATATTTATTCTAAAAACTCAGTTCCTTTCTTGCAGTTGCCTCTTGGCCATTTGTCTACATTAATTATCACAACTAACAATTTAAGATTTTCTAAAAGAAATAGCTAGAACCAGATAAGAAAATGTTGGAGCAACTCTAATCTTTTCCCTTCAAAAATCATAATACTCAAGTAACTCAACCATATATAGTCATGACATGTTCCAAAGCTTGGTCGCCTACAAGTGACAGCAAAACAACTACCATTAAATATCTCCGTCTGTATACATAAGGTTAAATTTTATTTCCCAATCATTAAACTTTTAACACATCTGACATAGTTTCACTCCATTTCTTTCCAAGAGGTAAAAAATTTGAATGAATTAGATTGAGCTGTTAATAAGAGTTTGATGTGACAGGCCATTTGGAGTGTGCTCGACTTTTTCTAAAAAAAAAATAATAATAAATAAATAAATAAAGTGACTGGTTATTGTTAATAAATGACTAATAAACAATAAAAACTAATAATATGCTTTACAATTTGACTGTCTAGGGGTGAAACGAGCCCACCATTAAAACTAACAAGTTTACTAATTGACGGCTCCCTCAACCACCAGTGTATAAATACAAAGAAGAAAGTGGGCAGAGCGAAGACATCTAGTAAAAATTGGGGTGGCATCAGTGTCAATCAAATATTCACACTACAAGTCCTGCTCTTTCTCACCAGTTTTCTCCTTTAGAATCGTCGTCTCTCTGTGTTCATTGGATCCCTGTTAAAAGAGAAAGGTTTGCTAACAAAAATCAGAATAGGTTTAGAAGCATGCATGGGTTAGAGAATAGCAGGAAATGCACTTCAAACTGTTCTCAATGCACTGGTTACTGCTTAGGAGTAGATCAGGAAGCCTGATAACCATTGACTCAACTGGACTATTGGTCTAAACATGACGGCCACTTAGCAATCAACAAGCAGAAAATGTACAATTATATATACCTTATTTCTGTCACGCCAACCAAGTCCAAACGGTAGAAGACCCTTTCTTGTGGAGTTTGCCTGTGTTGGGCCCAGCACAGCCCTACAAAGCAGACCACTTTGATAAGGTACTACCACAGAAGCACATGGTCACTAACACAACAATGAAAGAGCAGTTATATTATTTATCACAGACAAATGTATACGGGAGGAGAGATGATTGTGATTGAGAATCTCATCGTTAAACCTAAATGGGATTATGCACAAATACATACAAATATTTGGGACTGTGTATTGTACAGAAAGCCATCAAGAGCTCATTCTGGAAGCAGAGATGCAGATTTTTATGTACCGTGGAGAAGATAGCGCTTTAGCTTGGCCAGATTCATATTGCAATGTAGCCTCCAACATTGATTCTGCCACTTTTACCCTCTTTTCCATCTCAGTAAGTGAAGACATAGCTTTGTCATACTTTTCCTGCATATATGCTATTCTGTTGAGAAATAGAATTATTCATGTTGTACAAAGATTGAAAAAGTGACATCCAGATTGTGAGATCTGGAGTTTGATGAGGCCCCAATACCAAGACAAGGAAATGAAACAACCTGCCAAGAAAATAGATTCAGCTTGCCTCAGGTAAGCATATTTTCACAGTCATGCAATTTTCCATAAAGATGTGGGTTTCTTAGAAAACTAATAATATAAGGAAATGGTGCATGTTCCAAAAATTATTAGAAATGGGGAACAATATCCTTTAATTAATAACTGCTAGGAAAGTCAGAAAAAGAGAAGGAACTACTGTGTGAATTCAGAAAACGACAAGGAACTACTGTGTGAATTATAAAATAACCAAGATCAAGATGTCAAAATCAGGAAAAAGAAAAGTAATTGAGCTATCAAAAAGAATATAGGAGAAACTCCCACTATAAGTGGAAGTGTAGAGAGTGCTTGAGATGGTTCTGGCATCTGGCACCAAAAGGCAAGTTAGGCAACTAAGTGTTGAATTGAAGAAAGACCAAATGTTGTTAAAAATACAAAATATTGATATAGAAAAAAGAGAAAATATTTAATACAAAATATTGATACAAAATAAAAAATAAAAAATATTTAATATACCAGGACATCAAAGAGAAAAAAGGGACCTGAAGCACATGAACTGCTTGTTTCTGAGCTGCTGCTTCTTGCTCAGCATTTATTTGGGCATCTTCAGTTACCTTTTGCTCTTTCTCTACCAACATCAAGACCTAAACATAACAAAAAATAGATATCATCTTCCCTCCCCTCCGTCCCCAAACAAAGGAGAAAACAACAAGAAAATTTAAACCTTAAGCATTGCAGCCTCTTGCTCTGTCTTATCGGAAAGGGCTTGCCGTAGCTCAGCCACCTCTTTCTCCAACTGCTCCACCTGCAGGACCATGAGTAAATGTGTAAACCTGCAAGGATATGAATTTAAGAAGGGACAGGAGAATTTTGTACTTGGCAATGCTAAATACTATCTCAAAGAGAAGATAATACAATTTTTACCTTGTTAGATGACCAGATGATGGCTACCCAACTAAATTAAGTGAATTGGTTCAACTAGATACACTGGAGAGGAGACTAAGACAAACTTGTAAAGCATTTTCATTAGGATTAGGATCCATCTCTTTTTTTGGTTACAAATTGTGACAATTTTGAGGCTGTTGGATGCAATCACTTACTACGGTTAGGAAAAATTTGAGGTGAGGTGAGAAGAAAAATATATACAATTCCTCTCTCACCTTAGTAACAAAAGGAATAAATGTCACAATTCATCCTAATCATTGACAAGGGCCTCAAAATTGTGTCGCAAATTGTGTTATTAAAAGGGGTCATGGATCCTAACCCTTTTGATTAATATAAATCATATTATTGAAGATAACCCTAGAATTCATCCTTCACTCCAAAATATCAATCAGTAGACCATAGCATTGATGTCAGAACAATAAATTAGAGTAGATGATTGAACATAATGCAACAACTTGAGGGATATATTGTGTCGACTGATCCCAAATGCCTATTTCTTCAATAATCTTTGAACTTCTGGGGAGGGTGTTGCACTGAGGAAACTGTGAAACATCACCATCTTTCAAACAAACATAGTACAAATTTCTTCAAAATGACATAATAGGCAAACATAACATATTTATTATTCAACACAGCATAATAGGCAAACATAACACAGCAAGAACAGTCAGCTAAATCAACAGTGCAATTACCCTTGCACTTAATTGTCGTCGATTATCAAGCATGACCATCTCCATAAGTGCTGTCTCCAACTCCTCAGCTCTGGAAAAGAATAGGCACCGCAAACAGAGTTTTAATGATTATTTTCACAAGGCATAAAGATAATATAGTAATAATCCAGGCAAAAGGGCAATTGAGAATTTCATTACATGAGTAACTACATGCACAAATATTGATGGCCATCTATGGATGTTTGTGTGCACCTTTTGATCTTTGAATCAAATCCCTAAATGAGGCCATTATCAAACAGGTCTAATTAGGAGTTTGGTCATGGAGAGTAATCCTTTGAAGTTTCACAATGATGAAGGTAAAAGGAAAGAAATGCAATATGTGACAGAAGACAGCAGCATTAAAAAAGCTAAACAAGATGTGTGCTTCCAGAAAAGGAAATGTTTAAGTAGTCTCATGGATGTACATTAACGTCAAAAAGTGCAGTGTGGATGAAGTAGACAATGCATGGCAGGATTCCAACTGCAAGGGATTCAGGCCCAAAAACTAACATTCTCAAATGAGTTAGTTTATCTAAAAAGATTTTCACTTTTATCAAGGGACAAACAAAACAGGTCCCAGAAGTGCAGAATTTTAAACCTCTAAAGTTAGTAGCTAGTAACCTGAGTACAGAAGATCTTTTCTCCTCCAGCACCCTGCATAACTCGACCTTCAACCAAACCACCTGCACAAAAGCTGTTAATGATTGAAATTTAAAAGGAGTTGCACAGGGGTTGCTTATATCTTCCAACTAATTACAAGTGAAATTATATTATGATTACCTATAACCAGAAAATTCATCCAGGCCAATTAGGCTATAAAATGAAAAAGACAACACACCTCCAAATGAGAAATTTTTTGATCAGGCCTAAAGCCACAGAGAAACAGCACATCCATATCCCCCCCTTTTAAATTCCCCAGTATTAAATGAAATTTCCAAATTTATCAAAAAATTTACTTCACAGATTACATTATCTCAAAAAATTATAATGGCACATCATAGTGGTAAGAAAGCAACCTTTTCCTGAAGATCCTGTAAAGAATTTACTTCTGGATCAGCAGATATGCCATTAACTAATTCATCCAGATTACAGGAGCGAGATTTCGAGTGAGATATATCTCCATCTGCACTGCTTTCTTTAATAGTACTTTGTTCTTCTATTATAGCAGAATCATGCTTAAAACTATACAGCTTAGATGCAATCCCTTTGGAATCCTTCCAAACCTGATCACTTTTAGATCTTTCCTCAACTACTGCTAATACAGCTGGCCGATGCTTATCCCTCAACTCTTGCAATCTAGTTTCATTTATAGCCAAAAAACCCATACAAGCAGTCCAAACAAGCTGGCTGCTATCAAATGTTGAGCCAACAAGGGACTGAAACAAAGTAATAGCATCCCCTGCATCTTTAGTGGCAATTAATGCAGGACCTGCAGGAACAATATAAATAATAAAATTACAATTCTTTGGATGCAATTGAAAAAAGGATAAAATCATGTCTGTTATAAACTTGTGATTTAGTAACACTACAGCATACCATATAGCTCCACCAATGCTAGTGCTGTTCGAAATAGCATAACACGATTTCCTTCAAACAGGAGCACATCCCAAACTCTAATAACTAAAGATCAAGGAAGTAATAAGAAGGTAGATATTTTATAACAAAAATCAAAGTTAATCTTGAAACTCAACTAAAGAAAATGGTTATTTAAATAACAGAAAGCACAAGGCACGTAAATCTCACCACTTTCCCAAGGAATCATATTTACAAAAATGGAAAGGAACCAAGGTCCAATGATCCATGCCACCTGGACTCCCAAGTAATCCAAATGATTCACTGCCATAATAAGCATAGAAGGAATGAAAGAAACAAAAAAATTGCTGCACCTATAAATGTAATGTAAGGAACCACAAAATAAAATGATTAACATAGCAGGTATTAGAAGTATACAAACCCAATTTTGGAAATTTTCCTCGCACCAACTCCTCAAATACAAGTTGGTCCACCTGATAAAACAGAACAATTAATTTGCATAAAGATTAAACATAACAGAATCTTTATAAGAATTAGAAATCTTGGAAGTGTAATCAATATAAAATGGTGAATCAAAATGCAATGAAAAATGTTTATGCTCAAGAACTCTAAACCTTGAAATCAGACCTGAGATTCTATCATTTCCTCAGTATAGTAGCCATCAAAATAGTCATCAATCATACCCACCAAGGTCCTATAAGAAATTTCATAAAAAGGAGACATGTATAAAATGAGCCAGGTTACAATAGAGCATGTGTACAGATTGGTAAAAATTTAGATGCTGTAATGTTCAAAGAGACAACTATCTTTAGCAAATCTAGACCACTCTTTCATCTCAATTACTGAAACAAATACAATATAAATTTGTGCAATCTAAAAAAGAAATAAAAACATATTCAGCTCCACAGAAAACCATTTCTCTACAGAAGTTATTAGAGAGCATCTATTTTGTTTTAGAAATAAAATACCATCAGAAGAGATAGGGGGATACGAGCTCTTAAAACCTACCAAAAGGCATTTTCCTCAGGCATCAGAAGCAGCAATAACCCTGCAAAGAAATTCATTGCCTGCATATATTTTCATACCAAAGTAATAATAATATTGACAAAAATAATTAGAAATAAGATATTTATCATGTTAGATTTTGATTAAAAAAAAAAACTCATTGTAGGTTGGTGCATGTGATGTAGTAGTTGCTAGAGTTGTAGTTAACAGAAGCCCAACATCAAATTTTTCTAATTAGACAAATATACAATCCTTTGAAAACTTAGAAATGTTTATTTTTAAAGTTAAAAAGCCAGGGAAATGAGAATTAATCTGATGTATTCCTATGTAGGATTTTTAAGAGTTCATGTTGAACGAGAAAAGAAGAAAATAGAGAGAGAGAGAGAGAGAGTCTACATAGAAGTATCAAGAGAACAACAAAGAATCTAAGGTCAAACACAAGCCAGGAATGATCTTTTGCAAACGTTCTTCAAAGCTTGGTTAATGCAATGGAAATTGGGATTTAAGGGATCATTTTTCCTGGGTTGTCATTAGCCCAAAACTAAAAAAAGGACTTTCCATGCAAGATCAAAAGTAAGACTCCATTGAAGCAAATACGAAACAAAATGTCAGATGAATTGCTCCAATTACCTGGCAGTACCCAACAGAGGGGTTATGACGAGCATAAGCTAAAAGCAAACGCCTCAGTGAATTCCGACCATCCTCATCTAATGCAGGATGCCCTGGAAATGTACGTGGTATGTCCTGAAATAGAATGCAAAGAAAGTTAGTCTAGGGAGAAACCCAGATTGCAATACAAAGCAAAAGAAGTAGCACCTACGAATTGAAACGATAAAGTCCAAGGCACATGCATCTAATGACCTTCTCAATCTGCCTTCTCCATTTTCTCGGAACACCAGATGAATTGTCATTATCCATGCTTTCACCAGCATTTGTTTCTTGAGCTAGCAAGTCATGGTAATATCTCTCCACCCAACGAGCCTTCACACCTACAAAAGCTTGCCATAACTGCAATGCCAAGATTTAGAAAACATGCACTTCCACTCAAACAAGTTATTTTGGTCGAATCAATCAAGTTGGAAATATCGGTTTTACCTCTCCCCTGAGGTCCTTTGGGACTCCCCCATGAACAAGGGACTCCAGTTCTTGTTTCCAAGGAAAGAAAGGCTCCTGAGAGACCCCATTAGCCACAGATTCTTCTGTCCCAATAACATCCACACTGTTAGAGACACCATAACCCACAGCCTCTTCTGCCCCAGCAAATTTCACACCATCAGAGAGCCCATCAGTTACAGAATTTTCTGCAGTGGAGGCATTCATACTGTTATTCAAAGCATCATGAAGACAATTGTCTTCCCCAACATCAACATCATCCTCAGAAGCCCCTCGTGAAGAGGTTGCTTCTTCTACTAATGAAAGATGGTCTTTATCCGCATTTATATGCTCCTGTTTCATACTTTTTCCCTTCCTAACACGAAAGCTCATCACATTCTCAATGGAACCAAGAGATGATCTAATGAGAGTCCATGTTTGGACCTTACATTTTTCTGTTTCTTTTGACAGTTGAACCTCTTTTTCGGGATCTCTTTCTGATGCACCATCAGAAACAGATTTCCTACAACTTGTATTATTCCCTTCCTCACCACTCTCAGAAACTGTCTCTGTTTTCTGCTCAATAGCTTCGGTCTGCAATTCCTCTTTATATTTCTTCTCAGGAGAGCATGATTCAGAAGATTGCTCTATGTGTTCAAGAAAGTTCTTCCATTTAAGTGATCTTTCCTCTTCCTCCTCCTGATACCATAAATATATCACTAAACTGAACAGTCAAATTTTCTTACTTTAGTCCTTTGGCTCTGTTAATTTTGATGGAAATACTTTTTTGAAAAGAAACAAAAAAGTCCCAGAAAAAGACATTTGTAAAGCCTCCATTTATTTAGAACTTTTACAAAACTGGAACCCAAGGATAAATTATCATTTCACTTTAGTTTTCAATGAAGCTTAATGTTGATTTAAAATCAAATTTTCCTCTCTTGCAAAAGTTTCAGCAGATAACACCTCCTATAACAATAAAACAGATAATACCAGTTTAAATCAAAATAATGGCTTTACCACGTCTCTACGTATTGAATTCAGACCTAGTTGATCATACAAGACAGAGGTTGAACATATTTAAAATAGTTACAAAGTCATTCTAATCTCACAAAAATGCGTATAACATTTGCCTATTCTACTCAGGACTGAAAGGAGAAAACCCAGATTAAAAAAAGTACCTTGTAGATACTAGCGTACTCCCTATATCTTTGTAGATGTTGAGGTCTCAAAGCAAATCCATAGGCGTCCCTGTTGAAACCAAATTATCTAAGGATTTTTTAAATGCAAAACATAACAATCATAATGATGAAAAAAAAAATTAGAAGTTAAGATTCCACCACAGAAACGATTAATCTAACACAGCATCATGAACGAATACACCGTGCATTGAACATATATGAAACATGAAACCGTAATGGGGGAATAGAAGGACCAAATATGAAGGCTGCACTCTACCAGCATTGAGAAGGAAAAAGCTTAAATTGGACGAAACCAATATGAAATAATTTTCGGAAATTTTACAGACCTGGAATCAGCCTCCAACGAGCGCTTACTCAACAAGGACAACAACATGCTTCACAAAGAGTTTCAATTCTACTTCCCATAGTTCTCATTTTCTTTACAACCAAAACTAAGAATTCTAAACCTCCCGCCACATTACACACTCAAAGCAAAGACAGAGATCAACCTTGCACATTACGCATTCGAACACGAATCCTAACCCTAATTCCCCTCAATACCAGAGGTTACCACACAACCTCCATCAAATTCAAGACTAGCCAATCCTGAACCTCATCAAATTCAAGACCAACCAATCCTGAAGCAGAATCTAAAATTTTTGAAAAGAAAGAAAACGAATTTAATTCTATAGCTTAAATTCAAGAAACAAAAGCAATGGATAATCGATGATCTACGAGTGGAATGGAAGAGAAGAATTCGAGTGTGACATGACTGAGTCACTCTCTGTTCCGAAGTATCAGCGAGATAAATGATTAGAGTGAGTCCAATACATATAATTCGTTAGAGAAAACGCGAAAACGTAGGGTTTGAGGACACGTAGAGAAAACGACGAAATTCGAAAACTGTATGAGGGTGTACGCTTTACCTCCTGAGCTTGCGAGCGTGGAGGTCAGTCAAGCTCTTCTCTGCCATCATAGCTCAGAGAGAGAGATTGGTAATTTGGTGTTTGGGGCGTTTGATTCGGAACGGAAACGTTTTCCCTCTTTTTTCTCTGTCTTTGTGTCACTCTCTGAGCTCTCAGAGTTCCGCCATTTGTAAGTTTCAAAGCTTTGTGCTACTTCTAGACGTTGAAACTGCCAGTTTTGATGGCCACGTGAGCTTTTAGCGGGCATTGGAGGGAAGGAGATATGCTGCTGCTGCGGCCCACGTTAGTCGGGTGCACCTCTTCGTATGGAATCTTGGGGACGCTTTTGAGGGGACACGTTACAGTTGACGTGGATCCCTTTTGGGGTCAAACGTACAGAAAATTATGATGTGTACTAATTGCAAAGTCAGATTGTGTTTTCCACTATAAATAACTGATAGAAAGTCAAATAAATAAATTATTTACTAGAAAATAACTACTTAATTAATTCCTGACAAACATAACGCCACCTTATATTTGTACAAGTATTCTCAATATCAATTTTTTTTTAGGGAATATTTTTTTTTTTATTTGGAGGGAGTATTCTCAGTATCATTAAGTTTCCTAAAATGTTTGGTTATTGGCTTTAAAAATATTATTTTGATTAAAAAGAAAAAGTGGCTAATATAATATATCTTCCTTATATGTTGAAAAAAGATTCCGATTTTGAAATTTTAAAATATTGTTAATCTTATTTTTCTTGTATAACTAAATAAGTGTTTCTTTTTATGCAATTCAATTATTTGCTAAATAATCCATTTATTTCATTGTATAAAGAATTCTTGTCGAAAAAATAAATCATTTCTTTCATTGTGATATTCTAGAAAAATAATTCATGTATTGGTTCATAGATATATATTTTAAGACAAATAAAATGCAATAGTTGAATCTCCAAAAAAATATCTTTTAATATATAAAAAAAGAAATATAACTATTGAAAAACATTATTTTAACTTCATAAATGTTATTTTAGTAATCAATAATGCTAGTTATTTCATATTTTTTTTCCACATTTATATCTCACCTGATGTGTCATTACTTTACTGGAAGAATTTTTTTTTTTTTTATGTTTTATTTTTAAATTTTTAGTGTCCAATGTATGAATGCCATGTAAGATGGTATGAAATTGTGGTATAAAAATGTGGTAAGTGTAGCATTGTTGTTTAGTAATTACAAGATTATGTTATTTATGTTAGTAATTAAGGGGTAACATAAAAAAGGCTAAAATATCGAGGTTAAGTGAAAATATTATAAACCTCATAGGAGGTTAGTGTAAATGGACCATAAAGTTAAATTTGTCATTTAGAGATATTTTTAGATGAAATTTTAACGGAAGAGGATATGTGAAAATGATTTAAAATCTTAAGGGATCTCGCTGTAATTTTTAAAATCTCAGGGGGTATTTATGAAATTAACTCCAATAAATATTTATTTTGACTCAAGTGCATTTACATTCACCAACTATAGGGTTCATTTTAAGTTGGTTCACGAACTATAAAATATTTCAAATTTTCTCATTAACTATAGGGTTAATTTCAAGTTAGTCCACGAACTATAAAACATTTGAAATTTTCCTATTAACTATATGGTTCATGTCAAGTTAGTTCACAAACTAACAAAAAATATACAGAATAGTAGACAAAAGTGGATTGACAAAAAAACCGGATTATTTATATATATTTATATATTTTTTATTTATTATATAAAAATTATATATTTTGAATAAAAAATGTATAATGTGTTTTTTGCCCATGTTGGGTTCAAACCTATGACCACTTAAGGATAGTGAAATGGTGAATTTCCGCTACATCACTTAGTCACTTATGATATTCAAGTACATGCAATATATTTATAGACATACTGATACTTGAAATATAATAATTAGTATTTTACACCATAACCTTATACCCTAAATCATAAAGTTTGAAACCTTATACCTTAAAAATTAACCATATACTCTAATAATTTTAGTATATAAATTATAAATTATAGTTTTGGACTTTTAGTAACATTTTTACAATATAGAAACTATAAATTATATAAAATATAAACTAGTAATATTTTTAGACTTTTTGCAATAATAATATTTAAATAGAGACCTAAAATAATATCTTTTAAAAAAAGAATAATATATAAAATATATTTAATTTTATAAATTATTATATTTCAAGTATAAGTATGCCTATAAATATATTGCATGTACTTAAATTTCACAAGTGGTTAAGTGATGTAGTGAAAATTCATTCTTTGACTCTCCTCACAAGGTCATGGGTTTTAACCATATAGTTGGTGGATGTAAATGTACTTGAGCCATTTATTTTCTACATAAATGTAAAATGCTTGGTTTAACTCTAGAATCTATATCTCACATCGACAACCATCATATAAGAAGTTTCTACTTTCTAGTATACTTTTATTTCATAAGAGACAATGTATCTAATTCACGTCAATATTTGTTAATATTTATTAATTTCAACTGTTGTGTTTAGTCATTCATATAAATCACATTATCTCGCGTTGGTTAACCAATTAACTATTTCAACTGTTGTGTTTAGTCATTCATATAATCACATTATCTCGCGTTGGTTAACCAATTATAGTTAATCAATCATTCTCATCCAATACGCCTTACTTTCTTTTATGTATCTCCAACTCTACATGGCTAGTGGTAAAGGAACAAACTTAGAGAAAGTAATAAACTCAAATGTTAAGTTCAACTGTCATTGTCGCATCTCTTCTAACTGTAGATGGCGATAGGTGGCTACCGATGAAGAGCATGAAGTGAACTGTAAATTAAACATCCTAAATTTGACCTTCACGGCGCAAAAACACTCAAATTTATCTGATAATGCAATTTGTATGTAGGAGAATGTCTTCCCATTTCCAGTACTTTGCTAAGTACAGAATTACCAGAAATCGGACCTCTCTCCCCTTTAGTTTTCACAAAAGAATAACAATAATTTACATTAAACGTATTAACACAGCACCAAATGACCTGAATTTTATTGATGTAATGTATTATGTATAACCAAGACACCCTTATACATCCACCTCCAGACAAGTGCATATCTGTAAGACTATAACACTACCTTACAAATGCATACATAAACATAAAATCTGGCAAACACTCTCTAGAGTGAGCCACTTATTTATACCATATCCAAAGCACTAATCATTCCCACATTCACTGTTGCTCCTGCAATGCAAACAAATTTTAGAGGTTACCAATCAGCTTGACCAATTTAGAACGAAAGAAAGAAAGAAAGAAAAACCATGAGTCCATGACTTTCATATTTGGGTATGCCAAAGAGATTGTACCAAGAAGCGCTTCTTGTAGAATCCAACAAGCTCCTTTGGATCAGTTTTGGTCACCTTATAAGCATCAATCTTGTTGATTTCCTGCACAAGGATATAATAACCAGAATAATCACCATCTGTAACCAGAAACTTTGATACATAAAACGTGTCTCTCTAATCAAATCCATGTTTAAGATAATGGATAACTGAATGATGTTTTCATAGAATGCTTGCTGGGAAACAACTATAATTATTGCCAGTAAGCTAGCATAATCCCATGAGATGTTACTGAATCCCTGCTATACTATACCACCAAGAACTATTATTGTCTACCTTACTGTATGCCAAAGAAACTATTCAATTAGTTGAAAAAAATTTCAACAGGCACTACTTAGTCACCGGAATTCATAACTCTCTATAGATATGGTGTTTTAGTGTACCTCCAACCATGTTGCTAATTTAGGCCTGCCTGCTGTGATGTCATACTTAAACACCTCGGATAAGAAGGTTTGGAATCTCTCAACAAACGGAATATAGGCTATGTCCACCTGAAGATCACATATTTCTATCATAAATCAGAGATCAATAAACAAATATTCATACTCAAACCACAGCTTAACCACTTTATTGGTTATTATCATATTGCTTAAGGAAAAGAAGAAGAAACAAAAAATTCCTCTAGTTAATGTTATTCATATGAAATCAGCAATGGGCATGTAAATAATGGTATATTCAACTTACCAAACTGAACTGACCCAGAAAAAATGGCCCATCATCAAACTTTTTAAGAGCATTTTCCAAGTAATCAAACTGAGCACCTGATGCAGAAAGCCAATTTTGGTCAGTGTAAATTTAATAACAAAAGCAGTCCCTAATGGGAGAACCTTCAAAGCCTTACCAGCTTCTTTTACTGCGTCTCCTTTGAATGAAGCGAAAACAGCCCCAGTAAAGGTACCAGCATAGGATATTAATTCTTCACCAAACTTTGCTTTTTCAGGGTCCTAAAATGATTTCACAGCATCACTTTGGTCAAATCTCTAAAAGACAAACACAGGTTAGCAGAGGCACAATTGAATTCTGGATATCTTACATTGGGGAAAAGTGAAGGCCCTTCAAAGTTGCTATCCACATATTTGATCAGATCAAGACTCTCTCCAATGATTTTTCCATTGTGCTCCAGCGCTGGCACCTATGAATCAATCAAGAAATGTAAACAACTCCACCAAATTTGCTACAGATACACAAAGATAACCAAGAACATAATTTTGTTCAAACATATCACCTTATTCTCAGGGTAGACTTTTTCTTTGTACCAAGCAGGCCTGTTGAAAAGATCTATAGGGACCAATTTAATCTTATCTTGCAAACCCTGCAACTCAAAAATTCAACAAAACAAATAGTAAGAAAAAATATTGGATATGGGTACTTGCTAAAAAGTAAATGAAAACAATTTACGGAAAGATACAAAGAAGACAAATTGATGCCTTTAAGGGTCTTTGTCAAAAATTCCAAACAAAGAGGAGTGAAAGAGAGAAGTTAAACAACCTTATAATTCCTAGTGATCCACACCCTCTGTGCAAATGGACAAGAATAATATGTGTACAACCTTCAAAACATACAAAGTAACCAATTAACACAAGGGCATCACGGCATGTAAACATCAAAACAAACACATAGCAAACGAAACTAAAACTACAACCCAGCAAAGACAAAGCAGATAAAAGAGATAAACCTTGTAGTGCCATCAAAGAGAGCAGGTGGGCTGGAAGTGGAATCCAATGGTGGTGGAAGAACCTCCTGCCTGTAAAACCCAGAAAACCAGCTCTAGTTTTAGCAACAAAAAAGCACAAATTCAGATGAACATTAAAGATGGAAAATCAAAATCCAATCATACGTATAAGCCATTAGCGGTGGTTTGCTGAGAGTTTACTGAGCTTTCTTGGCAGTGAGAATTTGGTGCACAATGATGTCTATGTACAAAGTTGGTGATCGTTTTATAGGGGACCGTCTGAGACAGAGTATGATTTTGTGAAGCGCAAGCAGTGACGAAATGTGTGCGTGGCTACTTACGTCGCACTGGTGGTGAGTCGATGTTTAGTTTTCGTTGTTCTGCTTTTTTAGCCGTCCGATTTGAATACCTCGTAAGATTTGAATTTCGATATTCATCGTAAGGTCAAAGAGAGCCGAGGATGTATGCTTTATTCATCCACTAGTCTCGGTCCAAACATAAAAACGTAACCATCCGACAAGTCAACCGCATAGAGTCCAGACTTTTGGGTGGTGTAGTTTCTTTTTTGGGTCGTTGAGGATCTAATAGTCTCATTCCTCCCATTAATTAACATGTTTAACTCCATGTTTGTTTTTTCCGAAGATTATGTACACAGACATCTACTTCTCCATTTTGAAAAATCTTTTTTATTTTCATACAATAAACATGTTCTACTGATATTATATGAAGAAAAAAATCTTTTTAAGTTTAATTTCTTGATATAGTACTGTACATTTCTTGAAGAATAAGAAATGTTTTTTTGTAGTTTCTGCTAGCATATAATGGATTTTCCATAGTTTTAACTGATGGAAATACTTAACCTGAAAAAATTTATAAATTGGAACAGAAAAAAATGCAGGACAGCTTGGGAAGATGCTGTTAGTGTTTAATGTGGTCTAGTTGGTTTTTGGAATCAAGATCAGGGCATGTTAAAATGTTAAATCAATGAAAACTGAAGAGTGAATTTTGAACCCATGAGTCTACCAAAGGCATAAGATATTTCTGAGTATATATTGGATAACTTCAATTAGAGCAAACCAGCTTAAACAAAAGGAAAAAATAAATAAATAATTTGGTTAAAAAGAACTATAGTATATCCTATGTGGCTATATATGAATTTTACAGATTTTCTTCTCATCCCTCTGTTTCTCATATCACAACCAAATGAAAGCTCTCTTACAGAAATGGCTGAGTTGATTCTCTCCCAAATCTCAAAAGATAATCATTGATGATGAGATGCCCTTGCTGGTTTATCATTGTTGGATTAAGAGAAATTGACAGTCTTCAATAACCCATGGTCAAACGCTTTGCAAGACATAAAACCCTTCCTTCTTTCAACCTAACAAGATTCCCTTTCTTCTTTCAACCTTACAAGATTCCAGCACTGCATTCCTCACCATTACAATAACAACAAAATCATATGTCATGCATGAGTTCATGAACATGAATGACAAGCATTCTCAAAATTAAGGGAAGAAGTCCAAAGATTTTGTTTGACCAATAGAAGAAAGATTGCTGCCACATTATTCCCCCTATTGTACAATATATTAATCTAGCAAAGAAAGTAACCTTTACAAATGAATATTATCCACTTAATATCAAAATGTTGATATGGTTTTCCCACTTTCTGATTAAATCCATCATTGACTTTCAACTCAAAATACGTTTTTCCTTACCTAGTGATGGTTTATCAGTAATTTCAGTAAGCATTTTGTGCCAACAAAGTTTATCTGAAAATTTTGTTCTCATTGAATGTCAATGATAGCCATTGCAAAACTTTCATTGCTATGTTCAATAGAAAAAGGCAACAATTAATTTCCCACGAAATAATAAAGGTAAAGATAAAATATAGATATTTCACCTGCCCTGAGCTTCTATTGCTTCTGAAGCTAGTCAGATTTCTTCAATAGACTTAACAGCACCCCAGTACTAAGACTTGTAGCTACAAAACCAAGAGACACCTCCGTTGATATGTGGAACCCTGTGGAAGAGTTGAGAAAATGTGAATTTATGATGCATTGAAGATTTTGTGTAAAAACAATAGTATTTGAAATACCCACCAAAAAAATCCAGGATCATCTTACAACCGATAAAGCCCAGAACAACAGCGATTGATGGCTGAAATGAGAGAATCAGAACAACAAAGAACCTTAGGTTATTTTAGTTTTTTTTTTTTTTTTTATAGGAAACAAAGAACCTTAAATTAGGATGCCATTCAATATTCAACTACAAGTTTGATCCATTCCAATCACATGTTCATATTGCCTCATTTCAAGTAGGTGCAAATGGAAACACAGTCTGTCATGACGGTCTTCTTTGGGTAGATGATCATTATTTGGCACAAATTGTGCAGACAGCACTACAAATTCAAGTAGAGAAAGTCAACTTTGTACCTGTAAATACTCCAAGTCTGACATACCCTCAGATATGAGTGTGTAAAGCGACCTCAAACCTATATTCAATGGAAAAGGGGTCAATATCATCTTTTGCAGAAATGCACGCACATTCAGAAATAAGATTGCAACTGTATGACATGCAGTTAGACCTATTTTTACAGAAAAATGGTCAATTTAAGCCTGCCTGCATTAAACAAGAATTACCTACGATGGCAAAAAAGTTAGAAGTGAAAACTATGAAAGGATCCCGAGTAACGCCAAAAACTGCTGGTATTGAATCAACCTAAAGAAAAATGAAGCATCATATCATCATTTCCACTACAACATTAAGTGGCAAAGCTAAGATATATAATTTTATAGATGTACATTATATATCTATGTATGTCTGACATTATTAGTTGGTGGGAAAAACCTACAGCGAATGCTATATCACTGAGCTCAACAACTGCTACCGTGAGAAGTAAAGGTGTGGCCTGCCCAAAATGTTTGACACCTGTTAGAGATCAAGTGGCCATTAATTTAACACAATAAGTGATTTTCAAGTTTCTGAAACAGAAAATGTTGCATGTTGATCCAGAGAAAGTTTTAAATTATTCTATGCAGTTTAAGGCTTTCATATCTTAGTAAGCTGTGAAACAAATTTTGTGCATTAAAAATATATCATCAACAACTTACCTTCCGCACACCATCTTGAACTGTAATAAATCGATTTCCATCGTAATTAGCTGCAAGAATTCATACACACACCCAAAAAGAAAAAAGTATACATTAAATCATATACCAGAAGTAGAAGTTAGTGCAAAGTGAGTTCAAACTATGCAAACAAATGCTAGCTCAATCCACAATCTACCAAAAAAATATTTCTGCAAGCTAATTTAGAGGTGAAACCTTACATGTGACAGGGATAAATCTCTGGCATGTCTTCACAACAAAATTGTTGGATAAATCAGTTTCATCTTCCTCACTGGAAAATAGCTAGAACAATAAAATATACATTTAGAGTGGCAATACACCTGAGTTACGAAAAAAACAAAGAAAAGAAAATATAGAAGTGAAAAAAAATAATCAGGGATATGGGGGGAAAAAAACACTACTGTCATATAGGGACAGATTGAAGCACCTAAAGTATCAGAAATTGTGAATCAGTTCCCTATCTCATTGACCTTATTTATATAGGCAAGAAGGTGAAAATGACTTTCAAGTTCAAGCAGAGATTGAAACTGGTTTTACAGTACCGTTCCAATAGAGCCACCTGAGCCAATTACCATCTTCTTATTCAGTTTTTCAGACACATCATAGTCTCTAAGTACATAAATCCATCGTTAACTCAAAGACTAAAATCAGTCAACAATCCATTGAGAAGTCAATACGAGATGATAGTTACCACACCAATTTCAGAGAGAAGATTCACCTTGAAAGATGAGTAAAGGAGTATTGCGGCCAGGAAAAGATTAACCACCTCAAACCTCTAAAACAAAAACACAGCACAAAAATTTCAGAAAGAGCACATACAAACATGAAAGCAGCGTAGATTCACAAACACACACGCACACAGAACTATAAAGTCACCTGAAGTGTGGCTGTTCCAAGGAGTATTATTGTTAAACGAAGGACGACTGCACCAGCAATACCATATGAAAGCACCCGATTCTATAGTTAAGACAGAGCAAACTTTTCATTACCATGATTTACCATACAGCTTTGATCATTTTAAAAAAAAAAAATCTCTATGTAAAAATTTGAGAACACTATTGACCATAAATTAAAATGCTAAAAAGGTTTATAAAAGACCTGATACATAATTGGCACTTTGAAGTACTTGAAAATCAGAACAAAGACAAACAGATTGTCCACTGACAAGCTTTGCTCCAATATGTACCTGTAAAGTCCCAGAATTCAGTAGATGCAGCACAAATATAAGCATGTAGAGTCAAAACAAATGGCATGTAAAAACCGTGCAGTCAGACGAAAAATATCACCAATTTAAAAGATTTGTTCCCTATTATTTTGATTTAGACACCAGAAATGTCTTCACATTTATAAAGAAATGACTAATGCTTGGGAAAATATAGTTCAACTTTCTATCCACTGTTGGAAAGCTTTCACAATGCAAATTTCTGCATACCCGGCAAAAAACTCTGTTGCCTTTTCAACTCCTTCTTTGTAACCCAAACCAACGCCAAATGCTACCGCAGCGCACACCTAAAGGAATTAATCCCTAGACTTATCAGCATTGTTGAAGTATATAATTCATATTATGCTGAGAGGTGAGCAGTGCTCACCCACAAGGCGACAGTTCTCACAGAGGAAACATAAGCTTCGCCTCCGTCAATTTTCTCTGGACAGGAAGTGTGAGAGGTGTCTGCATTACTAATGCCATCATGTGGCCGAGAATCAACTCTCTTGTCTTCTGCAGATTCAAATATTCAAATAACCCACAGAAAAAAATATCCATAAATTTAACATGATTTGAATAAAATTGTTACAATTGCCAGTCCATTGGAGCTACAATTAACATGACCCCAGCAAAGCAATATAAGATTGGTACTTTCAAATTGAACCCTTAAAAATTCGACTCCATTTCGTTCATGAATCTCAATTTTGCATTCAATTCGTAGAAGCTCATAGTCACCTGAAGTGGATAAGCCATCGTCCTGCTCAGTTGCTCGAGAACATGCAATTGGGACGGATTGGCCGTGACGACTATGATGAACACCTGCAATCCAAATTCAACGTATACAAATATGTAAACTCGGCTATGACTATTAGACTGTTACTACATTGTTACACATAGCAAATGGATAAAGAGAGAGGGAAAGACCTGTACGAAGGCGAGGGATATGGTGGTAAATGAAGTGAGGCCTAGTCCACTTTGGGGATGGAGATGGTGATGAAACCCTAGGCAGGAGTGAATTGAACTTCAGAGGAGTGTGGATGACCGAAGCCACGCCCATGGCTGTGAGGGAGAGAGTTGGTGCCAAATTCAGAGAGAGAGAGAGAGAGAGAGAGAGAAGGATTTTGTATTGGATGGTATCTTATCCTTTTTGAATAAATGGCTGCATACAGCTATTCACCACTCTCCACACTCCACAGTCGCCTTCAACGCCTCAGCTACAGCCGTGGCCTCATGTTGTTTTTTCACCATTTTGCTGAATGTGCGAATTAAATATCTGCACAAGAGGAAACAAACTTTAACAACTATTGCTATCTTTTCCTTTGGCCAAAAAAAATAAGGGTAGCTATCTTTTCCTTTTTTATCCTATACTTTGATATTCTTTATTTTGTAGTGTAATCTCATATTATATATAAAAAATCAACTAAACTATAAATTATTTGATCTCATAATTGTTAACAAATAATTTTAATAATTATTAGTAATAATTAAATTCATTATTAGTATATTTGATAATAGTTACTTGATCAAATTTTTTCGATTTAGTGAAATTTTTGTATATATAATCTTTTAAATCTTCTGGTCATCCTACATTGAAAATCTACATTTTCATAAATAATAGATGCCCTTGTAAATAAGGGCAATTATCACCATTAATAGGGTACTAAGTTACTAACATGTGTCCTTTGCTAAGATACTATCATAAATAATTAAATAGTGTTTGGTCAACACCACACTAGTGCTCTAGGATTATTTGATCGTCATTATTTTGCATGTCTTACCATAGAGGCCTTGCTCAACCACAAGAAAAAAAAAACACATGGACTTGTAGTTTTAACTTTTACCCGATCAACAATAATGTTTGTCAATTACAAGTATATGTGGTTGTAACTAACTAATAATAACAATCATGTTTTCTATTGTCTTAAGTTTTTTTTTCTTTGATCTTTTGTGTATTATTTTTTTATGATTGTATATTAATATTATTTTTTTAACGTAATTGCATTTGTATTATTCTAATTTCTAAAACTAATAAACGGTAGGTTGTAAGTTGCAACTCACATACATTCGAGTTACCAAATTTTTAAAGTCGAGCATTCGGACACTCAACAACAAGTAAGGAGTAAAATTTCATTTTTTGGAAGTATGAAAGGGCATAGTTTTGAAAAATTTTGAAAATTTTTGGAAAGTTTCAAAAAATTTACTGGTTTTCCCAATTCTCTTTTTCTTTGGCCAAAATTCTCAATTCCCCTTTAAATTCTTTAATTGAGCGAAATTGAATATGGATAAAGTATGGTCCGTATGGACAAATTATACAAATTATGTATGGACAGAGTATGGACAAATTATAATTTAGAGTATGAGCAAATTATACAAATTATGTAATATGTATGTCTTTGCAAATTATACAATTAGTCCATGTCACCATGAACAATTAAACACCATTTGTTATTAATTATGTATGTCTTTGTAAATTATGCAAATTATAGAATATAGACAAATTATACAAATATACCTTCTTAATATTAATGTAAATATGTAATACAATTTACAAATTATACAATTAGTCCATGAACAAATGAATTACACATACTCTGCACATGAGGATACTGAAGATAATGAACATTTTGAATCTCATAAAAGCTCTATGTGGTACTGATTACTTATGTAATTCATGATGCAATATTGTAATATAAATAAAATTGAGGTGTTTGTTCAATAAAATTTATATAATTATTAATTAGTGAATAATTTTTATTTAACAGTATTTGTTTACAGCACGTATTATATTAATCTTATATCATATAAAACCTATTATATAATTTGGTTTCTTCAATATTTTTTATCAATATAGTAGATAATATGTTAAATAAACATATAATAAAGTTTCATTCAAAATCTACGTATTTTAATAGCAATTTATATATTTTAATAGTAATTTCATTTCTGCCTAATTTTTGTCAAAATTTAAAATTCATCAAAATTTTTACAAAATCTAAAATTTTACTCCTTAACAAAAAATAAACTTAAAAATGGATCGATTTTAGTACTGCGGAGAAAAAAGGGACCCATGAAAAGGGCCCCGACCAAAAATAATAATAAACCCCATAATTTGGAAATAAAAAAAAAAGAAAAAAAGAAAAAAGGATAATAAACAGGCAAAATTTCCCAAACATCAACCACTTCTTGCTGGTACTCACTATTTGACTCTTCAAAATCACACAACCTAAGCCACACCGAAACCACCTCCCACTCCCCCTCTCTCTCTCTCTCTCTCTCTCTCTCTCTCTCTCTCTCTCTCTCTCTCTCTCTCTCTCTCTCTCTCTTTCTATCTCTTGGCCGTATTTCTCACGCAGCATCCGATTCCCACCTCCAAACTCCAGTCCTCCAATGGCCACCGACACACAGAAACCCACCGACGCCATCCCCGCCCTGGAAAACCCTAAGAAAACCCTAGACTCCCCTGTCCCACCCACCGCCAACCCGGATCACCCCGAAGACCCACCCGTTAACACTCCCTCCTCTCCGCCTCCGTCGGCCACAGTTGGCTTAGCTGAAAACGGGTCCAAATCGGACCCCGAGGATCCGAAGGCCACCGTGGGCGCGGCCGCAGCTGATGGTGCTGCTCCGGCTACTGCTATTGAGAAGAAGATCCGCCGAGCCGAGCGGTTCGGGATATCCGTGCAGCTCACCGAAGAGGAGAAGCGCAACTCTCGGGCTGAGAGGTATTTGAAATTGATTCTTTTGGTGGATTTGTAGGGTTAGGGTTTTTACAATTTCTGTTTTCTTTGTTTTCTTGTTTCAATTTTCGTTTGGTAGCTGAGAACTTGGTTAGGAAATAAAAATTGGAGTCCCACGGCAGACTAGGCAAAGCGGTTCCCTTCATATTCAAAGTAACCCTTCATTTTCATGTAGATTCCCAGAAACCTAGCCAGTCGCAAAGATTAACATGCACGAATATTGCTTATAAGCAATGTTGGTAATAGTTGATAATAATTACAAACGATTTGATTAATTGGGTTGCAAAAAAATTAATGTGTCATGATGCGAAGTGAAGGATGAAAATGCTTTAATTATTAAGTAATATGAGATTGTGTTGTTCTTGCATCTTTGAGGTTTTATTATATTCAATGTTGTGTTGTTGCATCTTAATTGAGTTGCTTGTCTACTAAGTTATGTCCTGTGAAGTCTGAAGACTCACCACATGGGAGTGGTAACATTTTCACACAAGACTCACCATCAAATCAATTTTTCATGAAATTAGTTTCCTGGGTACAAAATCTTGTAATCAATTTTTTGGTGTTTGTTGAGGAATGGAGTGGCAAGGCCAAGCTTCAGTTGCGGCCAAATTTCATGGTTGCAATTTTTTTTACTGCACCAAGGAAAATTTGTTTGTTGGAAATTCAAGAGGAGTTGACTTAATCTTTATTCTTTTTCCCACTTCTCTTATTTTTCTTTTCTTCTGGGAATTGAGTTTCTGAAAGTGTTGGCTGATCTTCTGGCAGATTTGGTACTGTTTCCACATCTCATGGATCAGAAGCATCTAAAAAATCAGAGGAGCAGAAGAGAAAGGCTAGAGCAGAGAGGTATGTCTCATGCAGTCATGCCTCTTTTAATTCAGTGCTTGGACAGTTTCAAGAATTTGAATATAGAAAATCTCGAGTTATTTTGTTTGATTTATGTGGCAAATTGTTCTCAATCTCTTTCTTGTTTATCAGGTTTGGGCTTGCTGGTCCATCTGTAGCAAGTGATGAGGATGCGAGGAAGAAAGCTCGTCTTGCCCGATTTGCACCTATTTCCAAAACTGATCCTAAAACTGATTCTAAACCTGATCCTAAAACTGATTCTAAACCTGATCCTCTGGAAGAAGAGAAAAGGAAGGCAAGGGCACTCAGGTATGTATTAGTGCAAGCTATTGGATTTATTTTGTTAATAGATCATTTAAATTTAAAGGCCATAAAAAAAGATCATGTAAATGTCTCTAGTAAATTATTCAAGGCATGATGTGTATCTTTTCTTGAGGTTCTATTCTCTTTTGTTTCTTTTCTTTTAATCCTTAATGTTCTCTTCCTAGGTTTTCGAACGCCCCATCAGGTTCTCTTTCTCAAGTGAATGAGAAGGCAAATATTGAGCCGGTAAGACCTCAGACTGCTTCTGAGAACCCTCTGAATCACAGTATATTTTCTTGTCATTAGCTTCTTGCAGTGCTGATCTTTTTTTTTTTACTTCTAATTTAGAAGGCAGCGATCGCAGGCAGTGCTGGAGGAGGCACTTGAAAGGAAGCATCCTTTCTTAGTAGTAAGTTAATGTTTGTATGTTATTTAGGAGTTATGAAACCAATTTAAATCTATTTCCATTCTCCTCCCCTTGCCTAAAGATTTAAATTTGTTTTTAATGTTTTTACTGTGAGCTGTTCTAATTTATCTTGTCTTTTGGTTTTGTTTTTATCTCTTTGGCAGGTTTAGAGTTCTAACATTTTGTGGTTCCCTCAGAGGCTTCCATACCCATATCTACTTCTGATTGTATGGATTATCAGGTGCAGCATTTTTCCATTTCTGTTTAGATATCTTCTACAAGTCACTGAACAAAATTTGGCGGCATGGAGGAGCTTTCTTTCATTCTTGATTTGGTCTCATTTCAATTTACCTGGTGAGGCTTTTGACCAATCAACAACCACCTGCTTCATGTTAACTTACCTTGTAATCTACTAAGAATGTCAGAAATTCAGAAATAACATCCTAGGAAAATTATAATACTCTTATCAGGCTTTTGTGGAGACTGTTGGGTGGTTACTCTTCCATTTGCTTATCGACACAAGGACAACGTCTCATAATTGCTTACGGTTACATACTCATGATGCAGTGTTGAACAGTAGTACCAAGTTGGTCTGTTAATTCTAAATTATCTGATCCTTTATTAGTTATGCTGAGATGTGCTGTGGGGACCCACCATACTCATTTCTGAGAATGGCCCCACATCATACCTATCTTCTTAATCAATTGATCTTTGCAATATTGGGTTATTTGTGGCCAATGGTAGGGATGAATGGTGAAAATATATACGAAAACAGAAGAGTCGAATCATGGCATTTATTAGGGAGTCAGATCTCTAGTTTGTTATGGAATATTTATATAATTTTTGTATGTGTGCGCTAGCTTAAGTGAAGGGTGTTTTATTTTTTCCGGTTTATGCTTTGGGTGTCATTATTATTATTTTTGTTTTTTGGTGAGGGGAGTCTTATTTGATAATAGCACATGACTACTTATCTAGTACACAAACAATTGGTCAGATCCTATCCGCTCATTCAAATCAGATGTTAATTATCAATCAGATGAGATACTACCGAGTACTGTTGTCCAACACTGTGTCATGAGAAGCATGTCCAAATTCAGTTCAATTGAGTTGAAGGTAAATTTGTTAGATGGAAATCATTATATGTAATAATTATTCAGATTTGCTCAACAGAGATCCGAAAACTTAAAAGTCTTCCCTGGATTGTATTTTTAGAATTTCTGATATTCTTGGTTGAGGATTTGGGGTAAGTGAACTCTTTGGAGGTAGTGGTTGATTTTCTTAAGCCTTACTGGGTGAATTGTGCAATCTACAGGTAGGATACTGGGAATGGACTGTACTCTTTGATATTTTGTTCAGTTTTAGCTTTGTAATTTTGGCATTATGTACATGTAGCTTTCATTGGAAAAATGTAAGGACATCCACCTTATGTGGAAATTCATGTTTTCTATTAGCATATTGTGGATGAAGGATCTGTTTACTTATTTTGAAGGGAATCAGAAAATGTTAGTTTTCATTCTCCAATTGTGTTGATTTGTTTTTCTGTTATGGTTGTTATGATGGGTGCTTCGGAGATTTCCAATCTAAGTTGGACAAGTATATATTTTTTGTTCTGTTGGTGGTAGTGCATGTATATATTATAAATAATTGTTATTATAAATGAAGCTATATCCTGAAGCTCGAGCTGAAGCCTCAAGTTTCTTTACCAAAACTAAGACTTACTTTTGAGCTGAATGTAGAAAATTATGATTTGCCATCGGAAGATATGCATCTACATGCAAGTCTTTGGCAAAATACTTATGGATCAAGGAAACCAGTTTTCCTGGTCGTTTGTTGTTTAATTCCTTGATCCACTTTAGCATTCACTTTTTGGTTACTCCTTGGAGAAAAAAAGGCCCGGGGGGGGGGTTGTTGATTATTTTAACAAAGTAATTTTTTGAAGAAATTCCAGATATTGTTTGATGATGTGTCAAATCTTAATGGTGAAGCGCAAGGAATTAGTGTCGAATTTGTAGTCTACTTTTGCATCAAAATGAATGAAGATTCATTTCACACACTCAATCACATATGATTAAAATTATGTATGGGCTTTGAAGTCTGATATAGGGGGCTGCAATATTCCTAGACTACAATAGAAATCCTAATATTCAAATTATAGATTACAATTTACAAGAATGAAATAAGCCTATGATTACAAGTTTGATTCTCGCATGCTCCACGTCTTAGGCCTCCTTTGTAACGAAGAATAAAAAAACCTGTGACTGTGAGTTGTATGTGCCGGTTACACAGAAAATGTTTTGGAAACAGGCTTTCGTCCCATTTGGGAGATGAAGAATCCCTTTCTAGGAGAAGCTGGGTTTTATTGAGAAAGGACGTATCTGAGGGGAGCTTGTATTTTTCAACTTGTTTGGGTCTAGAAACACCACCACAACTGTGATGTCATCGTGAAAATGTCGTCTCACTCCTCGCTCAATCTTTTTCAGGTCCGAGTACCTAACTTCTCTTTTCTTGGCTGCTCTCTCGAGTGCATCTTCAACAAGTCTCCTGGCGATTCCCTGCATTACAAGACAATGAAAATGTTCATCAACTCTCCCACGACAATAATACAAGACTCACCCAAGAGTTTTCTCAAATTTTATTAAGTGATGTAATAGAATCTACTTGTTTAAGTCAGCCACTTAACTTCAAAGAATCTACTTGTTAATAACAAATCGAGTTCATAATAGCCTCTAACGAAAACAAATGAAAACACAGTTACATTAGTTGGATCAAAATTTTGAGATTTGGTTTTTTATTGGCGCCACACTTTGTAAGAGAGTGGAGAAAAAAGCTGGTTTTTAAAGCATTTTCGCTCGGAAATTCTCTACCAACTGGCCATTAGCTATTACTGTACATTTATAATACAGTAAGAGTGGAATATTTACTTTGCGTGGGTAATTATTGACAATGTCGACAGCCTCCTGGTTGCTGAGATGCTCCCACAGTCCATCAGAAGCAAATATAAGAAACTGATCTTCTGGTCGCAGTTTGTGTACCGATACTGATGGTTCTGGGCAAAGAATTGGCTTGAGGAAAATCTCAGGTAGTCTAAATTTGTGGTGCAGAGGTTCTCTGTTGAACTCTTGCTTCTTTAAATAGGCATCACCAATGGATCTTGAAACCTGCAAAAGGAGGTTCGAATCTATAGTTACTGAAGGATCGTTGGATATCTGGTATGTTATGTTATTAAGCATTTAAACTGTCAATTTGACGTCACACATTGAAATAAAAAATTCACCTGATTAATAGTTCAAATTTATAATATGACAATATAACATATTAGACTGTCTGGATTAGTACCTGAATAAGGCCCTTCACGCGCCAACATCTTTGCCTCAACACCACAATGTGTGGATCATGCGGATGCATTGCCCGGAGTTCCTGCCTCACTGATTCTATATTTGCATTGTGCTCTGTGGATAATTGAATAGCTATGACTTCCCCAGTGGCCCTTTCTTCACTCCCTAAAACCAGCCGAGAGTCCCCCACATTTGCTGTGTATAACAGTCCATTGCATACTATCCCCACCAGACAGCATGTTCCTACAGACGCAATCTGTGGCTTACCTAGCCACTGTTTCTTGACAACAGAAAGAAAATTATCTTCTGTGGCCAAGAAAGCCTTCCTCATAACTTGTTCCGACATGCCTTTATGCTCGGATGCAATTCCTGCTTCCCAAACAGTTTCAAATTAGTAATCTTGATGAGCATTTCTATATTATTATCACAAACTGTGAATCTGAACCGCACATTCAAACAAGATTCTACCCGATCAATGATTCAGATTGACAGTCTAACGACACAACATATGCTAGAGATGCTAAAGAAGGCAAAATGAAATTGTTTTCTTAGTGAATTGAAGAAACATAACGTATGCTAGAGATGCTAGAGAATGCAAAATGAAATTGTCTTCTCAGTGATTGAAGAAAAATACTCTGAAGATTGATGAAGAGATTTTCATTGACATATCTTGAAGCCTCAGGCCCTCCATGCCCATCATAGACTCCAACAAAGGTGCCCTGAGGGCCACCTTTGGTTGGACTCAGAGGCCCGGATTCGAGCTGGGTTTGATCCTCCAAATTTGCATTGGCTTGAACCACAGCCATTGAGAAGACTCCCCAAGCATGGTGCCCCAAGTCCTTGTACCACAACAACCCTTCAACACGCCCACTGGAGTCGCGAGGTCCATCATCATCAGCCCTGGAGGGTCTCCAACAGGACTTAATCATTTTCAAGCAACCCCTTTGTATCATACTAGAATGTGCTTATCATCATCATCATCATCATCCAAATGACCCAGAAATCAGAAATTTCATTAAATCCAGATCAAGAGCAAGACTTGGACTCAATCCCACCTCCAGTTTCTGCTTATGTTTCAAAGCCACAACCCCATGTTCAAGTTTATAGCCTTCAAACCCAGACACCATTAATATGAACAAAATTTCAGATAAAGAAAGGCCAAAAGGGGTATGGGCTAAGTCAACTGGAAAAATGTAATCTTTTGGGACCGAAAAAGGCAATTGTTTAAATGTGAGTTCAGAGAATATGGAGGTCTGCTGGTTCTGTGTATCTTGAATTGGGGTTAAATACGTTTGGTTGTTCCATGTGTGCCATATTTCAGGAGCAGACTTAGCTGGAAAAGCACATAGAGACTTGAAATGGCAGAGGTTGGTCTGAGATCAGAGTGATCAAAGGGAGCAATGGATAGGAGAAGGGTTTGGATTTTTCTGGCAGAAGATCATCAGATTGTTGTCAGATGAGATCTAAGATGGGAAATGGGAGAGATTCAGACTACAAACTCTGACATTGTTGTTCTCTCCTTTGTCTCTTTTTTGTTTTTCTCATGTTTTTTGTGGCTCAGTGGGTTTGTGAGGACTTTCCCATTCCATGGTTGAGATTTTGAGTTCCATGACCTTTATTAGCATTAAACCACCGTTTTAGGCAACTTTTGCTCGTTTCTTTTTCCTTTTTGGATAAGTGAGGAAAAACCTCCATGTCTCACCATCTCGCCGATACAAGACGATAAAGTAAACTCTAAATATGTACATTGACACGCACATATATAATTTTATATTGCGACCAATACCATTATGAAACCCCATCTACTTTTTAATAGTATTTTTCTTCTGCATCTTCTATATTATAATTTCTATTGCATAAGCATTGCTGTTATGAAGTTGGTGTGTTGACTTGAAGTAATGTGTAAATGTTTGTTAATGGAGGGTCATGGTAGTATTGAATGCAGTGAGAAGAAATTTATGCAAACCCTGTGGCCCATGCCCATGCTAATGCTAGCTAGGTTGGCTGTTGGCACATCAATATGAGACACCCTGTTTTGTGTATGGAGGAGGCCCCTACATGCATGGAGAGGCTCAGGCTCTACTTCAAAAGAATACCATTCATTGATTACAATCCATCTGTTTCCATTAAGAAAAAGTTACTGTTGCCTGTCAAATTGTGTTCAATTCATTATACCTTTGACACACCAGTTAAAACCCCCTCACTCCCTGCTAAGATTGGATGTTTAACAACAAATAAATAGATAAATAAATAAATAACTAATAAATAAACTAGTTCTCAAGTCACCTCCTTAAATATGGTTTCATTTCATTGCATTTCCAACCTCCAACTTCCATGTAAAGATTGGGATCATTTTCTTGCATCACGAGGAAGCGGACTAGCTTGTGTGCTCACGAGGATGTCTGGCCCAAATAATATGGTACACGTACTCTATACACCAATAATGGAGCTACTACGTACGCATGCATGTTTGGCAACATTGACTTGCTTCTAATTAATTGGTTTAATTCGAAAAATTATCGTGTGGTAATGGTATTACAAATTCATTTAAACTATACTACATGTTTTAATAATAAAAAAACTATACTACATGTAAAATTATTGAAAATAGAGTTTAGAATTTAGGATTTAGATATTAATAATGTCAACACTTGTTATAATTTGAGGTAATTCATAACACAATATCAATGTATGAGTATTGCAGTCGCATAAAATAATTTCTCATTTAATTCATGTCCACTGCCTAAAATACCAAATTGGTTGCCGCCCATAAATGGTTGGGTCTGCGGTGTGTACCCAATTCAACTCTGATTACAACTTTACAAGAATTTGATAATGGCGGCTCATTGCTCAACCATATATGGCAACCCCAAAGTTAGTAGTGGATGAGTCACATTTTCAATTTAACTTCAACCAAAGTAGGTGGCATTCAGGTATTGGTTACCCTTTTTTTTTTTTTTTTTTTTTTTTTTTTTTTCTCTTCTATGCAGATTACTGAGCTCTGCACTTTTATGGATGCCTGAAATGTGTGACTTTCTTTAGAGGAGAGCTCTGCTCCTGGTCCTTTTGCTCTACCATATGGCCTTTGACAAGGACTTTCCAAGCATTGTGAAAATTCCCTTTTAATGGTGAAAGTTGAGAAAAAAAAATTTTGACTTGACCCAGCAATTTACCGAATTATATATGTAAAGAGTAAATACAAAACTGCATTTGATTGTTTATGTGGTATTTGTTAATTAAAGTGAAGCATTCAATTCAAGACCCCTTCACAAGTGTGGATGAAGTGTGTGTTCTAATTTTATGTTAGATTTGGAGCGTACAATGCAAAATTAGTGAACAGGGAATGAAGAGAAGCTTGATTTTATTTACTGTGATATAAGGTTTACCTGGATTTTTATAGGTCAAAATTAAGTGTAAATAAGTCAGTTAAAGACCGTTTCTGTTTAGAACCTCCAATTGCTGGATTGAGTATTGAGTTCACTCTATTATGTCAGTTACCATTGGTCCTCTCATGGGGAGAGTGGCTCTCAACTCTGAATGCCATATTACTTCAGAATAGAAAAACGATGCCGTCTTGAGAGATTACTATATACGAAGTTGTATTGCATGTGTGCACTAAAACATGTGATGGGCTGCATGTAAATCCAAAGCACTGACTCAACTGCAAGTCTGCAAGCCTACACTATGAGAATTCATGTCTAGGGTTGAGCAATCCTTATTTTTTTATGGGAAATTTTCACTCCATGTTTCAGAAATCTTGTGCATATTAAGCATGTTTGAGTTTACGAGGCTATGCACCCAACAAAAGCTATTAAAAAAAATCTAGCTTCAAATTTTAAGAACTTGGACTAAAGAAAAAAAAAAAAAAATACAGGAAATTTAGAACCAATTCTGTCCAAATCATGTATGCTATGCTCTTATACATGTCTCAAATTGATTTGCTAGCAGACCAGAGACCAAAGCTTTGGCCAAATCTCAACAACAAAATCTTAGATACATGCAGGTCACAAGAATCAAGCTACCATATCCAACCACCTCCCAAAATTCAATTTCACTCGAGCTACACAACACGAGCAGAGAAAACCCAAAAGAGAAATTATGGGACCCAGGCCAAAGCATCAATTGGGAAGCAAACCCCACAATTCACATGCTCTCTGTGAGTCAATAACCGCAGTGGGAACAACTTTATTACCCATCCACACATATTAATCCATCCATATACATATGCTCTGCTTCATCCTACCCCAATGTATAATAATCTATAATTATGTCATCTAAAAGGAATTTGACATCATTATTATTTGCTACTATTTGCATGTTTGAGTTTCATTTGGGCCAACTCTAATCACATGTCTTTTCTCCATTGAGCTTTGAAGCTCTTCTCTAATATTCCTTAGTGCATCAAGTACTTGTCTAACACTTTCACTGACTGGCTTCAGGTCAGTATTGGTGTGAGAGGTTACAAGCATACTTGCTGGAACTAATGCAAGTGTGTTATCAACATAATGATCCAAGCGACCATTCTTATTCTCAATCTCTGCCATTGAAGGTTTTAAGGTTGAATAACTGAAACAATTCCCAAATTTTATCTTAATTAGCTTTATTAAACAAATCCCACATGGAATATCAAGATTGTTTCTAAGTACAAGCCTTTAACTTGATAGAACTGTTCAGGTTAATTGGAATTACATACCTGTTTGAATCTTCAGATTTATGGCTTGGATTGAGGCTAAACCCTTCAGGGGAAGGGCATTCAAGGCTAGAACTAGAAGTGGAAGCAGTACTAGTACTTTGAGCAGTACTTGTGTTTCCTTCAGTGAAAAGACTTTCATGGCTTTGCTCAGATGTGGTGGAATCTGCTACATTTTGACTTAATTCTTCTGAGATTTCTGAGTCTGTGACTTTGGGCTTGGGCTCATGGGCTTCTGGGTCATTGGAGCCTGATGAAGTACTACTGGCCATGGATGGCCTGCAGGATATTTCACTATTTTCTGATGAACTTGACTGCACTGATTCCACTGATATGGAACAAATTTTCAAAGATTCAAGCTTACTCTTCAAGAATTTAAGCTTCTTTTCTGCTCTGTCTTTCAGCTTGATCTCTTCTTTGAGCCTATTCTTTAGTTCTATCAACTGTCCTACCCCCAACATTTAAAGCATTACAATGTGAATGTCCACATACACATACATGCTCTAGATTTAACTTACCAATTAATTAGTAGTATAATTAAAAAGCATAGTACTCAGAGCCTTCAAGTGTAGTTGAAAGTTACCTTATTGCTCATGAGTTCTGCATCCTCTTTTGCAACCCTTGAAGCTTGTCTCTCTGCCAGTAATCTTCCTCTTAGGCACTCTACAGTCCTCAAACCATCATCTCCTATCATCTTCCTATCACTGACACAAAAACCCATATCACATTGTCAATAATGATCTCTGTGTGAGTGTGTGTGTGAGAGAGAGAGAGAGAGAGAGAGAGAGAGAGAGTACCCACCTCCATTTTCCATCTTCCTTGGTAGTAGCTATCATTGTCTTTCTCCAACTTGTCTTTCACAGCAGCAATTTCTTGATCCTAATCTTCAGTATACAACTGTACTCAAGAGCCACCTCTTCCCCAGCTACCACCCTTTTCAGATCAGAACTATAAACTATGCATATACTGCACAGAATTTCTGAGAAACAAAGAAAATGGGAAGTTTTTCTTTTTTTAGGTGGAGAATCTACACCTGTGCAAAAACAAAGTTGCTACTGTCAATGTTTAGAAAACCAAGGACAGAGCTTGGACTCTCTCTGCTCATACCAGGTGGGCTTAAAGCCTTAAATGATATATCCATTGACAAGAGAGACACTGCCTCATTACTTAAAAGTATGTTGGTAACTGTGATCGAGCTCCTTTTGTTACTGCCAAAGTTTTACCATGTTCATTTATCCCATCAGCCAAAGTTATTTTGTACACATAATCATTCATTTTGTTTGCTTGGTATTAAGCACTTGACCACTTTTGATAAAGTTAAACCTAAACTATACCTCATTCTTGGTCCTTACTCCTTTACAATATACAATAGGTCACTTTCCCTTTTTGCCCTGAGGCTCTCTTAGATAAGACAGGGTTCATCAGTACTACAAACTTGAACTCATATTTCTAGCACTGAAAACTTGTAATTAAGTTAAAGTGTTTTTGGGTTATTTGATTTAAACAAAATTAAGGTGTTTAGATTGTTAAAATGGTTTTCTAATGAGCAGAGATTTTGAATCATTCAAATGAATGGCACACATTTATTGATTGATGGTAGTAGTATTATATATGCATAGATTTAAAATTTGAAATTTGAAAGACATCATCACATCAACATCACAGAAGTAAATGTTTTGATGCAGCTACCTCTGGCTGTTACTGTCACGTGATGTTCCTGAATTGTCTTCCTCCTCCCGCACCTTGCTCATATTTTGGTCACATTATCTGTCATAACTTCCTATTGCATGCTGATTCAACAATGGCACAAGTACGAAAAGAATGTGTGTGCATGTGAGAAAAAAATAGGTGCTCATGAATTGGACTTTAGTGCATATTAAACAATACAATTGTAGATGAATCCTTGCTTCCTTGTTTCCTTTTCCTCCTTTTGGGCTTCATGACAGATCCTTGAGTAATTACTCACATACTATGGACCAAACCAATTAGGTGAATGTTAATGACAATAGTCTACGTGCACGAGGACGAGTAATTCAGTCGTTGATGTATGTGAATCTCAGGTATATCAACAACCCGTCTTTGTTGCATAATCTCTATTCTTGATTTGTTTTCAAAATGGGATATCCTTGAAAAAAGTTGATAGTAGCACCATTTTTTTGGGTAGTATGTTGGACATACATTTATTTCCTTTTTCCTTTAGACTTTTGGCCAGATGAGTTTGTTCATTTGAAAGTAAAATTTGCAGGCATATGTTACTAGAATAATTGAGAAAGCACTCAATGTGGTGTGGGGTGCAAGCTAGCTAGGCAGAGTACCATACTACCATTTTAGTAAGCGTGGCCAAGTCACCATTATCATCCCTAATTGTGTATGCTTTGGTATGAAAATTGAAATCATTGTATTTTAAACATAAATTGATAGAAAATAACAATGGAACATTATTACTGTTTTTAAGGGTTTCAAAATTGGCTTGCTCTGCACTCAAAGAAATGACTAAGCAACTCTTTAACTGATCATGAGCCATCAATACATGCATCTACTTACCCAACTACATTTCCCTATGGAATATGTAGATGAATGCAAGAGCTTTAAGCACACTCATTATCATTAACTGGACCAGTTCCATTATTGTGAGTGGGACATGTGTTTGGCACACAAGGGAGTGTACTGGATTATCCCACCAAGATTTTCATCGTATAAACCTAATTGGAAGGGTAATTAAGAGGTCAATAATCAATATATGTTTGGAAAAGAATTTCCATGGCTAAAATTTTTTTTCATGTCCCTTGAGCTTGTTTTTGTTTAAATAGAAAAAAAAAAAAAAAAAAAGTCGCAAAAAATGTATCATAAATAAGAGCCCTATGCATAATGGGCTTGCTGACTCCCTTGTGAATTTGGGCCTAAATGGTGGGCCAGGTTATCAGGTCTTGTTGGACCTGCATGGCTGTCTTATGAACTATTTAGATACGGTGAGACTATTCTGACAACCCTAACATATTTTGAATAATTTTTTCCTATTTTATCATTTGTTGTAAAAAATATGAAATCATCCAGACTCATTTGGCAGTATGTTACCGAAATATATTAAAGAGTTCGGCAGCTTATAGCTGAATAAAATGACAATGTTCAACAGAATACTGCTGAATGTCTTTTTCATTTTTATTCGGTGGTACTTATCGAAAACTTTACCAATGTTCGACAGTTATGTGTTGAATAATCACAAATATTTAGATAGACAAGTGTCGAATTAGCAAATGAATAAAATTAGAATTTTTTATTTTAAGGATAAAATTAAAATTTAAAAATATAGTGGTCAACTCAATAATTTAAGGTGATCCGAATAGCTTGGGCCTTTAGATACTGATCGGGCTGGTTTTACCAGACCAAGGTCGGTTGGTTCTTAGCTTTTGGGCTGTGGTCCCTATAGTACCATAAAAAAGGGCCCTATGGATAGATACAACAGGAAATATTATGTACAAGGTGCAAAATGCATATTGCTTGATTCTTAGGATACACTTGCTAGTCCCTTCACTCATTTCCAACATGTGCCTCAGTATTATTGAATCAGAAGACAACATCATCCATCCTGCAGTATCTGTAAAATAAGGCAACCACTAACATGCTTGTCCTGGTGATCATCAGCAAACAATCCATGAAAAATTAACAATGCCACCACCACTAGCATCAAAATTTTTCCTTTTTAAGTGAACTTATAAATAATACCACATTTTCTAAAAAGAAAAAAAGTTACAAAAGAAAAGAGAAAAGGCAAACTCTAGGAATCTTCACAAGTGAGAGTGATTCTGTTCAATGGGAAATGACAGTCTTCTATTTTGTTGTTGCTTATTACTGGGTTTATTGTGCAATCAAACTCTAACCACGTATCTACTTTCTCTTTTGCTCGCATGTGCTTATATTTTCTGAATTTTAAGTATGAGTTAAACTTGTGATCCGACTTAATTATCTGAAGTACTTGTATCTATTGCTAGAGCTAAATATAGTACATCTTTTTTAGAAAAAAAGAAAAAAAAAAGAAAAGAAGTCTATAAAAAAGGATCCAGATCCATAGAAAATTATCTGAATGAATTGTGTGACAATGGATGACACATACAATTCTATAAATATCTGTTTATCCCTCTCATACCCTCCTTTATTTAGCTACATACAACTCCACATATGCCCATAACCTAAACCACACGTGTCAATATCAAGAATTATGTGTGTGATCCCCTACAACCCATTCGTCACATCCATGCAAACCCCCAATCGCAAACAACCCAATTCACAGTCAGAAGATCCAAACCCCCTTCTGATCGCACCACGTGTACATCTTGATCGATCATCATATCATCAGGATTAATCAATCACCATATACTAAACTAAACCTCTCTCTCAGCCATCCTAACCAAAACCTCCCACAGCCGTTGGATCTCCCCAAACACATCATCAGTGGGGAGCCCAAATCTGCAGCAGGGACACGTGTTCCTCTTCCTGAGCCACCCCAAGATACAAATCCAATGGAACAAATGCTTACACGGCAACTCACAGACATCTCTGTTTTGATATCCCATCTCCTCCTTACATATCACACACTCACTCGATCCTCTCACCTTCACCGACGGCAGCGCCACCACCACCGCCGGAGACGCCGCCGCCTCTCTCTCCACCTTCCCGCCATAACTACTACTACTACCCATCATCGCACGGACAAACCTCAGACACCTTGCGAGCACCTCGATGTAAGAAACCAGAGCCGACCCATTGTGGGCCCCAATACCGGAGACTGTCAACATGGTGTCGGAGTACAAGTTGCTTAGTATTTCGCGCCATTTTGTGGTGGGGGCTTCGAGGGCTTCTGGGCTGTGTTGGTTTACTTCGCAGAGCAGGAGAAGGAGGAGGGCGGAGTCGAGGTCTCGCTGAGGTGGCGGTGGGGGGTTGGTGAGGTGGGGTTGGAAGTGGAGGGTGAGGTGGCGGAGGGAGGGGAGGAGGTGGCGGGCGATGAGGAGGGTCTTGTGGGGGAGAGAGAGGGAGTTGAGGCGGCGGAGGGTGAGAGAGAAGAGGGTGGGGGAGGAGAGGAGGGTGGAGAGGCGACGGCGGTGGTGGTGGGTGTGGGAGAAGGCGGAGTGGGTGAGATCTGAGACTTGGGGTGGGCTGAGGGTGGCCAAAGCAGCCATGATTATTGTTGTTGTTGTTTCTTCCATTATGGGATCGTGTGCGTGCTTGCTTGGACGACTGACTTTCACTTTGCCACTTTTATATATAGAGTGTGGAAAAGTTGGAGGAATGTTGTGGCTTTTTATGTGAGTTTTGGCTTCACTAAATTGGCCATCTTGGTCTCTTTCAATGACCACCCTATCCCTTTAAATTAATTAATTTATGTTGTGTGACTTGTGTCTAATACTTTTTTTACAAATTAGTGTAAGAATAATGTTGCACACCAACTATTATCCTAATTTTTTGTATTCAATTACTGTATCATTGTTTTATTTGTTCTATAATTAAACTCATTTTCAACCTCTTTTATTTACAGAAAGTAAAAATTATTATTTATAATGTGTCATTTGTTAGCATGCGTGTTTTAGTTTAAGAACTGATTTATGGCTAGAGAATGATTCGAATTGGCTCATGGATTGCGTAGCTAAAGACATTTATGCAACTATTTCGCAAGAATAATAAAATAGTTTGATTCATTTTCACAAAAAAAAAAAAAAAAAAAATTCATGTTATCTTAATAAACAAATTAAAATTAGAATAATTGTTAGTGTCTTTAATATTATTGAAATAATTGTTTATTACATTGTTGATCACATTTTTCATAATTAATTAAGATATGTTTACATAGGTAATCTCATATTCTCATGGGGATCATATTTAGTCATTTACGTGAGATATTATCACCAATTCTATTTCTATCACTAATGCCATCAATAAACATGGAAGAAGTAGTTTAATTTTAAGTTTTTAGCCATTTTCTCCGCACATCTATACAGTACTATGCATTTATCGATAGGTTTGTTTGCTTGCAAATAAATTATTAACGGGGAGTCGGGGACCAAAATTTCATGCAGGTACCTACCTTTTCATGTTAAGTGCCTCATTAGCAAATGCATGAATGGCTTTGTTTTGCTTTCGTAAATTAGGAATCGGGACCAAAATTTCATACAGGCACCTACCTTTTCATGTTAGCGAGTCATTACCGAATGCATGCATGAGGTTTGCATTCAACAATCTTCCATATGCGCGCGTGTGAATAGCTATTAAAAATAAATTATCATATGCATGTGGACTGGCTATTAAATATTGATGTATATAAATGTCTCGTCTATAACAGACTTTGCTAGAATTTCCCATAAATGCTATATCATTATGTAGCCATGATGGACACTTGAAATTAATGGGTCAAAATCTTGTGAATGTCCTCATTACAATCACATTGATTTGCAATCTTGATCACACCTTATTTTGGACATGTTATGTATGTCCCTTTGTCATTCTCAAGTCATAGCATGTGTTGATCACTTGATCTGTTGATTTTGTGTCGATTTTATTTGTTCTACAAAATAACACAAACTTGCTACTAGGGAGTTTTGGTTAGTTTGCACTTAGCCATATGGGTGAGGAGGCTGTGGCCTGTGGGGTAGAATTGAATATTAAAGTGGCTGGGCATGTAGGTTTTTTTGTCCACAAGTTTGTGTCCAGGTCAAGCTCATTTATCACTCCTCTTTCATTGTCTATATAACTAATATAATGGCCCATCCATGGCTCATTCTCCTTGTCCCCTGCACCACCAATAATGCAAATGGAAGCTGGTGGAACTTAGCAAATAGCACCCATATATACCTTATATTCTTCGTTTATCAAGGCCCTTGTGTCACCCTTCAATCTTACATCCACCGCCTTCAACTCCGATAAATCCTCTTTGGAACTTGAGCAAATTGTTGAGCCTAAGTGTGGTGAATGTATCATTCGCTCGCGCACTTCCACATTAGCTTTGAGTAATGTTTTTTTTATTATCTTAATGGACTAATTTGTATATTTTATTTCTAACAGATAATCAACTTACATGATCAAATGATCAAATAAGTTTCATCGATCTTTATGAGAAAAATGTATATAAGATTGTTAGTTGAGATGTTATAAATAGTTTTATTCCAAAAACTTTTGGATATGTTTGAAACACAACACTATTAATTTGGACTAACGAGATTTGGAATTGAATTGTGTATAATCTTATCCAATATTTGGTATAATTGAATAATGTCACGGTCCCTAACTACATGGTTCCCAAACAGTGTGGTATATAGGGCACGGTGGTAAATTCCTTAGTGCATGGGTATCCTGATCCCCACAATCAGGGTCACCACAGTGAAGCCTAATAAGTATATAATGCCTTTTAAAGGGGAGTACAGTGATAATCTTGTAGCAACCAAACCATGAACATGAATCACAGGATTGAGGACCGACTAAAGGCTGGAAAAATATTGTACATAACATTGGATTCTTTAACAGCGAGAAAGATTTGCAGCTGGCTTTAATAAAGTAAAGCAGGTGCATTCCCAAAGCTATTTACACCTATTTGGACCTCATAAAGCTTATATGTGGAATATTTCTCCAACAGAAAGTGTCTTTCTTTAACAGAAAGTGTCTTTCTTTGTTTCTTTGTGATCATATCACATTAATGATAAAATAGTAATGAAAATATTCAAAGATGTGAAAAACAAAAAATTGGGTGTAAGTTGAAACACCCAATCCATAAATTAAATTGCAAGGCATAATAGTTCAGTTAACACTTCAGATGAATGAAGCTTGTCACTTCAATTTAGGGGCATTTTCAATAAACAGGCTTTTTCTTGGAGTCTCAGCAAAACAATGGAAGCCACAATGGTAAAACTAAATGCCCTTATCCAATTCCATTTTTGTATAAATCCTCCAGAAATGATCTTGGCTCAACCATTTACACTCTCCTCATCTATTTCATCCTGCAAAACATACCCTTTTTCTTTCATCAACCCCAGCAATCCTTCCAGTATTTCGTAAATCTCTTCAGCTCTTCCATTTGATGCATCCCTTGCTATAAAACTTTGAAATCCATCACTTGTTTCAATCTAGCTAGTGCCAGGTATCTTCTTCAACCCAACATATTTCATTCTTTCCCTGACCTTATCAGCTTCTTCCCATCTCCCAGCTTGTGAATATAAATTTGCCATAATGCTATAGTTCCCTGTATTATCAGGCTCAATCTAAAATAAACGATCACAGACAAACTCCCAATTCAACATCCCGAGAAACTGAAGTCCCATTAAGTAATGCACCCCAAACTTTAGCACTTGGCTCCATTGGCATTTTATGAATAAATTCTGCAGCCTCAGTGAGTCTCCCAGCTCGGCTAAGAACGCCTACCATGCACGCATAATGCTCAACCGAGGGCTGAATGCCATATTTCGGAAACAAGGAATCAAAGATTTTCCAAGCTTCATCTACCACTCCTGAATGAGCACAAGCAGTTAACACTGCTGTAAATGTTACTTGGTCTGGCTGAATCCCACTATTCAGCATCTCATAAAAAAGGCCAAGAGACATATCAGCATCTCCATGAACTGCATAAGCTGAGATTATTGCTGTCCAAATGATCAAGCTCTTACCTTTAGAATGATCAAAAACCCGTTGTGCCCCATGAAGAAACCCTGACTTTGCGTAAGTATCAATAGTAGCAGTTGCAACATATATATATTCCAATCAAAATTGTTTCGAACAGTGTAAGCATGAATTTCTTTCCCTACTTTCATATTTGAGAAATATGATATTGCAGGAAGAACACTAGACAATGTCACAGTATTTGTCTTGAAACCACATGCGTGCATTTCATGAACTAATTCTAAGGCACCTTCATGCCGGTTGTTCTGAACCAGACCCAAAATCACAGAATTCCAAGCACTTAATCTTGGGCTCTTATGTTCTCGAAAAATATCCTCCGCTTTGTCAACAAATCCGTGAAACATATACCCCGAAATTAATGAGCCAAAGTAATCTCATCCTTTTCACTCATTTCACGAAATAACTCTTCAGCATAATCGAAGCTACCACATCTTGCATATAACCCCATGATAGCATTACAAAGCAAAACATCCAACTCAATCTGACTCTCATTCACAAACTGATGAACCTCCATACCAAGTAGAAGATCATTGGATTGTGTACATGCCTGCAAGACACTAACTACTGTCAACTTGTCGGGCCTCAACCTCTCAAAGACTAACATCTCCCTATACAATTCTTTACACTCTTCATAATACCCCGCCTGAGAATACCTGCCAATCATCGCATTCCACGACACAATATCTCTGTCCGGCATCCTATCAAACAAAGCTCTTGCCAACCCAACCTCATCACATCTCGAGTAGTAAGTAATCAAAGAGTTCGCAACAAAGACATCTGAATCAAACCCGTGGCACAGAACAAAACAATGAGCCTCCTTAGCCAATCTCGAACCAGAAAGCAAAGCCCCAAGCGCCTTCAACACACACGTAGCAGTAAAATTATCGGGTTTCACCTGAGCCGAACACGAAGACACCATAGCTGAAAACAGCTTCAGGGTGTCGGCGTGCATGTTGATAAGGGAATACCCAATGAGCAGAGCGTTCCAGGAGAAAGCGATTTTCTCGGGAATTTGGTCGAACACCTTGCGGGCTTGGTTGGGGTCGTTGGTTTTGGAATAGAAAGTGATGAGCTTTGAGGCCAGCAAGTTTCCGGGGTTGACTGAGAAGAGGACGAGGCGTGCGTGGAGCTGCTTGCCCTAGCGGACCAGGCGGCGGTCCGTGCAGTGCTGGATGAGGTGCCCATAAGCGCCACAGTCGAGCTCGTCGATTCTAAAGAGTTTTGTAGGGCGCCTTGAATGTTTAATGGCTTTGCAGACCACATTCATTTGTTTTTTTTGTTCGGCCACTTGCTTTTTCTTCTTATATGTTGATTTCATGAAAATTTTACTAGAAACTATTATTTGTCTGTTATTTTGTCCAGCTCTGTTAACAAAATTCTCAAATAATGATGAGAAATGCATAAAATATGAGAAGCGGATGAGAAAATATGATTGTTCTTTTATTAAGGATGAACTAGTCCCAGACTGATATTCATATTAAAAGACTATATTAATTCAAGGGTAAAATTGAAAAGAGGTTAAATTCTTTAATTCATTCCAATTGTTATCAAACGTTGAATGTGAATTGTAAACCGGTTTTCAATTTCCATTCCAAATATTAGAACGGAAAGTTAAAAGTCATTCCATTATGAAATAGTTAATTAATGTAATTCAATTCCTATTCCTATTCTAGTATTATGGCTAAACAAACAGGGCTTAAAAGTAATTCAAAAATTTGTTTACCCTCCTCAATTGTAAAAGTTTTATAAAAATTCCAGATCAAACTCTTACCTACCCCGTTGGCCGACCCCACCGTTCTCATCAACAAAAGAGAGGAAAAGATAGAGACAAGGAAAGAGAGGGAGGATGGGGTCACCCGTATTAGGGTGGGTGAGTGCCTGAGTGGGAAGGAGAACGAGAGAGGTGTGTTGGAGCAAGTTGGGTGTTATGGTTTTTTTGTTTTTTTTTATTGATTTTCATAATTAAAGGAAAAATTAAAACGTGGTGGGAGAAGTTGTGTGTGCTAGAAAGAAAATGAATGTTATTTTCATATTTTTTTAAGAGAGCTACTATTTGTACACTCTCAATCACTTAATTAGTAAATTTATCCTAAAATTCTAATGTAAAAAAATGCTAAAGGACAACTCATTTCACACTCATCTCCAATTTTCTCTCCGACCTAGTACATTACCATCTCCAATTTTATCTCCAGCAACGATAACCCTGGCCTTCCCAGTCTAGCCACGCGCCCAGCCCAACCCTGCCTCACGCTGACCTTCCCAGTCCAGCCCTGCGCCTACCCTTCCATCCTCTCTTTGGCTTTTCTCTCCAACGACGACAACCTTGGCCCTCCCAACCCTGCCCTGCCTTGCACCCAACCCAGCCCCGCGCCCAGCTTCTCCTCCATCTTCGACTTCTCTTTCCTCTCTCTGGCTTTTCTTTCCGACGATAACCTCAACCCTCCTAGCCCAGCCGCGCCTTGCGCCTAGCCCAACCCAGCCTAGCCTAGCGCAGCCCAGCCAAGCGTCAACCTTCCCATTCTCTCTCCAGTGTCGAACGGCCTATGATAGGAATTATGGCAGCTTTGGCTTTGTAGTTGGGTGTCAGAGCTTGTTTGCGTTTGCAATTGGTCTTGGCGAGGTGGCTGGGTTGATAAGCTAGAGAGAGAAAGGGAGGGAGGAAAGAGAGAGAGATGTGGTGGTGGGGGTGGCTGGGGTGAGTAGAGTTGATGGATGGGGGGGTGTGCAATGAGGAATCTGGCGAGATGATTAATTTTGGGTATTTTGATAATAAGAAAGGTGTGTTAAAGAGAAATTTCAAATTTTAAAAAAGTGAAAGAGGTTTGTTAAAGAAAATGGTGTGCAAAAAGAATAAAAAAAGTATGCAAATAGCAGCACTTTTTTTTAGCCATAATTTCTTATATTTATTAAAATGATTTTGAATTTTAGAAATATATTTCTTTCCCAATAAGAATTACTTGGAGCTTTGGAAGATCCATACCTATGATATTTACTTTTTATTTTGTTTTTCCTATTTGGAGGAATGAGATTTTGAACTTAGGATTTCTTCAATATTGTATTAAAAATATCACTAAATCAATAGCTTACCATAAAGGAGAAAAGTTGCCAAACCTAATACTAGCTACTAGCATAGGCTTGCAATAAAGGAGAAAAACTGGTTTGTCAAAGGACTATATCTATTATCTCTAACATTAAGCTTAATGCATCACTCTGATAAATGGGATGTGTTAAAAGGAAAATTTATCTATTATAATTTATATACTTATAAATCTGTCTGATCAAAGAGAATTAACCAATAGGCATATATACCTGCTGCATAGAAATTTTACCCGCTTTTTAAAGTTACTAATTTGTCACTGTAACGGAGAGAGATAAACCTAATATATATTTACCTGTCACATTTAAGTTTTACTCTAGATGAGCACATAATCGCAACCCAGCATGGCAAGTCTCAAAAACTCCAACCGCCAAATTACCTTCCTAATCCGAGAGACAGTTGAAAGGGCTTTGCTGTTGGTTTTTGGAGAAGACAAGGAAATGTAAATCACAGTGGCGGCAGAATTCGATCGCATCGTCCTTCTTCTTCTTCTTCTTCTTCTACGTCTTCGTCTTCGAATTTTCAGCGGTAAGCTTGTTCAAGCAAAACCCACTTTCCTCAAATGTGTTACTCTGGAAAATCTGACGTCCTGTAATGGACATTTGGGTTATTTTCGTGATATATAAGCTGTAAAGAAATGTATGATTGTTATACCTCCCACTGTTTATTTAAGATTTATGTAATTTATGGGTTTGGATTTTAGTTTTCTTACAGGAGCTGAGCTTGAGCTCAATGGAAAATGTATTTTCTTGAAAATTCTTGAATTGATTATTTCCCTTTTGGAGGAAGTGGATTTGGGTATTGAGAGATTTCCTGGAATTTGATTCATTTGGTACTGTAACTGTTGGGAATTTTGTATGAGAATTTGTGTTTAAGAGTTAATGGCCTCCTCATATTTGCATCTCAGACTTTACAAGGGCTTAATGGTAACTTAATCTTCATTTTCTTGATTAATCTATGTAACTGTATATTCTTCTCCATCTTCATGTTTGCCTTTTGGATGTTTCATATTGCCTATACCATCTGTTCGAGCAAATGCCACAGTGGGAAGTCTATCATATAAGTATAAGTGATACTAACATTATCACTATCATTGCTATATTCGATTTAACTTGGAATGCCCTTAAGAAATGCAGAGTGATATTATTAAGTGAAAGTCCGTCTGGTGATGTATATGTTTTTTGGTTTTTTTGTTCTATTAAAGAGAGGAGAAAAAGATTAGAGAGGTGTGGGAGAGAGATGAGAAAGAATACATATGATAGTTTTTAACACAAAACCTAAAATGTAAAGTTGAAAACAATTTTAAATTGTTTTTAGTTCAATCTACTCTTCATTCGGACATGAGAGCTACTGCATGTGCATTGTGCAAGAAGCAAGCATTTGTAAGTTTCGAGGCTTCTATATGTGTAAACTGAAATGGGACTAGTTTAAATTTTGCCAGTCCTACACCGCGGCAGTTAGAATATAGATTTAGGTGACAATACAGCTTTTTATACTTTTCATACTTTTCGTGGGTCGTTTCCCTTTCATATGCTTGACTGTTACTTTTCTAGTCTAATACTTGAAGTGTTCATGTTTCTTGCATTCCAATAGTGCAATTTGAAGAATTATACTCATCGTAAGTCAGATTTACAATTTGTTACAGCCTTTTTGCATTTATGAGAAAGAGTTCAAGAAATGGAAAACACTAGCAAGGAGCCGGAAGTAGAGCCTTCATCAGCAGAAGTTTATGAGTTACCAGGGGAGCCTGCTATTGTCATTAATGGAATGCCTGAGATTTCCATTTCCCCAAGTGATGGCACTGTTGCTGTATGCAATACTGTGAGTGATACAGAGTCCCGTGGAAATACAACATTTGGGGAATGGTTGGAAGGAAGGGAAGTAAGAAAGTTGTTTGGAGAGCAATACTATTCTGGTACAGTGACCGAGTATGATAGAGAAACAGGCTGGTACAGGGTGGTGTATGAAGACGGCGACTGTGAAGATCTCGAGTGGACTGAGTTGGAAGAGGTGCTTCGGCCCTTGGACATTATGGTTCCACTGAAAGCGTTAGCCCTAAAAACTCTCAAGAAAAGCAAGAAACCTGTTCAGAAATCTAGGAATGTTGTGGCTCCATCTAGAACACCTAAAGCCAAATGCATGGGAAGTAAGGGAAAGAATATCTCAGTGCATGAAGATGTTTCAATGGTGAAGCCCAATGATTCATGAAGGCTGAAGATAAAGATACGACACCATTTCAAAGGCTGATGAGATTACATTCTGATGGACCGGAAATAGCCTGGTATGGAGGGTAGATGATTTGAAAATTGGTCTTGCTAGAAGGTTGGAACAACATTAATGAAATTGGTCACATTGATACTGTTGTATTGTTTGTAACACATGTCCCTAACATTACATATATGATGTCAACAAGACGATACCATACTCAATGGATGTTGTGTGTAGATGTTAAATGATGAACTAGGAAACAACTGCTGTATGCGACTGTGCTGAAATTTCTCATGAACTTGTTCTAGAACTGTCACTGGGAATGAGGGTTGAAAACTATGGCTACTGACTTTGATCTGCTTGGTAATTTTGGTAGCTGTAACTTTTGATTGTGCTTCCATTGAAGCCTTTTATTGCTAGGTTTCGTATGCAGGATGGAACTCTCTTGTACTGATTAATATGCAGCTTACATTCGGACATTAAAAACCAAGCTTGTTATGCTTTACTAATACAAGTGGATGCTGATCAAGTTGAGTAGTTTACTTGCCTGCAAGATGAAAACTCTCATATTTGAGAATTTGCTTATACACAAATGAACTTTCTCATTCTTTTTTACTGTTTTCAATGATGTGGATTTACTAACCAGTAATGCGCTTTTGTCATATATCTTTTAATAATGTTATCTTATTAAATTGTCCAATACATGTTCAAGCACGACTTTACTTTATAAATCATGTAATACTTGAGCCAAAACAAATATGTTTAGAATGTGTTATAATTGCTTCTTAATATGTATCGGCTAAATCTCAACGAATTTAGTAAATGACATCTAATCTCTTTTTGGGTGAACATGTATTGAGTTTAAAACATGTATTTACTTTATCTAGCTTCTTTAATTTTATAATTTATTGACTAAAGTCTTATAACTTTTAAAATTTTAACTAAAGTTTAATAATATTGTAATCATTTCATGTTACATAATATTGATATATTAGTTTATATTTATTTTTATACATATCAAGCGTCGAGCACTTGAAGGCTATTTTCAAGTGTTCAGTAGTACACTTTTACTTTTTTCTTAAGCGCTGATTTGTTGGCTTTATATTAGGTTTTAATTTTGCGATTTTGAGCTTTGTCTAAAATCTTATAATTAAAACTTAATATGTAACCTTCACAAATCTCATTTTATCCGTCCTAAAACACAGAGTTAAAAACTAATACGCAGCATCTACAAATCTTATTCTATATTTAAGAAAGATATGAAATGAACATGTACTCTATATTTTTAAAAAGTAAAAAAATAAAAACATATTTCTTTGATAAAATAATAGTCAAAAAGACTTTATTTAGAAAAAAAAAATCATAATTTTTTTCCAAATAAAAAATATTAGAAGTATTTTTCACCACTAATCAACTAATAAAGTAATAAGAACCGTATGCAAACCAAACCAATATTACACCTCTCTTTGGTTTGACTTGAGCCTTTGATATGTCCCCATCTTGTACTTTTCTGTCTTTTCCACATCTGTCAACATCGTCACCTGCCACATCACACGAGTGCTTCTTTTCCACGTCAGCATCGTCTTCCTCAGTAACCCACTCACAAGTCGCAACGCGACACATATATAAACCCCTTGTTTTTCGCAAACAAACCAAACCAAACCAAAACGCAAAGACCCCTTGTTACACGCTTCTTCTTCCCGTCCGTACTCTCGCTCTCTCTCTATCTAATTCTCTAGGGTTTTTCATCGACCAAAATGCTCCTTCATTTGCTCTAAGCTTTGTGTTTCTGTTTGTTTCCCGAGAAACTAAGCAGTATGATCTTTCTTGGAGTGGCTCACTAGGTACTCTTCAATCTTTTCTGATAAAGTATTTTGGTTTCTAGGAAAATGGAACAAGTTGAAACAAAATGTACTTTGAAGTGATGTGTTTTATATTGTATTGTGTCACAAAAAAATGAGAATTCATTTCCTCTTAAACTACAGAAAAAGAAGGTGAATCTTCTTGCTTGCTTTACCCTGCAGCTTAACCAATTATCTTATTCATTTCCCCAATTATCTTATTATACAAAGATGTCAAGATGACACCACAAAACTACTAGTGTGAAATGCTTTACTTTGTTTCCTTTCAACGAGCTGTTTTACAATTCGTCTGCTAGAATCTAGTTTTAATGTATTTGCTCACAACACAGAAAGATTGAGGAAAAGGGACATAGAATTTGAATTTCATTGGTATTGTTTAGGTGTTTGTAAGCCTCCTGCTTTGTGGGTTTTTTTTTTTTTTTTTTTTTTTTTTTTTTTTTGGTTTTATTCATCATTGAGGCTTAATCTACCATGTTACTCTAAAATGAGTANTTTTTTTTTTTTTCTCATGCTTTGTGGGTTTAATGCACACTGAAGCCAGATGGTTGTATCATTCTCTATGGGGATGTAGAGCCTTCTTTGGGAATTTAATTATGTTGGTAAAAATTTGAATTCCATGGACTTTTTAGGCGGTGATAATGAAGACCAAGTTTAGGTTTAGAATGCATTTCGATTATATAATAATGGTGTTGTAGATTGTGGGTTTGACGAATTGTCTTGTTGGGTTCATCAGGCCAAGTTTTTTGTTTCCTTGGGTTCTTCTCGCTAGCATTAAACTTATAATTGAAATGACTTATTATTCATCCTTTCATTTTAGCAATTAACAGAGCCTCTGCATTTCTTTTTTGTCTATTTTAAATATGACCAGGGATACAGTTGGAAAATTTGCCTTGGTGGATTGTGATGTAGTGGATAAAAATGCTGGAGTTTCAATGCCTCTTTAAAGAAATGGTGATGATGAGGACTCTAGGATTGTTTACTATGCTATTTATGCTGTTATTGAAGGCCTAGGATATTTATCACTGAAGGCCTTTGACTTTGAAATTGAAGACACATGGAAACTGGAAAACACAGTTCAATGAGGAAACTGAAAAATATGGGACGCAAAGTCCTGTTGACGAAGCAATTGGAAAGGATGAAAAATGGGTTCAAAATAAACCTTCATCAGAGAGATATAGATGCCGCACATACTTTGGTACAGTTGGCCAATGATGATTCTGCTTTGCTTCAGGGTGGGGTATGTTCACATGGAATGAAGCATAGCATGAAGGGGATGCCAAGCATAAAGGATTTCAGGGGGAAATCGGAAGGTGATGGTCATTCCAAAGTAGCTAAAAGAAAGATCAATTTGTCTGTAAAGCGTCAGCAAGCTGCCTCTGAAGGTCAGATGAAGGATGAAGAAACTGTAGGGAGAAAGCAGAAAAGAAGTAAAATTGGGAAGAAACTATCTTCGATCCGACCAAAATACATGAAGAATAATGTCAATGAGAAGGCTGACAAGTTTGAAGCTTTCCTGGAGGATTGTCATGAAAAGTTAAGCAGGTTAAAGACGAGGAAGCGGAAAAGGGTGGCAGGATCCTTTTTAAAAAGAGAAACTGTTCCAGTACCTGAAAAAATACGGTTGAAAATTCCCTTGAAATTGGCAGTTCCTACTGTACATACTGGATTTTCTTTCTCTGTTATACATCTCCTTACTGCCGTTCGCATAGCAATGGTTGCTCCACATGCAGTAGATGATGCTTTGGTGTATGGCAAGGATCAAGGCGAAAGCAATGCTGAAGGGATAAATGGATTTTATTCTGTCAAAAATAAATGCATTAGTGATTGTGCACTAACAAATTCCATGGATTTACCTTTTCTCACCCTTAACAAGATTGTTGAGCATGTAAGATCAAATCCTATGGATCCTTGTATTCTTCTAACCCAAGAGCCACTTCGGGATATAGTCAGAGGAGTTCTGAAGATATTTACATCCAAAACAGCACCTCTAGGAGCAAAGGGATGGAAGCCACTCACTTTCTATCACAAATCCAGTAAGTGTTGGTCATGGATCGGTCCCATTACTTTAAACTCATGCAATGCTGATAAGGAAGATCTATCTTCTACAGCTTGGAGTCTTGACCACAAAATGCTTGTGAGGTTGGTCGATTCCTTTGCTATTTGGTTCAAAAGTTTTCAAGAGAGATTTTGTCAAGTTGGAAGCCTTCCTGCACCACCTTTGCTTTTGATGCAACCAACAGTAGATGAAAGAGAAAGGCTGAGGGTTGTAGGTTCACGAAAGAGTGTCACAACTATCAACCCAAGCTCTGAAGAAGTAAGAGCTTACTTTCATAAGGAGGAAGCCTTGAGGTATTTGGTCCCAGATAGGGCATTTGCTTACACAGCACTGGATGGTAGAAAATCTGCAGTTGCTCCTTTAAGAAGGTGCAGTGGTAAGCCATCATATAGACACCGAGATCACTTCATGCTCAAAGCTGATCGGCTGCCTCATATTACCATTCTCTGTCTTGTGAGGGATGCAGCTGCTCGATTGCCTGGAAGTATTGGTACCAGAGCAGATATCTCTACTCTCATTCGGGACTCACAGTATGTGGTGGAAAACGTCTCTGATGATCAACTTAACCAAGTTGTAAGTGGTGCACTGGACCGGCTGCACTATGAATCTGATCCATGTGTAAAATATGATGGAGATAGGAAGTTGTGGGTGTATTTACATGGAGAAAGAGGGGAAGAAGACTTTGAAGATGATGGTACCTTATCTACTGTAAAGAGACGACATTGAGAAATGTCATGGAGCAATCTACCTGTTCATGGGACAGCACTCGAAAATGGACAAGAACAAACTTGCACAGTAGGAAGTGATCTGGATGTCAATGTTGAATCATAATCGTTGCATGATAGAGAGTAGCTCTTTTCTTTTTCTCTTGTATTTTCTTTATTTTGGGCTCAAAGAAGGCCTAAGGTCTGAGAATGAGCGTTGAACTTTGCTGTAGGTGTGGGGATGAGTTCTCTATCTATGAGTCCCCACCAAGTAGCTAGTTTTAGCATACAATGGTCTGTGACATGCAGTCACTAAGAAGGGGTTTTCATTTTCACAAGAGGTGGCATGAATCTGACATTGCATTTGATGGAAGGTTCTTGCCTACAACCTGAAGCAATACAAGAGATCTTTGTTATTTGATAATTTACTTTTGTAGACTTTTGAAACAATTCATTAAGCAGAAAGATGTTCATGGGTCCTATTTTTTTTATTTTTTTTTTTATGAATTATGCATGATAGATTATGAATTATATATGCATGCTAGATTATCGTTAAACAATTCATGTCACTCTATGTTCTCATTCATTCTATATGCATACTAGATTATGAATTATATATATTTTTTATTAATCAACAATTCTCATTCATGACATTTAAACTCATGACCTCTTCTAACAAACAGGAAATTGAGTGCCACTAGACCAAATATCTATTGACTGCATTGAATAGTCTTCTAACAAACAGGAAATTGAGTGCCACTAGACCAAATATCTATTGACTGCATTGAATAGTTTTCTATTTCAATTTTTTTTTCTTACTTAAAGCATAGGCTTTAGTCAACCTTATAGAAACCAAATAAATCTGAATTTTCAAGGGCGCGAGCTAGAAAAACATACCATGAGGCACCTAAATAAGTGCAAGCGCCACCTCAAAGGTAGAGAGAACGGGAGGAAGAGGAAGAGAAATTCAATAATTACCTATTTCATTTTCTTTTTCTTGCTTAAAACATAGCCTTTTGCCAACCTTACAAACACCAAAATCAATCCAAAATTTTTGGGGGCGAAGTTAGCAAAACATACTCCAGGGGCACCTCAACAAGTGCAAGCACCGCCACAAAAAATGCAAGAACCAAGAAATACAGATTCACAAAAGAAATTGGATCCCTTGCCTTGCTTCTCTGCAAGGTTGGTACCAAACTCAAATCTGAGCCTTTGAAGACAAAGAAGAGAGAGAAATAGTAGGGTGAGAGAGATTATCTTCAAAAGCTCAAATTTGAGCCTGATACCAGCCTTGCAGAGAAGCAAGACAGGGGATCCAGGTCCTTCACAAAGATAGAGTGAGTAGGAAGACGAGAAAAATAAATTCACTTACACACGGTCATCGTTTGTGTTGTACTACAACAAAGCAAGAGCAAGCGAGACAAATTAGACAACTTTGGAGTTTGAAGATTGTAATTGAAATAAACCCTAGAATTGAAAGAAAAGATGGGAGAACTAAAATTTATCGAAAGTCCGATGGGAAATACAAACCTTTTAAAATACCTCAAACTCATTACTCATGTGCCAAAATAATCAAGTGAGGCACGGAGCTCATGCCTCACGTGTCTCTACCCTTACAAAGTTTTAGAATCTAATTAATGTGACGGTGCTTCATTTTTTGTACATATGTATTATAAATTTTATTTCTTTTTCTAGATTTTACTTATTTCTAACAAGTTATTATCTTAACAATGATTCTATAATGCATAACGAGAAATGGAGGATTAACATGATGTCGAAGTTCTCTCACTTCTCGCATTGATCCGCATTTGGCCAACATTAAAGAATGTCTCATTGCATAATTTCGATGAGTCTAATATTATTATTTGGGTCATGTAATACGTGAAGTTAATTACATTTACATCCCCTGAGGTTTATTATCTTTTCACATATACTCCCTGGGATTTAAAAAATTACATATACACCCCTTGCGGTTTCAAAACTATTGCATATAACCCCCTACAAAAGAAAAAAATAAATAAACAAAAATGAAAATATTTGTATTGAGGTTGGACTTTACACCTTGAATAATCTTATTAGGCCATTTAACCCCTTGCGGTTTCAAAACTATTGCATATAACCCCCTACAAAAGAAAAAAATAAATAAACAAAAATGAAAATATTTGTATTGAGGTTGGACTTTACATCTTGAATAATCTTATTAGGCCATTTAACCCCTTAGCATGCTTTTTTGCATAATTTATCATCATTTTTTGCTCATTGTAGGGGGTGTATGTGTAATTATTGAAACTTCAGGGGATGTATATGAAAACACAATAAACCTCAGAATGTGTAAGTGTAATTAACTCGTAATAGGTGTGTATGACTGACGTTGCATATAACCCCCTACAAAAGAAAAAAATAAATAAACAAAAATGAAAATATTTGTATTGAGGTTGGACTTTACATCTTGAATAATCTTATTAGGCCATTTAACCCCTTAGCATGCTTTTTTGCATAATTTATCATCATTNGAAGGGGGTGATGTGTAATTATTGAAACTTCAGGGGATGTATATGTGTAAGTGTAATTAACTCGTAATAGGTGTGTATGACTGACGTGTAAACCTCATGGTGTTTAGCTGAGGTGGCTGCAACGCCTCATGGGGCTTTGCTCTCAGGAATGAAGGGAATTCTCCTTCAAACGTCTCTCAGTTTCAGGAAGAAACTCTCTCAATCAATTTTACAAACACATTCATCGCACTTTAAGCCCTCATCTTCTCACAGACCTGAACGAATCTCACAAAAAACCAAGAAGCTAGACAACGCTCTCAGAGTTCTCAAGCTCATTACCCCAAAACCATCCCTCACTGCAAGTCGTCGCCAAGGCCATCTTCGGCTTATTCAGGACTTTCTACAGTCAGGTTCCGAACAATTCAGCAATGGTTCTGTTTTCTCTGGGTCAAATTCATCAATAAAGGTCTCAACTTTGTTCGATGAACTGCTTGAAACTAGTTCTGATAGATCACAATTCTGGGTTGAAAAGTTTACGATTGATGCAAGCGTTTTATCGCACGCCATAAGTTCATGTGGGTCTAAGCGTGATCTTCATGGTGGGGTTCAGTATCATTCTGCAGCTATACGAAGTGGGTTTGTTGTCAATGTTTATATAGGAAGCTCTTTGATCAGCTTGTACAGTAAATGCAGCGAGTTAGAGAATGCGTATCGGGTTTTCGAAGAAATGCCTGTGAGAAATGAGGTGTCATGGACAGCTATTATTTCAGGGTTTGCACAGGAGTGGCAGATTGATGTGTGCTTGCAGCTTTTCCGTGAAATGAGAAATTCCACTTCGAAACCGAATGATTTTACTTATGCAAGTATTCTGAGTGCTTGCACAGACAGTGGAGCTCTTGGGCATGGAAGAAGTACTCATTGCCAAACCATCCGAATGGGTTTTGATTCCTACGTTCACATTGCTAATGCTCTAATCTCAATGTACTGCAAATGTGGGGCTGTTGCAGATGCGCTTTACATATTCGAAAATTTGGATGGAAAAGATCATATATCTTGGAACTCCATGATTGCAGGGTATGCCCAGCATGGCCTGGCGCTGCAGGCTATTGATCTTTTCGAAGAAATGAAGAAGCAATGTGTGAAACCCGATGCCATTACTTTACTGGGCGTGCTCTCTTCGTGTCGTCATGCTGGTCTTGTTAAAGAAGGCAAGCTTTACTTCAATTCGATGATTGAAGAACATGGTGTTGAGCCGGAACTAGATCATTACTCATGTGTTGTTGATCTTCTTGGCCGGGCTGGTTTATTGGAAGAGGCTCGAGATTTCATCAAAAATATGCCTATTCATCCCAATGCGATTATCTGGGGCTCACTGCTTTCTTCCTGTAGGGTTCATGGGAGTGTGTGGATGGGCATTGAGGCTGCAGAGAGCAGGCTATTACTGGAGCCAGGGTGTGCTTCTACGCATGTTCAATTGGCGAACCTGTATGCCAGTCTAGGATGTTGGGATCATGCGGCAAGAGTACGGAAATTGATGAAAGATAAAGGGGTTAAGACAAGTCCGGGGTTCAGCTGGATTGAGATTAGTAATGAGGTTCACAGGTTTAGGGCAGAAGACAGTTCAAGCAGTAAAATGATTGAAATTGTTGCAGTCTTGGATAGTTTGTTAGACCACATTAAAACTTTAGGCTATGAGCCTGAAATCCAAGAGGAAGAGGATGATGATGTTTTGTATACAACAGTGTAACTTGTCATATTTAACTCAAGGAGAAGTTTGTGTTTATACAATTATATACTCCCTGTCACTGATTTGCTCCTCTGTGAAGAAGAATAGAAATCTTCTGCCCTTTAGTCCATGCTGATGTTAATATCTCCCACCATACCATTTTGATTTTTGGATGTTTCAGAAGCAACACAGTTTCATATGTAGTGTTAACTTTCCATTAATTGGAGGTTGATATGAAATATCCTCGAGATATTGTGGCTTTGTCATAGCATGCAAGTGTGTTCGAATAAATGTGTAAAGTATTTTAGGCCAATGAAAATTCTATCAGTAATTTTTTCCCCTTAGTTTCTGATAAACCGTTTATTTCACCATATCAAAATTTTAAGAGTACAAAAGATCTCGTCACCAAAATAATCTCCTAAACAATGAGTCACATTGTGATTTTTTTTTTTTTTTTTAAATATAGATATGATATTGTGATGTTAACAAATTCAATTTTGTTTACTTCTAACAATAAAATGAAGGCAAAACAGATTATTGGAGATAAGGAGAATATTATCCAGTAAACAAAATGAATGGAATACCCATTCTTGCAAAGGAACGGACATTTCTATATTGGCTGATTCCATTGAACAAAACACAGCCTAATAGTCATCTCTTATAATGGGAAAATTCCTAACATGCTACATGAAGGCAGAAGTATTTCTTTTTTTTTTTGACCAATGAAGGCAGAAGTATTTCAAGTTTAAAATGATACTACAAATCCTATCCTCATTTTATCATGCCTCAAAGCAATGCTCCAGAATCAAAGAAACCAAAAACCATTACTGGAGAACACGCATCAAAATTCGATTATTCAGACAGAAGCCTCTGTTCTTCAAAATGAAAGCATTCATTGCCTGGGTTTTTGAGTGAAAGCGAACTGTTGCCAGTCTAAGAGGTTCTGGGAATGATCTGCAACATAATTTCAAATAAATTCACCTTAAGTAAACTCAAATTAAGGATGATATGTAATATTCTATTTTATTCACAATCTACTAGGCATTAACCTAAGAAATAATTTGTCTGACAAAAAAAAAAACAGAAAAACCTGGAAAACAATTGGAGGGAGGATGCATCATAATCACAACCACACAGAAAACGATCTACATCTTCTGGAAGTGCATTTTGAGGGAGTCCTTGCAGTAAAACCTGATCAAGCAGACAAGTGCATTTCAAATGTTTTAAGAATGATCTTCATCATGTGATAACAAGTAGATTGTAGGCTACATTGAATCATGATTCAAACCCCAAACCAAAGTTTCACAAATTCAGGGCACATATTTCATATTGAGAACCAAGCTCATTGGATCTTGATTCAATTACCAGACCAAAATTTCACATATTCACGGCATAATTTGACATAGAAAAAAAAAAAAAAAAAAAAAAAAAAAATACTCCAAATTATGAAGTCAATATATATGACAGCCTCAGCTTCATATTCAAACAATACATGCAAACACTACAGCAAAAATTGCACCAACTAGCCAGACAACAGTATTGGGACAAAATTCTTTCCGGTGATTCTTCTTTCATTTGACCTCAAGGAATAAAGTCATGTTCCAACTCAATTTCTTTGTACTTGTAATCACACAAAGAGGCCATTAAATTGTACAGTCAAGCTGCCAATAGCTATTATAGCCATCAGAATTTATTAGATTACGCCTCCACCGTGAGATATTATATATCTTGGTCCATTCTATGACAAGTGATTTTTGTTGCTTCAAGTAGCACTGAAAAGTCCAATTTTACTAAAAAATTTAAATGAAAAAACAATCCATAGGTATAGATAATAAACACACAATAGAAAGCCTTGACTTACAGTTTTTCCATTATAGGGAGTAAGGATATCCCACCTCGACCGATCAGACTGTCATCCATAAAGGAAGCATCATCGGTAAATATATTTAAACTACAACACAATATGGGCAACAATTATAACTCAGCAAAGTATTCAGGGCTGCATTACCCTGTCCAATTTGTACAAGCGACCGTTTCTGGCTATCACCTTAAGCGCATTATCATAAGCTTTCCGCGACGGAAATTGCACCACCCTAAGTACACCAAAAAAAAAAACCCAAGCATTTTGAGAGCATCTAAATGCATATATTGCATAGAGCCATAGAGGTGATTAAAGGGATCAACAATCTCAGTGAAAATTCTATATTTGCTTAAACAAGATACGAAATTTACATTCCCATCGGCGTATAGTCCCCATAATATTCAACTTTAAGATCGTCCAGAGTCAAATTGCAGCCTTCCAACATATTCAAGACGTCGGTCTTAAGCGTATTCCTTCTAATCCCTAGCAGCTTTCCATACACCAAACCTAAGATGGCAAAGATATTGAGAGCATTCATGAACAAAACAAAACCCTAAAACCCTAACTAGATAATGGGGAAATCTAATGAAATGCGAACAGAGCGAGCAATACCTGTGCTTGGGCTTTGAAGAAATGGGTCGGGTGCTGGATCCTGAGGGGTTTGCTCCGCCGAATCCTGCGGGGGTTGCTCCGCTGAACCCTGAGGGGGTTGTTCGGCTCCGGTCGAGAACCGTCTCAGCGGCTCGCGAAGCAGCGAAGAGAGGACGTGGTTTTGTAACATAGCCGTACGGACGGCGAGGCTTGACCCGATTGAGGTTCGGAGAAGACCCATGTATGACATTTTGTTTTCGTTCTCTGTTTTTCAGGCTTTTCGAGCTTTTGGATATGGTGGCTTTTTTCAGTGTTCTGTGCTACTGAGGGTAGTTGCGGCCGAGTGGAGTAGCGAAATGGGGAGGGAGGATGCTGCTATTCGTTTTGAGAACGAGGAATTCTAAAAGGCCCCCGTAATTTTAATGAAATTATGGATTCTACCCCCAATGGTTTTTAAATTTAGAGTGAGCCGCTTTCTCGTCTTTTATTATATTGGGCTTGAGCAAAGCTTAAGTCTGAATCTCTGAAGCCCAACCCATTTTAAAAGAGTGAGCAGTCTGCCAACAAGTACATAAATGTCACATGTCATGGTTGAATTAACTGGAAAAATACTATATAATCCAACTTACTTTAGGTTTGGTTCTACCATATAATAATATGATGTGTATATTATACGCCACATAAGTTGAAAAAATGATAAATAAGATTTTTCCTAACTACATTTTCTTTGTAATCACTAGACAATTGGAGGTGCTCAAATAATCTTTTTAAATCTCGTGAGCGCTTAATAAATTTTGACCATTCGATTTAATCTAACATGCCGGAAGTTTTTAAACTTGAAATGTTAAAAGTCATTGGGTTAGATCCAACTGTTGTGATTTATCAAGGCGCTCATGTGAGCCTCTTTGCTGGAGAATTACTTGAATGCTTGATTAATTAAGAATTTGTTATCATCATATATATATAGTGCTTGGTTCGTACTTAAGTACGTGAAGTGAAGTGAGCCAACTATAATTCCATTGGTAGGGTTAAAGAGACAGCAATAAGACAGAAGCTAGCAGCTATGTACTACCTCATAACTTCATATTGAGATATAACATATTAACATAGTTGCTGTTGATATAAATTCGTTAGAATCTTAATAGCCAACATGGTCTATATGTCCTAGCTATTATGAAAGGAATGAATCATCTCTAGTCCATTTGTTTCTTTTTGAAATTTTCTTTAGAGTTCTGATGGATTCTTCATTGGAGTGCATTCCATCGTATATAAAATCATCAATTATCTAGCATAAATAGACAAGCAAGTAAGCAACCATCCACTCTTTAAAAAAAAAAAATATATATATATATATACATCAAACACAAAATATATATGTGTGTTGTTCTCTGTTCCTATGATTAATCGTCTGGGCATAACGACAACTCACACAAGGCTTTAACATCATGTTGTTTGGGCCTAGACCCAAAAGACTAAGCTCTTCCTGGGCTCCTAGCCCCTGACCTACTAGGCTCCGGCCTTCTAGGCCACGACCTCCTAGGCTCCGGCCTCATAGACTCCGGCCCCCTGGGCCCCGGCCTCTTAGGCTCCGGCCTCCCAAGCTCAAGCCTTCTGGGCCCCCGACCCGTGTCAACTCACTCAGATCCTCGAGACCGGTGACACGTGGCGCTCTTATAGTGCAAGTCATCACAAGGGACATGTGTCATCACCGGATTGGTTGACACTCTTCTAAATGTACTATAAAAAGTTATCTTCTTGTCACAAAAGGGACGATTCAATCAATATTATACTATTCACTCACTCTGCTCTCAGATCTCTCTGAACACTGACTTGAGCGTTGGAGGAGCTTTGGCCGGCACCACACCGGTGCCCTTCCCGCTCACTTTTGTGTACTTGCGCAGGGTGCTTCGGATATCATTCTCTCTCATTACTCACCAGTCGGACCCAGCTACTCGTTCCTGCCCCACTTCGACGTGTCATCCACTCGGTGGTGGGTCAACGAGCCTACGTGGTTCGACTTGACGTTGACTGCTTTACCATTTTTGAGCATCAACATTCTTTTTGAATAAATATATCATATAGAGTAGTGTTACACACAACAAATGATGTGGCAATACTTTACGTATTTAAATTTTAGCTTCATTCTAAATTTATTTATTTCTAAATATGAGATATATAATGATACAAGCTCCTTCTGTTGAGGTATACCTCAACTTATTTATGTTGAGGTATGACCTGTTGGGGCCCACACGAGTTGTTTTGTGTCGATCCGAACCGTTCAATTTTTACATCTCCATAGATAGATCATCCTTACAAAAAATTAGCCAAATCGGAAATCATTTGACTATCTATCTAACTTTGATCAAATAAATGGACGAACCAAATATTTTCGATGAAACCGTACATTTGTTTTATCAAAGTTAGATAGGCAAATGATTTTCGATTTGGCTAATTTTTTGCAAGGATGATCTATCAATGAAGATGATCCTTGTGAACGGTTCGGATCGACACAAAATGACTCGTGTGGGCCCCAACAAGGTCATACCTCAACATAAATAAGTTGAGGTATATCTCAACAGAAGGAGCCTGTATAATGATATATGTATTTGATACATTTAATGTAACCATCAACCATGTCAACCAAAAATGTTATTTGAAGATGTCAAATGAGGGCATTAGGAAAAACAAAATAATACTACATGTGACACAACTTCCGAACATGAGTTATATGTAGACAAAATACAAGTCACTGTATATCATAATAAAATACATGTTGATACTATATTTAATTTTTTGGACAAAGTCTATGTTCCCTGTTTTATGATATGTTAATAGATTAATTGGAGAATAAGTACTATTCAACCCAAATAGGCAAATAGGACCAGATTCACTCACTGGTTGGCCTACGAGTGGATTTGGAAGCATATATATCCCAACTGCTCTTGCCACTTATGGATCTCTTACTTTTTAGAAAGAATATTAATCATGGGAAAGGAAAGTAGGAAACCAATAATTAATCAAATAATCAAAAGTTGTAGTGGAATTTTGATGAGTATACTTAACAATTGTGGTTAAAATAAGGAGCAATGATAGATGCACATATTGTTTTGTATTATATTGGTGTCACATGCTTAAGACAAGTTTGTCTCTTATATAAAAAATTGTAAATTTTTAAACAAATTTAATGGGGACAATGTGTATATCTTAATAATAAAAAAGTGAATATGTCATAATTTAATAATTAAAAATATTTTTGTATAACATATATGTTTATATGATATAAATTTTATTTATAATAAAGATATGACGTACTCAAGTTATAGATCACACTTTTATTAAGATTATTAAGAATATGATGCCTATGTGGTGCACATGGTTTAACTTATACTAAAATAAAAAAAATGAAGGACATGTAAGCCAAATCTTCTGAAAAAGGTTGTTTCTAGGGATCATTTTGCTTGGACTGGTTACAACCTTCCTAAATCCTAATAGAGTAATAGGCTCTTTAAGTTGCATATGCTCTGCCAAGATTCTGGGATCATGCAGTTTACTTTCCTAAATTGCATTTTATTAAGTTTTATTCATCATGTAACTGATTAAATATAATATCATTAGTTTGAGTCAAATAGTTTCACGGACCTGATTAGTTGAAATGTTAAAAAAAAGGACAAAAGTGGATGCACAAAGCATATTTCAATATTTCATAGCTAAAAGACTAAAGGACAAATTTGGATAAATGGTAATTAAGTGAAGAAGTCTAATAGATATACATATATTTATACATGTATATAAGTATATATAAGCATGAGAAGGGAATAGTATTTGGTTTAATTTGACAATTTACCCAGCCAATTAAATTTAGGTTGAGTTCAAATCGTGATCTCAACTTGTCAAAATTTCCAAACTTCATTTAGAACGCACTTTATGGAGACTTTTGTAATTTCAGCTAATCTAAATAATATAGCATTTCATTTAGAAAAAATAAATCGTCAAAATTCCCAACTTGAATTCATAATTCAACTTGTCAATACAACTTTTTTTATCTAATTTTTTATTTTTTTGTTAGGTATGGCACATACAAATGATATGATATTTTCCTTCTTGATGGGACATGGGAGTGACTACCCTAATTGACTCATATAAGTATTATAGTATATTATTTATGATCAATAATAATATAGTGCATAATATTTTATAAAACTGTCTAGTTTTTAGTATACCCTAATTTGAAGATTGAAATTGTCTATTTTTTTTGTTTTATCATTCAAGAATCATTCTTACAAAGCATCAAGTAAATAAAAAATCGTTAAAATATCTCATTATGACCAAATAAATAGATAATGCATTGTTTTCAATAAACACTTAAATTATCATCATTTAATTAAATAGAAAATTAGGATTAAATACAAAATATCAATAGTTTTTTAATAAAGCAGTAATACACTAATTTTTTTTAGTTTAGGTACTAACCTAAAGTAAAACATTTTGGATTAGGTCACAAATCAGTTTGTTATATAGTTGTGACAACAATTACAATTGTAACTGTTCGACAGTCACATTTATGACTATTTAAAATTTATAAAAAATCAAAATTTTTAAGGATTTCATACTTTTAATTTAAATTTGGGGGATGAAGTCCTATAACCAAAGACAAAACATTAAAGTTTAAGCCTTGCAAATATTGAAAAAATAACAAATCAATAAAAAAGTTATGACTGTTAGACAGTCACAGTTCGATATAACTATGTTTTTTAAAGTTGGTACCTAAATTGAAATTTAGTACCTAAAGTGAAATAATATAAATATTTTAGTAGTTGAAATGAAAAAACTTTATAATTTAGTACTTAAAGTCAATGAACCTTTAATTAAATGATTACATTGTCTTCGATTTGTCCATTGCAAAAAAAAAATTTTGAATAGAGATTAAAAAAATAAATAATTCTAAACTTAAACACAAACTGTACAATGCAAATTAGACCAACTAAGAACTCCCTTAAATAACTTAATAAAAAAAATTTAATGAAACATTTCTCTATATATACATATTAGATAATAATAATGTTAAGTATACCACATTTTTATATGCAAGATAATAATATTATATTATCTACATCAAATTAAGATTTCTTGCTAAAGCCAAAATTCTCGTAGGAGAGTAGTTTGTGTTAAATATTTTAAAATCCACTGTATTAAACTTGAGTATTAAATCCAAATTAAATACGTTGGGTTGAGTTTCGATTGATCGACGTTAGATGAAGTGTAAATTTTACATTAAAGATAGAGTTGATATTACAATAGGAAACTATAAAATAAAAGGAGATGAATCAAATGGGCCCATAACACGTGGCGGGAAGCTAAGGTGACAGACTCAGCAGTCAGCACTTGAGCAAGCTACCTCCACGACTGGATTAAAGTCTTCTTACCCCACACAAACCAAATGAAAAAAGTGAGTGGCCCCACCCACCATTCCCGAGTCCCGACACGTATACTCACGCAACCAAACCGGGCCTGGGCCCCACTTTACCCGTGACCGCCCATAATTGATCCACCTGGGCCCCACTTTACCCGCTTTACCCGTGACCGCCCAGAATTGATCCGCATAACACCGCCGCGTAGTACAAACCGTTCCCAGTCCTTCCGCCACGGCCGTACGTACCAACAACCGTTGCTTTCCGGAACACAATGTAATACGGAATCCCATTCCCATAAAATATTAAATCCAATCCAATCCCTCAATCTTTGATTAGTGAATAACTGAATACCGCACTAATTTAATCCACCTCAGATATGTCGAGATGTTCATTCCACCATTTAATTTTTTGGACACGGACTCTATGTTCCCTTGTTTTATGATATGTTAATAGATTAATTGGAGAATAAGTACTATTCAACCCAAATAGGCAAATAGGACCAGATTCACTCACTGGGTGGACCTACGAGTGGATTTGGAGGCATATATATCCCAATTGCTCTTGCCACTTATGGATCTCTTACTGTTTAGAAAGAATATTAATCATGGGAAAGGAGACCAATAATTAATCAAATAATCAAAAGTTGTAGTGGAATTTTGATGAGTATACTTAACAATTGTGGATAAAATAAGGAGTAATGATAGATGTACTATATTGTTTTTTATTATATTGGTGCCATATGCTTAAGACAAGTTTGTCTCTTATATAAAACATTATATAATTTATAAATAAATTTAATGGTGACAATGTTATATCTTAATAGTGAAAAAGTGAATATGTCATAATTTAATAATTTAATAATTAAAAATATATTTATATATCATATATGTTTATATGGTATACTGACATAATCATATATGTAAGTAGATTACGTTTTATTAAGAATATGATGCCCATGTGGTGCACCGTGCATATGGTTTAACTTGTACTAAAATAAGATGAAAATGAAGGACATGTAAGCCAAATCTGCTGGAAAAGGTTGTTTCTAGGGATCATTTAGCTTGGACTGGTTACAACCTTCCTAAATCCTAATAGAGTAATAGGCTCTTAAGCTGCATATGCTCTGCCAAGATTCTGGGATCATGCAGTTTACTTTCCTAAATTGCATTTTATTAAGTTTTATTCATCATTTAACTAATTAAATATAATATTATCAGTTTGAGTCAAATAGTTTCACGAACCTGATTAGTTGAAATGTTAAGAATTAAAAAAAGGACATTTGCATCCACTTTTAGCTTTATAGCTAAAAGACAAAAGGGCAAATTTGGATAAATGGTAATTAAGTGAAGAAGTCTAATAGATATAGATATACATATATATATTTATACATGTATATAAGTATATATAAGCATGAGAAGGGAATAGTATTTGGTTTAATTTGACAATTTACCCACCCAATTAAATTTAGGTTGAGTTTAAATCATGATCTCAACTCGTCAAAATTTCCTAATTTCATTTAGAAATGCACTTTATGTCGACTTTTGTAATTCCAACTAATCTAAATAATATAGCATTTCCTTTAGAAAAAATAAATTGTCAAAATTCCCAACTTGAATTCATAACTCAACTTGTCAATACAACTTTTTTGATCTAATTTTTTATTTTTTTGTTAGGTATGGCACATACAAATGATATGATATTTACCTTCGTGTTGGGACATGGGAGTGACTACCCTAATTGACTCATATAATTATTATAGTATATTATTTATGATCAATGATAATATAGTGCATAATATTTTTATAAAACTGTCTAGTTTTTAGTATACCCTAATTTGATGAATGAAATTGTCTAGTTTTTAGGTTGTCATTTAAGAATCATTCTTACAAACCATTAGGTAAATCGAAAATTGTTAAGATATATAATTGTGACCAAATAAATAGATAATACATTGTTTTCAATAAACACTTAAACACTTAATGATTAAATTGTCTTCGATTTGTCCATTGCGAAAATAGATCCTTGAATAGAGACTTAAAAAATAAATAACTCTAATCTTAAACTACAATACAATGCAAAATAGACTCAATAAGAACTCCCTTAAATAACAATTTTTTTTAATGAAATATCTCTATATATACATATTAGATAACAATAATGTTAAGTGTGCCACATTTTGTACATAGGATAATGATATTGATAGAATTAGAGCATCCAACTCAAAATCATTAATTGGCAATGGGTGAAGAGGCCCAAGACTTATAAGTACATATACTAAGCTCTAGTTTTCCGATGTAGGACATTGCTTTACATTACTCTCAACATATATTATATTATCTACATCAAATTAATATTTCTTGCTAGAGCCAAAATTCTTGTAGGATAGTAGTTTGTGTTTAAATATTTTAAAATCCATTGTATTAAACTTGAGTATTAAATCCAAATTAAATACATTGGGTTGAGTTTGGATTGATCGACGTGAGATGAAGTGTAAATTTTAGGATCTTGTTCCTATGCCTTTAGAGAGTGTGTTGTTGCATGCCTTTCACAAAATCATGAGCATTAAAACAATACAATGGTCTAAGATATGCCACATCACCTTTCTTTTAACACTAAAAAAAACTAAAAAACTAAAAATAAAAAATAAATAAATAAAATAAAACCCAACCCCATCCTCTCCCGTTGCAGCACCTCCATCCCCACCCCTCCCCTCCCCTCCCATCTTTCCGGCAACCAACTCCTCCTCTCTTTCCGGCGACCACCTCCTACTATTTTTCTCTTATGCAATCTCTTTCTCTTTCTAGCTATATATTTTTCTTTTTACAACTTCAGATTGCCACCGTCAGACCTCGTTAAATATGATTCTCTACTTACGAACAACAACGCCAACCAGAGAAGGTTCTCAAATAGCTCATTCAAGTAAGGAGAAAAATAGTAGGTGGCCGACATCCGAGGAGGCTGCCGGAAAGAATGGAGGGGCTGGGGCTAGGGTACTGCAACGGGTGGGGGTGCGGGTTGGGTTTTCTTTATTTGTTATTTTTCTAATTTTATTAAAATAGAAGTGATATAGTATATCTTAGACCATTGGATTGTTTTAATGCTCATAATTTTGGTGAAAGGCATGCAATAGCACACTCTCTAAGAGCATGTACAATGGCATGGTAAATGTTATAATATATGTTAAATAAAGCTGAATTGATAAAAAAGCTTACTATAATAGCATAGCTAAATTTAGCATTTGTTATACTATTGTTAAATTTTTCACTATATATAACAGAAAATTTACCAATTGTTATTGAGGAACTCAAGAAAAAAGTAAACCCACCATTTGAAAAGTATGTGTAAAGAAATAATAAAAAACTAAGTGAAAGAAAGTGATTGGTTGAAAAAGTACCGGATTTCACGAGGAGAAAGAGAGGAAATGATATTCATATGAATGGAAAAAGTTGCAGCATGAGGCATGAGGATGGACAGCTATCATGTGTTGATTGGCCATGTATTCAAATTTTACAATTTCTAAATTTAACTTTGACATGAAAAATACTAAAATATTAATTCGAGTATTAAAATAATAATATTTAAATATGTTTAATATTGGGCTCATATTAAAGATCTTATTAAAATATTTACAATGATATAATTATTAAAATAATTTAATATATTAATATAGGAATATATATAAATATATTAAAAATATAAACATATTAATATATGGTTATAGCTTTTATGCCGTTCGAACAAAAAGCACAAAAATTATTGCTAAATGTTTAAAAGCATACTAAATATAACATATAACATAATGTATATAGCAAAAAGTCATTATTGATGCTCAGGCGGCAGAGCAGCGAGATCCTAAATTTTACATTAAAGATAGAGTAGATTTGATATTAAAATAGGAAGCTATAAATCAAAAGGAGATGAATCAAATGGGCCCATAACACGTGGTGGGAAGCTAAGGTGACAACCTGAGCAAGCTACCTCCACGACTGGATCAAAGTCTTCTTCCCCCACACACACCAACTGAAAAAAGTGAGTGGCCCCACCCACCATTCCCGAGTCCCGACACGTATACTCACGCAACCAAACCGGGCCTGGGCCCCACCTTACCCGTGGTTGCCCCGAATTGACCCGTATAACACCGCCGCGTAGTAGAAACCGTTCCCAGTCCTTTAGCCACGGCCGTACGTACCAACAACCGTTGCTTTCCGGACACAATGTAATACGGAATCCCATTCCCATAAAATATTAAATCCAATCCAATCCCTCATCTTTGATTAGTGAATAACTGAATAGCGCACTAATTTAATCCCCCTCTTCCAAACTTAATCCACCTCAGATATCTCGAGATGTTCACTCCACCATATGATTCAAAACTAAGGGGAAGGTCGTTTCCCCTTCCCCTTCTCTCTCCTCACTTTCGGACTCTCTCTCTCTCTACAAAGTAAAATCTATAAGACTATTAATTTGTTCAGACGTTTCATTATCAGCTTGTGACCAATGGCATCACTCCTCTCCACCACCACGCTAAACTACACAACAACCACACCACCATCCATATTTCATGGCTCATATAGTGACCAGCTTCTTCTTCTTTCATTTGGGGATGCTTTGGCCTCCATGGACTATACTTGGATGATGGAGTTTCTCAAGGGCATGGTGAAGCCGCTGGCTGCAACTGTGGTGGTGCTCTTGGCCGTGGCCTTGTCGTTTGTTCAGAAGCTGGGGTTGGGGGGAGAGATGGTCTACTCTATTGCTAGGGCCTTTGTTCAGCTGTCCATTATTGGGTTTGTCCTGCAGTTCATTTTCACAAGGGACAACCCCATTTGGATCGTTATGGCTTACCTTTTCATGGTATTCGTCTCTCTTATTCACCCTTCTTGTTTATTATTATGCATGCTACATTTCATTACCATGTGTTTGGTTTGTGAGAAAAAATGAGGGGAAAAAAAAGGAATATGAACTGAATTTTTAAGAACTTCAAATTAGGGGTCATTTGCTTTTAAGAACTTCAAAATGGATATATAACTGTTATGGCTGAAATAATATTATAGATCCTGACTACCCTTTTCGTGGATTTAGCTTTCTCACCATGTTGATGGGTTAAATTTTGGTTCTGTAGAGGTCTCTGCTTTCGCTTTGCTTGTTTGTAAGAGATAAAACATAGAAGAAATATGTTAGAATCACTCTGCTTCACATGGTTGGTCTCCAACTTTTACAAATTGTCCAACTATTGAATCGAATTTTAAATACCCAGAAAGATGCCAAACACCATTTACATGTGAATCCCCTTCTTATATGGCATCAAATTGGAACGTACATTAGAATATTTGATATGCTAGCCTGCTAGGTACCATTTCTGGTGCTTCTTTACTAATAAATTTGAGTTTACAAACTTTAACTATTGATCTCTTTTTTCACTGCTACTGCTCTACATCATCATAATTGTTCCAATATTTGATTGGATTGCTTAAAGGTCTCTGCTTCATAGGACATTATGTCATTGTTACCCTGCAGGTCTCTGTTGCTGGTTACACAGCAGGTCAAAGGGCCAAACATGTCCCTCGAGGGAAGTATATTGCTGGGGTTTCTATATTGGCTGGAACTTCAGTGACAATGTTTCTGCTTATTGTGCTCAACGTATTCCCATTCACTCCAAGATATATAATCCCAGTTGCTGGAATGATGGTCGGAAACGCCATGACAGTAACCGGGGTTACAATGAAAAGACTTCGAGATGATATCCGAACACAAATGAACCTGGTAGGCTATATAAGTTTTTCTTAGTGAGAGACTAAGGAACCACAATTGTGCTCATAATAGGCTAGACATAGATGGCATTGTGATATTGTTCATGATTTATTAATGTGCAAATTCAACTTTTAGCTGGATATGATCATAATTGGGTCAAGTTTAGTCATTTTCCAATGGTGGGAATTTGAAAATTGGCAATAATGTCAATGAATTAATATGGGTTACCTATTTCTTTTGCAGGTAGAGACTGCATTGGCTCTTGGTGCAACCCCACGCCAAGCAACAGTTCAGCAGGTGAAGAGGGCTTTGGTTATTTCTCTGTCTCCAGTACTAGACAATGCCAAAACAGTGGGTCTCATCTCACTTCCTGGTGCAATGACTGGCCTCATAATGGGAGGAGCTTCTCCTCTAGAGGCCATTCAGCTGCAGATTGTTGTAATGAACTTTCTCATTGGTGCATCTACAGTTAGCAGCATCTTTTCAACATATCTTTGTTGGCCTGCCTTCTTTACCAAAGCTTATCAGTTAGAGACCAAGGTCTTCTCCTCAGAATGAGGTTTTTGCAGTACCCTTAATTAATTACAAATACTGGAGGGTCTAGTAGCCATATATAGATATCCTAAGTGTTGAGAATAATTTACATGTCACTGTTATAGAGTTATAGAGACAGGTGTTATCTCAATGAGAGAGAGAGAAAGAGAAGGGAGGAGGCATACCTACATTGCAGGTAAGTCCTCCCTAAATGTTATATTGTATCCGATGTATCAATCGCTATGTTTTTTTTCTTGTTTACTTTTTTCTTTCAATGATATATATATTATATGTAATAATGATATTTCTTCTTTACTCTTATTGTTTGACGCATTTATGAATTTGTCACTATGGTAACGTGATAAAAGAAGCTTATGAAATATGCATCTAACATCACAAGTATCGTTTTGCGGATCCAAAAATTTGTCACTATGGGAGTGTGATTAAAGAAGCTTATGAAATTGAACATTGACAAGTGTGTCAAAGTCTTCTCTCAACTTATCAAATACGTCTTTGAGACATTAGATCAAATATAAAAGAAGAATTCAAAAACAATTGGATCAAATTGAATATTCACCCAAAATTAATCGAAGAAAAAAAATGTTTTTGAGGTGAATTGACCCTGCATTGACTGCGCACTGTGTATCCACCCTTGTTCCAGTTGATATTATGAATGGTGTGCACTATTTTCTCCCCAATGGGGTCAATTAAATTGCATATTCACCCCAAATTAATCAAAGAAACCCCAAATTTGTCACCATGGACCTCACTGTACGGGTAGCCGCTGTTCCAGCTGATATTATGAAGGGTGTTCACTATTTTAGCTAGAACATGAAGGTGGAGTTGCAGATTAATTTCCTTGGAAATGATTAGATTTCTTTGGGTTGTGATGGTGGCGGTTGCACCGAGGATTGAGGTTGAGGTTGACGGTGACGGTGACGGTGACGACCAAAACTCCGACCACCTTGACTAACCTGGAGATCGAGGAAAGTGGTAGGAAAAAAAATGTCATGGCCGGTGTTGACGCTCAAAAATGGTAAAGCAGTCAACGTCGAGTCGAACCACGTAGGCCCGTTGACCCACCACCGAGTGGATGACACGTCGCAGTGGGGCAGGAACGAGTAGCTGGGTCCGATTGGTGAGTAATGAGAGAGAATGATATCCGAAGCACCCTGCGCAAATACACAAAAGTGAGCGGGAAGGACACCGGTGTGGTGCCGGCCAAAGCTCCTCCGACGCTCAAGTCAGTGTTCAGAGAGATCTGAGAGCAGAGTGAGTGAATAGTATAATATTGATTGAATCCCCTTTTTTGTGACAAGAAGGTACCTTTTTATAGTACATTTGAAAGAGTGTCAACCAATCCGGTGATGACACGTGTCCCTTGTGATGACTTGCACTGTAGGAGCGTCACGTGTCACCGGTCTCGAGGATCTGAGTGAGTTGACACGGGTCGGGGGCCCAGGAGGCTTGAGCTTGGGAGGCCGGAACCTAAGAGGCCGGGGCCCAGGGGGCCGGAGTCTATGAGGCCGGAGCCTAGGAGGCCGGAGCCTAGTAGGTCAGGGGCTAGGAGCCCAGGAAGGGCTTAGTCTTTTGGGCCTAGGAAGTCGATGCCTGGGAGGGGCTTAGATTTTGGGCCTAGACCCAAACAACATGTTGTTAAGCCTTGTGTGACTTGTCGTTATGCCCAGATGATTCATCATACGAACAAAAGTTCCCCAAGGTTCCGAGCAAAAGATACTTCTTGTTTGGCGCCGTCTGTGGGAAGGATACAACTTTTCCCCATTGAACTCTCTACCCTCAGTTGAGGTGCAAAAACCTTCCGAGCTTCCGAGCTCCCGAGCTTCCGAGCTCCCGAGCTTCCGAGCTTCCTAGCTTCCGAGCTTCCGAGCTTCCGAGCTTCCGAGCTTCCNTTTTTTTTGAATTTCTGATCACCCTGTATTCCGAACAGAGGTGGGCAAGCTCGCTTGAATCGTGCTCGGGTTGGAGGTGGAGGACAACTCAGATCTGCTTGGGTTGGAGGCGAAGGTATAGCTCAGAGCTATAGGCTTTGCACGGGGTGGAAGAGCTGCTCGGCTTGGGCTGGCTTGGCGGCGGCCTAGAAGAGCTAGGGTGGGAGGATCGGATTTGAGGGGCCTCGGTCCGGGAAGCGGTGGTGCGCGGGGAAGGGCTCGGGGGGAGCTGGTGTCGACAGCGCGGAAGCCTGGGCTCGGATTCGGGGCTGGTGGTGCGCGAGGCGGAAGCTCGGAGAAAGCTGGTGTTAGCGGTACGGAAGTTTGGGTGGTGCGCAGGGCGGAAGCCTGGGCACGGGCCGGAGCTAGCAGTGCACGGGGCGGAAGCTCGGAGAGAGCTGGTGTCGGGGGCGCGGAAGCCTGGGTGGGGCGCGGGGCGGAAGCCTGGGCTCGAGCCGGGACTGGTGGTGCACGGGACAAAAGCACGGAGGGAGCTGGTGTCGGCGGCGCGGAAGCCTGGGCTCGAGCCGGGACTGGTGGTGCACGGGACAAAAGCACGGAGGGAGCTGGTGTCGGCGGCGCGGAAGCCTGGGCTCGAGCCGGGACTGGTGGTGCACGGGACAAAAGCACGGAGGGAGCTGGTGTCGGCGGCGCGGAAGCCTGGGCTCGAGCCGGGACTGGTGGTGCACGGGACAAAAGCACGGAGGGAGCTGGTGTCGGCGGCGCGGAAGCCTGGGCTCGAGCCGGGACTGGTGGTGCACGGGACAAAAGCACGGAGGGAGCTGGTGTCGGCGGCGCGGAAGCCTGGGCTCGAGCCGGGACTGGTGGTGCACGGGACAAAAGCACGGAGGGAGCTGGTGTCGGCGGCGCGGAAGCCTGGGCTCGAGCCGGGACTGGTGGTGCACGGGACAAAAGCACGGAGGGAGCTGGTGTCGGCGGCGCGGAAGCCTGGGCTCGAGCCGGGACTGGTGGTGCACGGGACAAAAGCACGGAGGGAGCTGGTGTCGGCGGCGCGGAAGCCTGGGCTCGAGCCGGGGCTGGCGGTGCACGGGGCGGAAGCCTGGGCTCGGGCCGGGGCTGGTGATGCACGGGGCGAAAGCTCGGAGGGAGCTGGTGTCAGTAGCGCGGAAGCCTGAGTGGGTGTGCGGCACGGAAGCCTGGGTGGTGAGCAGGGCGGGAGCTTGGGCTCGAGCCGGGGCTGGCGGTGCCCGGGGAGGAAGCTCGGAGGGAGCTGGTGTCGGTGGCACGGAAGCCTGGGTGGATGCGTGGGGCGGAAGCCTAAGTGGGTGCGCGGCGCGGAAGCCTGGGTGGGTGCGCGACGAGGAAGCCTGAGTAGGTGTGCGGGACGGAAGCCTGGGCTCGGGCCGGGGCTGGCGGTGCACTGGGCGAAAGCTCGGAGGGAGCTGGTGTCAGCAGCGCGGAAGCCTGGGTGGGTGTGCGGCGCGGAAGCCTGGGTGGTGAGCAGGGCGGAAGCCTGGGCTCGAGCCAGGGCTGGCGGTGCGCGGGGAGGAAGCTCGGAGGGAGCTCGGAAGCTCGGAAGCTCGGAAGCTCGGGAGCTTGGAAGCTCGGAAGCTAGGAAGCTCGGAAGCTCGGAAGCTCGGAAGCTCGGAAGCTAGGAAGCTCGGGAGCTCGGAAGCTCGGAAGCTCGGAAGCTCGGGAGCTCGGAAGCTCGGGAGCTCGGAAGCTCGGAAGGTTTTTGCACCTCAACTGAGGGTAGAGAGTTCAATGGGGAAAAGTTGTATCCTTCCCACAGACGGCGCCAAACAAGAAGTATCTTTTGCTCGGAAACTTGGGGAACTTTTGTTCGTATGATGAATCATCTGGGCATAACGACAAGTCACACAAGGCTTAACAACATGTTGTTTGGGGTCTAGGCCCAAAAGCTAAGCCCCTCCCAGGCATCGACTTCCTAGGGCCAAAAGACTAAGCACTTCCTGGGCTCCTAGCCCCTGACCTACTAGGCTCCGGCCTCCTAGGCCACGACCTCCTAGGCTCCGGCCTCATAGACTCCGGCCCCCTAGGCCCTGGCCTCTTAGGTTCCGGCCTCTTAGGTTCCGGCCTCCCAAGCTCAAGCCTCCTGGGCCCCCGACCCGTGTCAACTCACTCAGATCTTCGAGACCGGTGACACGTGACGCTCCTACAGTGCAAGTCATCACAAGGGACACGTGTCATCACCGGATTGGTTGACACTCTTTCAAATGTACTATAAAAAGGTATCTTCTTGTCACAAAAGGGGGATTCGATCAATATTATACTATTCACTCACTCTGCTCTCAGATCTCTCTGAATACTGACTTGAGCGTCGAAGGAGCTTTGGCCGGCACCACACCGGTGCCCTTCCCGCTCACTTTTGTGTACTTGTGCAGGGTGCTTTGGATATCATTCTCTCTCATTACTCACCAGTCGGACCCAGCTACTCGTTCCTGCCCCACTTCGACGTGTCATCCACTCGGTGGTGGGTCAACGGGCCTACGTGGTTCGACTCGACGTTGACTGCTTTACCATTTTTGAGCATCAACAGCCGGCTTGACTAAAATCAAAGGAAGACAGTGATGATGGTTTATAGATACATTGGTAGAGCATTTATTCTCAAATCTAATGTCAAAGAGTTCGATTCGATCTCGTCCTCTCTTGATTAGGTTTTAAGCCTAGAAAGCCTAAGGCACACCATCTCTATAGAACTATATAGAGTTCTTATCATTTTTTAACCCGTCAGTCAGTTTTAGAGCGTACGTACGTTCGTGTATATCAATATGTTATTCATACCACAAAATCAAGAAATTAAATTTGTGCAGCCGCCAAAAAAAAAGGAAGAAAATTTGTGTAGGCGATGTTGGGAATTATTAATACGTACCTTTTGTCTCAGAGTAGGCAATGGTGTTTTCGTGTTTGGTGGTAAAGGTGTTGGACCTGATGGCAAATTTGAAGGCGAAGGTTGATCATGAGGTGGTGATGATGGTAGCCACTCTTCTGAATTTGATGATATGAATACCACTCCGTGTTCATAAGACATCATCCTCACTTCTTCTTTTGACTGTGATGATGATGGTGGTGGCGATGGCGGCGCTGTAGAAGGAGGAGTACTAGTAGTAGTATTAGGCTTTGGAAGCCCAGTAAAGGGGTTCACATTCTGATAATTCCCTTTTGGCTCATAATTACAAACAATGAACACAGCCGTATTGTTGGTGCATACTTTGCGGGTGCAGCCAAGTCTGGTGGTGTTCCTCCACCAAACGACCTTCATTGCTACTGCTCTAAATTCTCATATATACTAGCTCAGATGATATCCGAACACAAATGAACCTGGTAGGTTCTCACGTACTTCTCACTTATCAAAGAAAACTAGACCCTAATCATAAGCAACTATATATTGGTAGAAGTAGAAAGGAGCTAGCAATACAGTAGGAAAGGAGCTTCTCCTCTGGAGGCCATTCAACTGCAGATTGTTGTAATGGTCACTTTCTCATTGGTACGTGCATCTAGCTAGCAGCATCTTTTCAACATATCTTCATTTGTTGGCCTGCCTTCGATCTTGACCAAAGCTTATCAGTTTGAGACCAAGGTCTTCTCCTCAGAATGAGAATGAGGTTTGTAATGTGTAGTACCCTTAAATAAGTACAAATACATGTTGAAATTAATGCACAAATTAGGCCTGCCAGAGCATGCAGAACAAACACCTCAGAGACTCAGACAGAGTCCAATAGCTATTATATAGATAAGAGATTTAATTTTATAAGGTAGAATGATTTTTGGAGCTTATAAATTAGATTTTTGACTCTCGAATTTTGGGTACTAGATTCAGCCGACTGATCAGCGAAGCTATCAATTGAAACTGCTGCAGATGCGTGCGGTCGTCCATTCTAGAGACGGTTTTTCTGAATAACAAAATTTATCAATCATTTTTTTCCTTTTTTTTATTGATAAATATATGCAATCATGATGATATTATTTTTTCAGTTATACATCTAAAATTTTTCTTACTTCTATTGTAATTGAACCTAATTAGAAAAAGAATGCACTTCGCATAGATATATTACAAAGTGGGAAACTTTTTCATGTCTTGATTAATTATACATAAATTGTGATAGTAAGCCTGGATGAAAATGGATGATAAACAATATTGATAATGGCTGTTGTATTAATGGTGCATGCACCGATCGAGGGTTGAAAGGGTTGAGGTTGAGGTTACTGGCGACGGCCAAGACCACCGAGACTACCGCGACTACCACGACCACCGCGACCGCCGTGACCGCCACGACCACCGCGACCACCAAGACCACCAAGACCGCCGCGACCACCAAGACCACCGTGACCGCCGCGACCACGGCGTCCACCACGACCACGGCGTCCTCCTCGACCACCACGACCACCGCGACCACCAAGACCACCACGACCACCACGGCCACGTGCAATATGACTAGTTGCAACAGGAGCACGTGCAACAGGAACGAGTGCAACAGGACCAGGTGCAATAGGAACACGTGGCCCATGACCAACCTGCATGAGAGGAAAGTGATAGAGAAGGTCATTAGACTCATTACCAGACTAAAATCAAAGGAGGACGTGAAGGGTTTAGAGATACAGTGTTAAAGCATTCATTCCCAAATTATACACAAGATTATGTTCTATTACTCACATCACAAAATAATAAAAAAACTTGTGGGGGGAATTAATTAATTAAATAAATAATACCTTTGGCATGGGAGTAGCAGGCAATGGTGCTTTGTTGTTGAGTGATGAAGGTGGTGGTGGTGCGGGTATAACTGATGATGCTGTCATAATCCAACCATCTGGCAGCATTCTCACGGAATATTCTTTGTATGGTGACGGTGGGGGTAGCGGTGGCAATTGTGGTGCAGAAGGAGTAGGAGTTGTAGGAGGAGTAGTAGGAGGACTAGAAATGGGCTTTACAAGCCCATTAAAGGGGTTCACATTCTGATAATTCCCTTTTGGATCATAATTACAAGTAATGAACACACCACGATTGTTGGTGCATACCTTGCGGCTGCAGCCAAGTCTGGTGGTGTTCCTCCACACCATCTGCGTGAAGTGGCCGCACATTTCGTTGGCCTTGCACTTGAGCGCCTTCACGTCGAAGAACTGGGCCTCATCTGCCCACGCTTTCACTGCGTCTTGGGGCGTAAAATGGGGCACTGACCCCCAGAACAAGCTCTCTGAGAAGTTGCGCTTTCTTTTGTCTGAGTGTATCATTTTGCAGTCCCCTGCCGCCTGCGTGGAGGCCCACAAATCCGCGAAGAGGGCCAGCTTCTCGTCCCATGTTAGCGGCGGCTGGCTGTGCCGCCTCCGGACCTCGTTGTGGGCCTCCAGGAACACCTGGGCGTCCGCGCTTAATTTCCCGTTTTGGCTTCCCTGCGGATTGACACCTGTCCCTACTGGGGGATTGGGGCCAGTACCGGCGGGAAGCGGGCTTTGTTCATTGGCCGACACCGCCAGCAGGAGAAAAGAGGCGGTGAGAATTATGGCGGCGACGCTACGACCACGCATCATTTGTTTGTTTGTTGTGCTGGTGGGCGTGGTGGCGGCAGTGATGGTGGTTCTGCTGGTGGTGGTGGTGGTGTTTGGTGATGTTTGTTCAGTTTTGATTACTGGCTGCCCCTCCAAGAGTAGCTGAAGGAGCCTCAATATGAGAGGGGATCAGAGCTGTTTTATTTGATTTAGTTCCCAAAATGACCTTACAACTCGATCAACTCACAATCATACCATGCTCTACTACAATTAATGATGTCCGCGGGGCGGGGCATTCACGTAATTTCATAAACTTAAATTAGCTTCTTGCCGAAATGACCTGTTGAAGAAAAATAGTAATGCTATAGTTGGAAGGAGGAGGCTGATGGAGAACCGCAGTTTTTGGAAGGTCAAAGGTCAATATATGGTTTTCCATGCAAATATCTATCCTTCAATGCCTATTGCATGTGGTCCATGTTTTCTTGTCCTGCAAACTAACATGTTACTTACTTGGTTAGTTATTTATTACCTTATTTAGTTTTTTTTTTTTTTTTGACTTGGACCTTATTTAGTTTTTTTGGTGCATTGAAACTTATTTTCGAATTTATGCAACCATATTGTAATTATTTAGTAGTATTTTTTTCACAATATTGAAGAGATTCAATTTAATTTTTTTTTCTCAAATTTAGAAAAAGAAAAAATCATGTATTATAACGCTATAAGATAGTCAAATTCAAGAAGTCCACGTTTATGATTTAACAAATTTTTGGACGTAACTCGTAAGCGCTATATCAATACAAAGAAACATAATTACAAATTCTACACAGATGAAATTTATATTCTTAGCTTCACTTGAAAATATTGCTAAGAAAAGAACCCATACATCTCTTATTTCAAAAGTGGAAACTCATGAACTGGTTATTTCAGATAAGATTATTTCTAAATTTTAGTTAACATATTTCGAATATCATTAAATAGTATATAGCTGGAAATTATGCATTTTTTGTTTCTAAAACTTGCATTATGCAGTGGGTCGGGCTAATGCTGTGCGTTAAGGGTTGAAAATAAATTGGGTTGAAGACTATACATACTTAGGAAAAATATAGAAAAATAAAATAAAAAGGATTGGGCCAACCGTGTAGAACTACACTTGGGCTATACTCGGGCCAGACCAGCAATACGCACCAACCCAGTAATAAAATAATCCACGTGGCACGATCTGGAAGCTATGCGTACTGCGCACCCAGCGTAGTAGAGACGTCAACTCCGTAGCGCGAACCGGTCGCGGTCAAACCGCGCTTGGTTTTCTCTTCTCCTCTTCAAGCACGAAAACAAAAGATTCGAACCAGAGAACCGCCACAACAACAACTCTTCTTTTTTTCTTTGACGAAATTGCCCTCGTCGTCGTCGTGGTATATCGGTTATACCCAAGAGAGAAAAGGAGAGAGGTGCGTAGTGCGCACTCCCGCCGTTTCTCTGTCCGATCATCTTCTAAGGCACGCACGTTCTCTGCACTCCAAAATTTCGGAAAAACGCAATTAAATCTCAATAAACTCTCGCCATGCCGATTCGGAAGCCGCCAAATTCGAGGGCGTCTATCAAATTTCTCGCCTTTTGCGTGTTTCTCAGCTGCTTGCCAGGTAAATTTTCTCAGGAAACAAACAAAAGACTATGTATACTTTTACGGACGTTTATTGGGAAATTGAATTTTTTTGTGGACGCAGGATGTATATTATCGGCGATCGTGACACTGGATTCGATTGAGATATACAACACGCACGAGTTGTTAAAGGCGGTGAAGCCGATTGTGTATTTCAAATGCAAAGGGGAGAACAAGACGATGTTGCCGGACGTGAAGGAAAAGCACGCCTTGTATAAATTCAACGGCCAAGAGTCTTGGCAGGTGAGATTTTGCCCAACCCAAAATTTCAATTTTCTATATAATCCACTCTGATATTTTACAATCATATTATTGTTATGCAACTGTAATTCAGAATTGCAAACTCTCACCTGATTAATGGTGTTGTGTGTTGTTGAAAAGCTGTTTTTTTGAGCTTCAATTGGGTAGTTTTCTAATGGGGTTATGATTATTTTTTTTATTTTTTTTTTTCATGCTTGCAGCCACTGACAGAGGTTTCTGGTAGAAAGTGCAAGCGATGTGGATTGTATGAGGAAGACACCTTTAAAACAGATGACAAATTTGATGAGTGGGAGTTATGTCCTTCTGACTTCGATGGTCCTGATGGAAAATACATTCGATTCAAGGACAAGGAATTCAACGCTACGTTTGTGTGTTCCAAGTGTGTATCTCCTTCAGGTGAGTGGTAGTCTCTACTCAAATTGAACTTGTTGAACTCATTTCCCTCATGCCCAGATTGGGATGACAAGGAGTTTTGTGCTTAAACTGGTCAGAACTACCATAATAAATACTATTTTTGGGCCTTCTTGCTACAATCAATGATATTTTGATATAAGTTACTCAAATGCTGTTGAATGGCTCTGCATGATTCGTAATTTTTGTTGAATGCATTCGATAATGTGGGAATTTTTGTCTCTTCGGGATGCTGTTGCCTTCATTTCACATTACTTAATTACCAACTGGGCTACCAGTTGAATGAATTCACAACATGTGCAAATGCTAATTTGGGCACTTGTTGGCATGCATGCAGATAGTTTGTGAATTCTCAAAGCTACTTTGTATCTAGTTTCAACTTGTAATTGTAATCTCTTTTTGCTACATGTTTGCAGATTCCAATTCCACCACCGCTGCCCAGTCACATAAAGAAGAAAAGGGAAAGGGATTGCATATTGCCCTAGTGATATTAATCATTGTTGCCGTTTTAGCTGCGTGTATTTTTGGAGCCGTAGTTGCATACAAGTACTGGCAAAAGAAGAAGAGACAGCAAGATCAGGCTCGGTTTCTAAAGCTGTTTGAAGATGGGGATGATATTGAAGATGAATTGGGGCTTGACCATGTAATATGATTATAATAGTTAATTAACATGATTACCTTCTTTACTGTAAGTTGATCTTACATAAGTTTTGCTGTTGTGAAGAGGGAAAAATAGAAAAGTAAAAAAAAGTTAGAAACAATTTGTGCAATATTTTACTCTGCATATGTTCTTGAGGTGACCAGATATGAACCACTTCTGTTGGTGGGTGCATGGCTTTGTTAGGAACAATGTTGAAATTTACAGTTGTATTGATATTGTGTGCTGTACAAATGAAAGAGACGGACAGAAATTTCATGATCACAAGGTTTATAATTATGTGACTGTAAATTACTGGAAAAAGTTCTTGAAGCAATTCATGAAATTGCCAATGGACTTAGATGCTAAGCTACTCCTTTCTGCCTCCCCTTGGGATTATCAATTCTATATCTAAACACATTTTGCAATTGAAGGGGAAAACAAAAGCTTGCTATTGGATCGGATCTGAATAAGCATCCAAATTAAAAGCGTTTTTTGTTTTTTTTTTGCCACAAATTAAAAGAGGTTTAGAACAATAGCTTTGCTAGGGCAAATGTTGCAATCATTGCTCACCAAATCATTGTTCCTAGATGTTCGCTACATGTCAAGTCTTATCGATACAAGCAAGGCCAGTAGCCGAAAATACTCTCACAAACTCCGATCTCCGGCAGGCCATAGGAAGGTGTAATCCTGGTCTCTTGCCCATCGTAATCATGAGAATTAGCTTTCCCTCCGTGTGCAAACCAAGAATCATAGGACCAAGGATTAGAATCACAAGCAGGGTAGTCTTCTTGTGTGACTTCTTCATGCCTAAAACGACTTTCATCCTGTTGCTCACTTTGCCTGGAGTCTTCTATCTTCTCCAACACAATGCCACCTTCATTGTTGTGAATTCCATTGCCAAGGGAGAGGTAACCGTCTCCCCAACAGTCACTGAAGGAGTACTCAAATTCTGTCAGCCAATTTCCACAGCCATAATATGGTAAGTGATCTCTCTCATAAGTCTCCTCAGCAAGTTCATTTTCATTCCGGGGACTGCTTGAGAAATCAGCCTCTTCTGTCCCACATGATGAAGATACCAAACCATGAAGAAGTTCCTCCTGGGAAGAATTGGGGTTGAAGAAAGGGCAAGGATACCATATTGCATCTGGTGATAGATGTTCATCATTGCCAGAAATATGGTAACTACCATCATATGGATCGAGGTGGTTGTCAATGACTTGTCTCTCCATATGAAAACCAGAGTGGATCGTCCCCGATAATGTTCAAGCTCCAACACAGCTTGAACTTTGCTCAATGTCTCTCTGCAACTTAACTACTTCCCTCTAGACATGGAAAACTATTCTATTCTAGGAAGCATTTAGAGTTGGGATATCAAGGAAAGGCCAAGGCATATTATATACTGTGGGAAAGGTTGTTTCTTGTAAAAGTAAAGAGAAGGGAATAGGAATCTGAGGCAGTCCAGCACAACCCACATATTGATGAAATTCCATTTCAATCTCTGAATTCTCTCATAAATGCCATGAATTTCGTTACCTACTAATCCCTTCTTGAATGGAATCTCTTTTTGTATGAAAAAGAAGAAGAAAAGATGGCATTAGAGAATTGGTCGGCAGAGCATATCTTATCCAATCATGAGTCACTGAGAAAAAGGCTACAGCTTCCACTTGCTGGGAAAGCCTTTCTGTTCCTCCTTAAAATTCCATTAGCTTGCAAAAATCTCAGTCCGTTTCTTTTTTTCCTCTTTGATTTAGAAGATAGGAAAGGTGAGACTTGAACTCTTGCTATGAAGGTGCGTGCTCCTCAATTCCTGTCCATGAAATATGAGATTTCTAATGAAGCCAAGGAAGAAATTGGTTTGTCAAAACTCCAAAATGGTATATTTCATTGGGTTTTACAATTACACAGCTTATCTAATTCCACCATAAATGGAATCTGTAACATGAAATTGTGTAGAATTCTAGATTGACATAAACCAACTTGACAGAAACAAGTGAAGGCCAATTTCACCAAGAACCACCTAAATCTCAAACAATGACTACCTAAATCACAATGATTAACAAACAAAATCGAAGTTAATGCAACAACAAAAAGCTCACTACCACCGGTAACAAAGAAACCCAATTGCCAAGATTTTCACAAATTCTCATGGAAGATTCGTGTCTTGATCCCTATCAACAAGAACTGGAGGGTGCGCTCGACGAATGAACCTGACAAACTCTGCAAATCGACGGCCCCGATGCTTTGGCACAGCAGTCTTGGTTCTTGGGCTCGGATGGTGGTCATGGTCATCCATTGACGATGGGATTGGAACCAATGGCCCTTCAACGCCATGAACAACGCAAGAATCGTCAACGTGGAGATTTGGGGCGACCACAAGAACGTGATTGAAGGAGACCCTCTTGCCATCGGAGCCGAAAGCAAGCGTTGTGTTGCGGTGGAGAGTGGGGAGGGTGGTGTTGGCTGGAAGTTTGATGAGGGCATGGTAAGGCAGAGCTCCGGCGGTGTAGATGTGAGAGTGGAGGGTGTTGGCGTTGATGGGTTGGCCTAAGAAGGTGGTGTCGGGTGGCACGAAGCAGGTGACGGTGGTGGCGGCGGCGGCGGGGAGGTTGTGGGAGTGCAGGGCGTGAGCAAAGAGTGCGAAGCCGGCGGAGGAGAGAGAAGTGAGCATGGCGTCTGAGCAGAGTGCTTCAATGGTGGCGGGAGTGACTGCCAAGAAGGCTACAAGGAGTAGCATGGTTGAAGTTTGTGAGATCATCAGCATTGCCATTTTGGAGAGAGAGGGGTGACCAAAGTCTCTGAAGAAGGGTTCTTGGATTGGATGAGTGGTGGTGAAGACTGTTCTTGAATAACGGTGTTAACAGACGGTAGACTTGGACCGAGTTTGAGAGTTTTTTACTGGTCTACAAGTCATATGTCCACAATTTTCTCACGCTTCTATCACTCTGAGCTTAATCTGCTGGCCCCTTTGTTTAATTGTAATTGAGGGTGCTTAGAGCTAGAGCTATACTAGCCACAATCAGCAAATTGGGGTCTATTCTTATCAACGGCCCAAAATCCTTCACACGTGTGTGGACGATTGAATATAAACTTTTCAAATAAATATGGTCAAAACTTGACCAAGCTTATAATTTAATTTAAAGAATTAGAACACTAGTAATATTGTGTGATAAGCATGCATGACATTTTTTTTTGGCCATGGAGTATGCATGATATTTTTGTTTATAGGAAGTATGACATTAATGTTAAATGGCTTATTCACGTCATTTCCTTCTATAATATACGCTTTTTCTCATTTTGCTTCCTGAAATTTAAATCTTCTCAAATTGTCACATAAACTTCACACAGTTGTTGCAAAAAACTCAATGCCGTCAACTTTGTCAATTTGTCCATTAAAATAGCTGATGTGACACCTATATGGTATGAGTGAGACCCTTTTTTAGTTATGTAAGATCCATGTAGACAAAAAAATAATAAAAAATAATTTTTAAACTAAAAAATAATAAGATCCATGTCAATTTTTTATAATTTTTAGTATCTACATGAATGTTACATAACTAGAAAATGGTCTCACTCATGCCATATAAGTGTCACATCAGCTTTTTTAACAGAAAAATTGACAGATTTGACGGCATATGAGTTTTTGCAACAACTGTTTTAAGTTCATGTGGCAAACTGAAAGTATTTAAGTTTCATAGAGCAAAGTGAAAAAAAAAAAAATGTATCTTGTAGAAAGCAATGGTGCGAATAAGCCATGTTAAATAGATGTAGTCTTGTAGATTGTAGGTAAAGCTTATTAATGGTTAACGCCACTAATTTAAAAAAAAAAAAAAAAAAATAGAACAAACAGTAGCTTAATAAGCAAGTTGAGTTCTTTCTGCATAATCAATCATTTGAAGATGGTTTTTGGTACAAAATTTTCTAAGGTATGACCATAAAGTAAAACAGAAGTCCATAATTGGGGAGGCCTCAACATTATTACAGAAATGTTCAACAGTCAAATAAGCATTTTGGGAAGCACATTAGATTGTGACTTTGGATGAGCCTATTCCAACTCTGCAGGTGCTGAAGAAGACTGGCATAGACCCAGTAAAGTGAGATTTTCCACACAACTGAGTCAGGAATTGAAGGTCCATCACAATTGAATCTTGCCAAAATCGATTATAGCAGTTATGATGTTGTTGATGAATGGGATACCTGCATGCTTGAAAGCCTATTGCATATATTGTTCTTGGTTGAAAACCTGCAACTTACTGGAACTGGACTGAAGCCTGTCACAATTATGAATGCAAACTGCAATGATTTAACTCACTACTGCGCGATTGAAGTTATCCAACTCCTTCGAATGGGGACCATAAACAGATTTGATGGTGTCCCTGCAGCTTCTACAGACATGAATGAAACCAAACCATCATGCTACTCACTTGAAGGGAAATGGGGAAATGGGTAAATGTTTTTTAGTCAAATAGTAATAGATGTTATATTGTCAAATTAACTCTCAATCACTATTGCGTGCATTCAAGTAATGTTGACAGACTCTCAATCAGTGGTGCACATTTAGATATGATCTCACCTATTAGACGATCCGAATTAAAACAGCATAACATGCAAAACAGGCAAAACAAAACTGCTCCTTGCTTCAAATAGTTTAACAAAAATCTAAAGAACTTTAACAAAAATGAAAAATAGATCACAACCTGCATGCCTCCTTGTTGAATTTCTTGTTGCTAATCCCAAACAATGACTGAAACACATCTGCCTCCACACGACAAAAATATGGACGTTCTGGGAAAACAAGTCCATACCCATTTGGTGTTAAAGAATTCAAACGAAGACAAGAAGGCTACTAAGTAAAGTTGAGTTGTACAAACCATTGTAAATGGAGCACTTGCGTGTGCTCTTCTCAAAGTGCACACACCACCCATCTGCACCCACCATACTTCTGTAGAGCTGAAACATACACAAAATGAATTCCAAATTTCCAAAAGCAATGATATGAATGGAAGATTTTCATTTGCCGAAGAAGACAGACCTCAACGTCAGAAGGGTCATTGAGGATCTCTTCAGGGGTAGCAAAAGAGGGACCCTTGTCGAGCTTGCAGCAAGCCCCGCAGCCCTCCACGCACTGCCAGGACTCCTCCTTCCTCTGCCTCCCGAACCCGACGCTCGTCGTCTGGCTTTGCTTTGTTTTTGTCTTCGCCGCCTGCCGTGGCCGCCGTGCCATGCTCACTATGCCGAGACAGGGCAAAGTCACTGCGTTTGACATTGAATTTGTGGATAACAAGTTTCAACGATGGCGGTGGTTTGGGTTTGTTTTTGTTGCTGGACTAAAGTCTGCATATACTATCCACTTACTGGGTATGTCTCTCGGGCAACAAATAGACCAATTACTCCTTAGAAAAGAAAATAATAAAGATATAGCTTCTCTTCTTTGGGCACAAAATAATGTTTAATTACACCAAATTACCAAAGCTATAAACCATATATTGTTTTTATTGATGCCGTTAGATCGTCCTTGTTATTATGAACAGTTTTGTAACAAGAAAAATGCGAAATCATTGCAAGATGTGAATGAGCGTTTGGATAGCACGCACCGAGCATTGGAACACTCACATTCTGCAATGATTCCGCAGTCTGTGTCCCAAATTGGAGAAGACCTCGTCTTATGGTGCGTGTTGATTCAAAACACTTGTGCATTGTGGTAGAGATGAGGATTAATTTATCTGCCATTAGTTTTAAAAGTAAGATTTCCATGCTTGGTGCTCCACTGTGACTTAACTTGCAGGTTGTTTTGCTTTGATTGCTATGAGCACGAGAAACACCATCATCTCTTTGACAAACCTATAAGGCTATAACCAATCATATACGGTAGTAACACCAGCCATGTACGATTTTCCAAAAATTTAACAGAAAACCCCGACTTCCCAAGAAGAATCAGTTATTGTTGCTAACAATGTCTGTCCAGCAGAACCAAGTTTAGGGACAAGACTGCAAATCACAAAGCCACAAAGGGGAGGGGAAGGAGGCGGCTAAAGGATTGGTAAGTACAAGTGCCACTGCCACCTGAGCTCTTGCCCTTCCCAATACCAGGTTTTGCAAATCACTTGGTATTATTACTCCCACACCCCCAAAAACCTAAAGAGGATTAAGAAAAGGAATCTCAGACTAGTTTTAAGATACATCAACGAAATTTAGACCTTCACAAGTTCTAAAATTTTATAAATATATAAATCAAACAAGCAAGTCCAATATCTGCATAGAACAAGCAGGGAAAAATAAATTGGGTATTGCACACTCAAAGTTTGTCCAAGAGACAACAAATTCTATTTTCCTAAGCACCCTAGGGTGACTCACTGCCTCTTGGAGAGCGGCGGTTGTCATCATCATCATCAACAGGGCTCCTATCCTCCCTTGGGCTGGGGCTGCGACCATTCGCTTCAGGACTTGGATACCTTCCACCAACAGGGCTGTCTCTCTCAGGGCTTAGAGGACTTCTGCTCTTTGCCCTAGGGCTAACAGGGCTTAAGCTCTTTCCCCTAGGGCTACCACTGTACTCAGAACCCTCTTGCCGTGTGGCCAATCTACCAGTTCTGGGGGAAGGGCTGCCTCTCCCATAGGGCACATCAGGTGTTAGACTGCGCTTCCTCCCCTTTGAAGGCACTGGACTCTTCCTCAGATCGGGGCTCCTATAAGGACTCAGTGATCTGTCATTACGCCCTCTCCTTGGTGGGGATCTTGATCGGCTGGCAACCCACAAAGTGATCCAGTTAATAAATCGAAATAAATATATATATATATATATTTCAAGATACATCATGCATGTGAGTCTGAACTTGTAGACCATTTCCCCTCAGGATTAAGGCTACTGAAAAAATGCTTCTCTTCAATTTTTTTGTTTCTCAAATAAAGAAACACAATTGACAACATGCCTCTAAGCCCCAATCATATTGTGATTCGCTATAATAAACATATGTTTTAACATTTGCATGTCAGCAATGCCAAAATTACAAATACATCCAATAGCACACTATAATATCATACAATATCGGGATCAAGAGCAAACTGACCTATAGCTGCGGCTTCGGCTGTAACTTGGGCTACGGCTTCTGCCACGGCGAGGAGAACGTGACCCAACCGGTGATCGTGAACGACTCCGCCCGCGTCTGCAATATAATTTGAACAATGTGAAAGCTGCTACAATGATTCATCGATAAAGACAGGGAGAGGGGAGGAAAGAAAAACAGCAATGATAAAAGTAATTACCTTAATTCCTTGGGACTATTTTTGCACTGCCTTTCTATATGGCCTCTTTCTCCACAGCGATAGCATTTATTCTTCCAGTCCCCAGCCTTGCAATCACGAGCCCAGTGGCCATCAATGCCACAATTAAAGCAGCGTCCAGATCCAGGAGGAGGACCTCTGCCCAAATATTCCCGGGAACCACGTGGTCCCTACTCCAAGTAACAAATGAAAGAACAAATCAGTTTGATGAAATAACTAAACAACCTGAGAACACTAACACAATAATATACAGTAGAAAGAAGCGAGGAGGGTGGGAGCACAACAAGAATAACAATCATTTCCATAATACCTAAAATGCCCATACAATTTACACCCTGGCTGGTATGAAACCATGAAACTACAAGAATGTCAAGAAGCATTTTCATTCAACTTGTAACAATACACACTATAACATGCATATGTATTTGACTCGGAAAGCAACATTCAGCTTAAAAGCCTTACCCCCTTTGCAAATTCCACAATGAGACGACTTCCATCAAATTCCCGACCATCTAAGCTGTATCTGGCGTCATCAGCATCTCGAGGATCACTAAATTCCTGTTAACAAGAGGTGAGAGCAGAAACCAACAAAGGTGACCCCATATTTGGGTTATATGTTGCACAAGCAGGTTATCAAGCATATAACATTATAACCAAACGAATCAAAAACAAAAAGCAAGAAAAACTTACAACAAATGCAAACTCTCGCTTCATGTCCACATCTCGTACTCTGCGTGTTGCCAGAAACAGTAAGCCTATCATTACTTAAGTACTTCAAGTGTATGATACTTCGCCCGTCACAGACGAACTAAACACCAGATTGAGATTGTTGCCATTTGCATAAAAACACGCTATAAGACTACAGAAAGAATCGCCAAAGTCTCCTATAAACTCGGCAAGAATTTCCACCAATTCCACCAAGGCCACCCTCCCACCAAAGACCTCCAAGTAAGGCCAAACCCCAGAAACCTTCAACAAGATCATTCAAGTTAAGAAAACACAACACCTTGGGGAAAAAAGCTCCCAACACACAAGATGATGAAAAGCTACATTAAACCAAGCATAAAAGCAAGCTTGGCAGGAACCAAACGTCCCCAACAATTTTGGTGGAAAAATCTGACAGCCCTCACGACTAAATAATGATTCAATCAGTTAGTTTTCCATTATATTTCAATTCATAAGACGCATAACTGTGCTTCCATATAGATTGCATAGAACATGGGTTTGTCACTTGACACAAATTCTGCAATAAAACAAGTGATTACCTTCCATATCTGTTGAACAGGCGCTCCAGGTCACGTGATCGCGTGCGTGAAGACAAGCGGCCAACATAGAGACGCGTATTTCCATATCGATCATCATAACGAGGCATTTTCAGGCTGAATCAAAATAATAAACATTGAAAACACCAATGGGAAACCTTGCTACTATTTTCAAGCAACATAAATAAAAGGGAAATATTAGACACTAGAACATCTCAACAATTTCAGTTTTGTATTAATCAGTGAAAATTCTAGAAACACTCCAATGCAATTATTTCGGACCCAACTCAATAATTCAGTTGAGAAATTAGGATGCACAAATTAGGGCTCGTTTGAGCATCCTTAAAATTCAAATGGGACCCATTAAATTTTGCACTCTCTAAAGCACAAATTCTTCATCTTGAATAATCCAACAACGAAACCCCTCAAAAATAAAAAATTGGGGAGCAAAATTCTTATTAAACTTTCAAAAACAACAACCAAGCAGCCCTAATTACATATGTACTCAACTTAACAAACAAACTAAGATCTATTAATCTCTAGCTCAAATATAAATTAAAAATCCATATATAGCACATACATACACAAATCTAATAAAAACCCAAAAGATAAAAAATTTCAAAAACTAAAAAATAAATCTTCGTAAACTCACTGACCTGAGAGTGAATATTAAAGGAAAAAGCCCTAAACAAAATCCTTATTTAAATTTAACGTAAAATTGTTAAAGTTCGTACCTTGACAGTAAATAAATCCCCAAAATTCGATTTAACCTAATAACACTTTCGGAACAAAGAGAGAGTGAAGATTGTGTCTTTGTGATTTATATAGCGAACCGACAGATTTGACGGCCAGGATGCGCTTTTGTTAATCCAAGGGTTGGGATTTTAGCAGATAAAATAAATACGAAAAATTAAAGAGTGCAGATATTTAGATCCAATTAATTTATTTTTATCCCCACCGTTCCCTATTATTCACACAATCACACTCAACTACAAAATTAAAATGATTAAAATTTATTTTTGTATACAACAATTTTTCCAATAAGACTCTTACTAAAACCAAATCACATGTAACACTACTTTCCATATTTTCCTACTCCATATGCCCAACACAAACACACCCAACAACACCATCAATATCACCATCACCACCCCGAAATTGAGTTACTTTTATTAAGGTTTTTTAACAAGATATCCACCTAAATTTTGATTCTATTTGTATGTTACTACCTAAATTAAAAATTAAAACAAGTTAGCTCATTAATTAAATTTGCTTTACAAGTTACCACCTACATCTAATTCTACTATCCAAGTCTATTAGAAAGTTCCATCCAAAAAAACCACCCATGCAAAAAAGGGAAAGAACCAACTCACCGTAATCTGGAAGGTCCCCATCATGTTTTAGCTAGTCTTTCATCTCAAAATCAACACTGAATCTCCAATTTGACCTACAAAATTATTAAATTTCCACTACAAAATGCTGATATTCCCACAAATCTTGCAAATTCTTTGTCAACTAACTAAACCTCAAATCTAACCTAAAGAACAGTTGAGATTCCTCTAAAAAGTTCAACCAGTCATAACAAAAGGAAATCCAAAAGGCCTTTTTTATAAAGGTCATGGTCATTCAATAATAAAAAGCCCCAAAAAACCCTTGAAAAAGGGTCATGTACATCGCATATGTGTTTTTTGAATGGAACTTTCTAACAAACTTAGATAGAATTAGATATAGGTGGTAATTTGCAAAATAAATTTAATTTATGAGGCAACTTATTTCAATTTTTAATTTAGATGATAATACATAAATAGAGTCAAAATTCAAGTACGTGATCTTACTAAAAAACCATTCATTAAATAATAAAAAAACCTCTTCCTCCTCTATTTTCCTTCCATTTCTTTCCCTTTTTAATTTCCTACCCCAAAAAAAAAAAAAAAAGAGAAAGGGGCAGCCAATTATCATTACCCCGTGATCTGCGTATGGCACAGATACCCAAAAGAGAAATCATCATTACTGTTGGAACTCCAGTGGTCTCTCTCCTCCAAAAGAGAAATCCAGCAGTCTTGTTTGGTTTGATTGGGCTGGACCGCTCTGGACTAAGTTATATTAATAAGCCCAGGGTCGGCGTGTAGGCCGAATTATATAGACAACTCTATCAAACAATGGTTAAATGAAAATTTGCAAAACAATTACACAGTGTACCGACAGATTTGACCGGCGTGTACTGCCGGTCTTATCGCCGGCGGTGAGATGACCGGATGGAGGGCTGTTGGCAGAATAGAGGGAGGTGGTGGGGGGCTAAGTTGCTGCCGGTGGGGATGGACGATGGGTTTGGTTGAAATGAGGTTTTTTTTTTAAAAATTAGCATGTCTTCGTTGGAATTTACATTATGAAAAAATATGTATTTGCATTTTATTAAATTGTTGGAGTTATTAATAAAAAAATTATATTTGAATAGTGACACTCAAAATTGAATTATATGATGCTTTTGTTAATCTAAGGCTTAGGCTATATAGCCTAATGCACTTGGGGGAGAGCATGTGCTGTGTTAGTAAAATGAAAAGTGTTGACAGTCTCAAATTTTTTTATTAGCTTATCTGTCGTTACTTTATTAGATATGTTATTTTATTATAGTAAAATAGTCTTATAAAATGGGCTTAAGTTGAATGGGCCTTGGCCCACCTGACTTACTACAAGTAACATGTGGGATACTAGTTTTTCGGCCCAAGCTCGAGAAAGCATCAGGCTAAAAGCTTGAAACTCACACTAATTAAGAACTAGTTTTCGACAAATGAAAAAAGAACTAGTTATGAAGAATCTCAGCAAAAAAAAGAAAATGTTGTAAAAGTATGTAGAAATTAGGGTTTGTGGAAAAGAGGAAGCAGAGAGAATATGATCAGTCTATTTCACTCATGTTATAAATATCCTTATATAGAAGTAGGGTTTACTAGGTTTTGTATATTTACTAGTATGCCCCTACAACTAATTACAGGAATAGCCACATATAACAATATATTTACAACACTCCCCCTTGGATATTCCATGTCATTAGTGTTGTCTCTGCTATGCGCTTCTAAGTTGCCTCGTTAAAACCTTGCCAAGTAATAAAAACCCTGTGGGAACAAAAACAACCTTGGTCGAAGGAAAAAGAGTGCAACGCGCTTGAGTGTGGAGTAGTCGCATCAGAACCTCGAATGTAGGTGAAGTCATATCTTCTGGATCATAGGCAAATAGTATTTCTATGGGAGCGGGGTGCATTAGAGTTGCTACACCAAAACCTTGCCCGGTAAACCCAATGGGAAAAACCCGTGGTCGAAGGGAAAAAGATGAGCAAATGCATATATATCAGATCAACACATCTTCAGGATGTAGTATGAGTAGGGTGACCATGCCAAGATGTGCCTCATTAAAACCTTGCCAGGTAACAAAACCCAGTGGGAGAAAATAACCCTGGACGAAGGACAAAAGAGTACACGATGGTCAAGCGAGTATGCTTCGGGATACTCCCCCTGATGTCGACTCCCCCTGAAGACTACATACTAGGTAAATCAGCCAATCTACGCAAACCAATACCTCGAACATGCATCAAGAACGTGGACTTTGGCAGTGACTTGGTGAAGAGGTCTGCATGGTTGTCTTGAGATCGGATCTGCTTGACTTCAATCATCTGATGCTCTTGTTGCTGTTGATTGAAGAAGAACTTCGGTACAATATGCTTGGTGTTGTCTCCTTTGATGAAATCTGTCTTCATCTGCTCGATGCAAGCGGCATTATCCTCATAGATAATCGTTGGTTCATCAGTGGTGGAATTCAGCCCACAAGTACTTCGAACATGTTTGGAAACCGCTCTTAGCCATATACATTCACGAACTGCTTCGTGAAGGGCTAGAATCTCAGCATGATTCGAAGAGGTAGCAACAAAGGTCTGTTTCGTAGACCTCCAAGATATTGTTGTATTCTCAATGGTAAAGACATAACCAGTTTGAGAACGCGCCTTATGCGGGTCTGATAGATACCCTGCGTCAGCATATCCAAAAGGCGGGCATCATTCCGAGGATCGAGGGGGTTCGATTCATTCCTTGATGCGTAGCTAGGGATAGAATAAGCCCATATCCGTCGTACCTCTAAGGTAGCGGAAAATGTCTTTTATGCCATTCCAGTGGCGGCGTGTTGGCGCAGAGCTATATCTAGCTAACAAGTTCACAGCGAATGAGATGTCCGGTCTAGTACATTGAGCCAAGTACAATAATGCGCCTATTGCACTTAGATATGGGACTTCTGGTGCCAATATCTCTTCGTTATCATCTGCGGGACGAAACGGATCCTTCTTAGGATCTAGACTACGGACGATCATGGGCGTGCTAGAAGGCTTCGCTTTATCCTCATTAAAGCGCCTTAACATCTTCTGGATGTAATTCGATTGATGGACTAGAATTCCATCTGCACGGTGCTCGAGCTCCAGGCCGAGACAGAAATTCGTTCTCCCAAGATCTTTCATCTCGAATTCCAACTTCAGGTGTTTAGTTGTTTCCTTGATCTCTTCAGGAGTACCAATTAGATTCATGTCATCGACATAAACAACTACAATAGCAAAGCCGGAACTTGTTCTTAATAAACACGCAAGGGCATAGAACATTATTCACATATCCCATCCCGATCAAATACTCACTTAGACGGTTATACCACCTCCGTCCGGATTGTTTCAATCCATAAAGTGAACGCCTCAAACTAATGGAGAGCGTGTTCCGTGGTCTGGAACTATTTGCATCGGGTGTCTTAAGTCCTTCGGGAACTTATATATATATCTCTGTATCAAGATCCCCATAGAGATAAGCAGTGACCACATCCATAAGCTGCATACTCAGTTTTTCGGAAACTACCAAACTGATAAGGTAGTGGAACGTTATGACGTCCATTACGGGGGAATACTCTTCCTCGTAATCAATCCCAGGGCGTTGAGAAAATCCTTGCGCCACTAGACGAGCCTTGTATCTCACAATCTCGTTTTTCTCATTACGCTTCCTTACAAATACCCATTTAAATTCTACAGGTTTAACATGGGGAAGGTGTAGGAACGACAGGCCCAAACACCTTTCTCTTTGTCAAGGAATCTAATTCGACCTGGATTGCTTCTTTCCATTTTGGCCAGTCGTCTCGACGTTGACATTCATCAACGGAGTGAGGTTCGATGTCATCGCTAGTTATGATTTCGGTAGCTACCGCGAATACAAATATATCATCGATGATAATCTCGTTTCGATTCCAGAGCTCACTTAAGCATGCATAATTTATAGAGATCTCTATGTTCTCGGGAGTGGGTTCAAACGTTGGAGCGTCCCCCAACGCCGTCTCTTCTGGGACGGACCCATAATCCGGAACTATTTCGTGAGATGGATCGATTGAGATCGCGATGTCAAGGGGACTCGTTTGTGCCAAATGTATCCTCTTCCAGGGATAAGAGTCCATCGAACCTAGTGGTCAACCTCACTTCTGGGCAGGGACATATGACTGGTTAGCCACTATTGTTGTACCTCGTCCATCTGGGACGACACGTCCTCCTAGGACGACACGTTCTTCGGGGACGGATATCCTTGCAGGCACGTTTGCAGCAGGTATATGTGATCTCGTCACTTTAGCTAGATCAGAGAATGCGTCTGGCATATTATGAGTTATACTCTGTAGATCTAGAATTCTCCGCAGTTCACTATCACAATGTGCGGTTCGGGGATCGAGATGAGACATAGTGGGGACATTCCACGTCAATTCACGTCGTTCTTCAGGAACGGTGACGTTCATATCTCCCCCTAACGGCGGGAAGACTGTCTCATCAAAGTGACAATCCGCAAATCTAGCGGTAAAGAGATCGCCTGTCAAGGGCTCTAAAAAGCATATAATAGATGGGGATTCATAATCGACATATATGCCCATCGTTCGTTGAGGACCCATTTTTGGTACGTTGTAGCGGCGCAACTGGCACGTAAACTGCATACCCAAATACGCGTAAGTACGAAACGTCAGGTTCGTACCCAGTCACCAGCTGTAACGCGGAGTAAGGTTGGGTAGCAGTGGGCCTCAACCGGACCAACATGGCTGCATGCAAGATTGCATAGCCCCACGCAGAAATTGGAAGCTTGGTGCGCATAACCAAGGTTCGTGCGATCATTTGTAATCTTTTAATGAACGCTTCTGCGAGACCATTCTGGGTGTGAACATGGGGAACTGGATGTTCAACATCAATCCCAAGGGACATGCAATAATCATCGAAAGTTTTCGATGTAAACTCTCCGGCATTATCAAGTCTTATGGACTTTATGGGATAATCCGGGTGGTGAGCCCTCAATTTAATGATCTAGGCGAGGAGTTTAGCAAAAGCAGCATTTCTTGTGGACAATAGTGTAACATGTGATCACTTTGTCGATGCATCAACCAAAACCAT